>JAHLSL010000022.1:7356712-7459522 GCA_025920805.1 Petroica traversi
TCCTTCCTTCCTTCCTTCCTTCCTTCCTTCCTTCCTTCCTTCCTTCCAGAATTCCAGAATTCCAGAATTCCAGAATTCCAGAATTCCAGAATTCCTTCCAGAATTCCTTCCTTCCTGCCCCTCTCATCTCCCTCCTGCTGAGCGCTGCCCTTGACCCAGGACCATAATCCATGCATGCAAATGATGAGATGGATGAACTCCCTAAAATCAATTGGGGAAGCAGGGCAACTTGCAACCCTCTTTGGGGTTTGCATGAGAATGGGCACAAAGGAGGCAGCAGGAATTCATATTTGGAGAAAGAAAAACACAAAACTGCACCTTTCAGCAGCTGCCTGCACAGAGTTCTATCTAAAGCAGTCAGGAAACTGCAGCTTGTCTTCATTAGACCTACAGAGCCTAGAGGTAGGGGTTTGGTCTAAAGGGAACTTGTGCTGAAATTCTCTCCGTAATACTGCTCAGTGAGGACAAGCAACCACACATTGCCTGCCTTGAGAGCTGGCACCTCAAAGCACTCAGAGAAATGGTTATAAATAGGAGCTGGAAACAGTTCTTCAGTTCAGTGCCTGAGTAGCAAAGCAGCTGGACACATGAGGGCTGTGTGTGAGTGCCAGCTTCATGTTAAACTTCACATTCCCTGTTTCACTCAAAACCAAGGGGGTCATCAGCTGTGGGTTCAGCAGCTGCAGCTGCAGCTGGATATAAGGGCTCCTGAACTATGATTTCCTTGAGGAAGCTTGGAGGCATCTAGATTTTGTTTTCCTTAGGCTCTGGAAAAAGCTATGAGTTGTGTGAACAACCTCAACTCAGGGAATATATATACTAAAGAATATAGCAACATAATTTTGAAAGCGTGTCAATACGTTTACTTCTGTTTTCATATGTTCAGTAAGTTATCACAAAGCTTTCCTAGAGCTGCTTAGAAATACTTTTGAGAATGTATGAAATGCTTGCTCACTGTCAGTTTTCTGCTGCTCTCTCTAAAACCTCTCAGCAGCAGGTATTAGCAGCTATAACAGGGATTTCACATGCAACAACCTTGGGATTTAACCCCTTGCATGACCCACAGTTCAGACTGTGCTCATTTAAAGGCAGTGCAGGGAAAAGTGGGCAGTGAGGGCACTGTAAATATTTTGTGTCTCTCATGCCCTCTGACTATTGTTTCCTAATACTAAAAATTAGATTCCAAAACTCATGACTATTAATTAGTATTTTCCTGCAATGCAGCACAGCCTATGACCAGTGTATCCATCTCTCCACATCTGTGACTGGCAAGCAGCTGGGACCTGTCCTTTGAACCTCAAATGTTTTTCTCAAATTCTTCTCCAATCCCTGTTCTGTCCTTGCTTCTTTAGTCCCAGCTCATCTTCTTGATCCTTCCTCTAAATGGTGAGACAAAGACAAAGCCTGGTATAAGGGCCAACACCGTGTTACAAGTTATCCCCATTCAGCTTTTCTTTAGGCTATCATTATAGAAAGTAACCCAGCAAGAGTTAAAAAAAATTAACGGTATAACTTTCTATCTATCTACATATATGTTAATGTATCAGCCTAGGAAACACGTAAATATTATAGTTCCTGTCTCACCCCTAAAACCTCTATAATTTTCAGGAGCTGTCAGCACTGTGCAATCACTTTGGAAGACAGCCAGGACCTCCACATTCAGAGGTATGCAGAGAAAATATGCCCTTCCTGAAAAACTTTCCTTTTCTGCTGGATTCTTTAAAACATTTCCAGAAAAAGGCACCATGTAATCCAAACGGGATGAATGTTTCCCTCCTCACACATCAGGCTGACACATACAAGTAATTCAGTTCCTCCCCCTCTTTACCCCCAACATGATGTAAGCAGTTGCCAAACCTCTTCCTCACCAAATATCCTGGAAAAATTCAAAGGGAAGTTATGCTCTGTTCAGATCAGTTTAAAAACAGAATATTCCTAACCTTCTGTTTAACTATCTGAGAAAACACTGCAGCAGGGTTTTCTTCTCCAATGTCATTCAGGATAAATCTGGCCATTTGACAACAGGCCCCTAATGGGGAGTTGTGATAGAATAGGTATTCAAAGGAGATGGGATTTGGAGTAATCGCACCAACATCTTGTGGTGAGGAAAAACCTTTGGTCTCACCTGAATTATGCACAGAGCCTATGAAAGCAGAAACCACTCCATGATTTTATAGCCTAAAAGCAATTTTTAAAATACATAACAAAGGGCTGTAACAACTCTATCCAAGCTAAACCAATGAAATTTGCTGCTACCACACACTGCTGAGCCCTAGGGAAAGCACCTCCAGAACCCAGGATTTGAGTCTGAGACAATGAAAAAGAGGTTTATTCATCAGAAGTCTGGAAGCATGGGACGGGATTCAGCTGCCTAAACATATGTGTCTAGTGCCATTTTTTATGCCTTAGGGTGTCACAGCTGGCCCCCAGCTGCTGCTCCAGAAGGGAGCAGGTCTTTCATAGATCAGGTGTCAGACCTGCCAGTCCTGTGTGGATGTCTCAGGTGGCCTCAGGCACTGAAAATGTTGCTCTGTGCTTATATTTTGGCACCTGAATTGCTCTTGTGCTGCCTATAAGCAATTTCTGGTTCTCTGTTTTAAGCGATTTCCTTTTTTTGTTGTTGTTTTCCCCAGTCTGCATTAAATCATGGAGATTAATCATCTCACTCTTCCATGTGGGCCTGCACAGTCTGCCTCAGAGCACAGGGCTGGCAGGAGAGACGCTTTGCCCCTTTCTCAGCCCAGGAGGAGCTGAGCTCAGCCCCAGCTCCCATGGGCTTCAGTGGAAGCTGAGGCAGCTCAGTGCATCCCTGTAACCCTCTGCCTGCTCTGGACAGATGCAGAGGAGTAATTCCCATGTGAATCACACAGGCAGCACAGGACAACTCAGCATTCAATGCCATGGGGCTTTGGCAAGTGACAAAATTTTATTTCTGTTTGTGCCAGCTGCATTTTGGGGATCTCCTGACGACAGAACCGGGTTTCCATTTGTTGTAGTTGTTCCTTTTTCACTTTTTTTATCAGAACATCAGGTCTTTGAAAGAAAAGTGATGATGACTAACCCTCTGAAGGCATTTCAGCCATCATCTCCATCTTCTGAACATTCTTACCTTTAGCTGGAGGTACACACTGTGGTGACATGGCAGCTATGGCAACATGGGCACACAGGTATCCCTTGTGCTCCCAGGAAGGTCAGCTACACCTTTTGCAACAGAGAATTGGGTAGGCTGGGAACACACAGGGCAGTAAAAGGTAGGGGAAGATCTTCACCAGTTCCTTCAGCCTATTTATGTAGCAGGAATTGTTCTCTAACAGGGACTTTATTACATTAGAATAAAATAAGTCATCGTGTCTGCTTCACAGACATGTGAATGGTGAAGGTATTTATTGTTATATAACAAGTCTTATGAGAAGCAGCTGAAGGAGTTGGGAGTGTTTGACCTGGAGAAGAGGAGGCTTGGGGGAACCTGAAAGGAGGCTGTAGCGAGATGGGGATTGTTTTCTTCTTCAAGGGACAAGGACAAGAGGAAAAGGCTTCAAGTTGCACCAGGGAAGGTTTAGATTTGATATTAGGAAGTATTTCTCCACTGAAATGGTTGTCAGGCACTGGAACAAGTTGTCCAGAGCAGTGATGGAGTCACCACTCCTGGAGGTATTTAAAAGATGTGTAGAAATGGCATAGGGACATAGTTTAGAGATAGAGTTGGCAGTGCTGGGTAAATGGATGGACTCAATGATCTTAGAGGACTCTTCTATCTTAAACAATTCTACTGTTCTACGACCCAGAGTAACTTTTCATAGGCTACTGTCACTACAAATAGCTACAGAATAGAGAGTCCCTACAGTGATCTGTTCACCACAGAAAAACCCACATGGGTTTCTGCTACAAACAGCACATCTCCAAAAGTCAACCCCAACACATAAGTGAGGAAATCTTCATAAGTTGTTTCAGTACAGGGGCCTGAGAACAGCTTTGTAACACCACCTACAAGTGCCAGTGAAGGATCCTGATGCATCGATTTGCCAAGACTGAAACATAGCGGCATCCACAGGTGCTTATTTTGCCTTTTTGTGCTTCATCAGTGTCGTGCAACTGTTGGCTCAGTCAGCAAATGTGTCAGGTCTTGGAATAACAGCTACTTGTGTAGCTTAGGTACCCTGCCAAAAGGTGTTTTAAAGAGTAAAATCATAAAGTATTATGAACATAAAACCTGTGATAGCAAAGGTGACCCCTCAGCATTATGCGCCACAGCAACATATTTTACCAAGGGCAGGAAAAGTCAGCTTTATCATCACCAGTGTCATCACTCTTAAATATTGCATCCTAGGCAGTTTTCTTCTGGATTTAGACAGATGTTTTTCCAAGCTCTAATTTTTGCTCTTTTAATCTCTGGTAAACACAGGGCTCTCAATTAACAGTCATGGGTTGCTCTCATGTGGCAGAGACCCATGCAAAAAGCACACAATACACCCCAAAAATGCCCTGGTCAGTACTGTGTGCACATTGTTATGGAAGCATGAGCATAGGGACAGCTCACAAGAGAGGTGGGGAACCTGGAGAAAGCCAAGCAGAGGGCTGACAACATGGTCAAGGGCCAAGAGAACATGACTCAGAGGGAGAGGCTAAAGGAGTTGGGTTTATTTAGTCTGGCAAAGACGACAAGGGGCAGTATAATAGCAGCTGACACCTACTTGACAGGGAGTTACAAAAATGACAGAGCCAAACTCCTCTTAGTGGTGCTAGACAACATGACAAGGAACAATGGACACAGGCTGGAGCTTGGCATGTTCAAGTCAGACATTATGGAAATAGTGTACTTGAAAGGAGGTGCAGCACAGGAACAAGTGCTTAGAGAGGTCATGAAAACCTTGTCCTCAGCGGCTTTAAAGTCATGGCAGAGCTCATTCCCAGCTGGCAACAGTCCCACTTCTCATGGGAGGCTGAATGAGAGACCCCCAGCGTTTCCTTCCAGCCACCATTGATGTTTCCTGTTTCAACTCATCACCTTTATGACTCTGCAGGGACTTGTGCCTTTAAAGTACAATTTGCACTTCATATTTTCTTGTGCTCTGAGTGAGCCTCTGAGCCCTTGAGGTTTAGAATAAGGTCAGTGCTGCTTCTTCCCTTAGTGGGTTGTGCCCTGCATGACTCTCCATGAACTGGGCATGTTCAGAGATGTCTTCAGAGGTGAGCTTTGCTGTGAGGGTGGGCTTGTGACCATGTGTAAATAAGGTGTCTTGCTGGATGTCATTATTAACTCCAGAGTGCTTCTGATATTCCCTGGTGTGGAACTTTAGGTGGCTGCTGCTTTCAATCAGTTGCATTTTAGGCAGTAGCAGTGCAATGTTCTTGGGTTTTGATTTTTGGATTTAGACAACTGATTGAACATAGTTTTGTGTGAGTCAGAGCAAGGCAGCACAAGAACAGAGTGCACCTGAAGCATTTAATACACTGTGTTATGTAACATACAAAGCATTATAGGGTGATGGGGTACTTTATTAGTTGTAGTAGCACAGAAAGACACACTTCATTATTCATAATAACAAATCTCTACAAGTTTACTATAGTATCACATGGATTTAGATGGCTTCCACAAATTTCCTGTCAAGCTAGATGAAAATTTAATCATGCTTCCAAAAAAAAACAAACCCTTTATTTGTATATCTTAAGCTTGCTTCTTCATAGTTTCCCTGCATTCCCCTTAATTCTTGCATTATGAGAAATTGTGAAGTAGTCACAGAGGAGTGCTGTGATGACTACACTGAAGCACTCAAGATGAGTAATTTTGAGTAATCTGTCCTTTGATTACATGATATTAAAGCAGAAGGAAAACCAGACCTTGCAAATAATTTATATCATCTTACTGGTAGCTTTGATTTTCTGAAGAAGATATTCTACAACTAGATACAGGCTAACAGTGAAATTTTTCTCTGTGTGAAGCAGCAAGAGCTAACAAAGCACGTCTGTGTAACACACACGGAAATTTTTTCACCATTTCAGAGGGTTACCTTGGCACTGTGAGATAAAAGAGAGCAGAGTGAAGAGGAATGATGGGGAAGTTGGTGCATTACAAACAAATCTCCAGAATGCTTCATTTCATTTCAGAGCTGACACTTAAATCATGCTGTAAACTCTTCAGTGTCCTTTATTGTAAGTAACACAAATATTACTGACTCTCATCCTGTACTTGTAACGTGGAGGGGAGGGTGTATATATATAAATATATATAAGTGCAAGTTTTTTTCAATCATCGATTTCAATTCCACAACAGAATCTGACCCAAGAGAAGACATGGCACTCTTGCAGCAAAATTAGTAAGTACCAAGTGTCTCTTCTGAAGTATCACTCTATTTTCACCATTTGTTTCCTGCACTGGCTGAAAGCAAAGTGCATCCACATGACAATTAAAAGCTAGAATGATTCATGACTGCTCTTTAACAATAAATTACTGATGGATTTCTGAAGACCCCAATTCAATTCTCATTATAATCTCACAATATGCACTGCTATCTCTGCCCTTCAACGTTTGACATAAATTATTTGAGGCAGTATGTATTTCATCTTCGTTGATACAAGAAATTGCAAGTGGCCTAATGGTTAGTGACAGAAGTTGACATATCAAAGGATTCAGAGAAACATAAACAAAAAATAAATCACCATCCCACTGCCCCTCCCCAATACTAAATTCCTCATTTTACAAAGACCATATAATCCTTTCTTTTTCAAACAAATACCACAGTATCACTGTTATTCTAGCATAAGCTAGCATAGAGCTTACAATAAGGACCTGTTTAATGTGCTTTCTAATAGCCCTGTTTGAAGGACTTCTTACTGACATCATATCGCTGGGCAATCCAGAGGGGATTACACGTGTCAGCCCAATCAATTGCTGGTAATTGTATCACAAAAGACCTATCTGAGAGCTCACACAGGCACAGCAAACCATGCTTCTATATTCGCCTACCTTGTTAAAAAAAAAAAAAAGCTATTAAATTAATTGGCACTAAAAGCATGTAATAGTTATCTAATCTATTAATTTTTAGTTTAATATTAACTAGGGTGTCTCCTATGACAAGTATTTGACCTGTAGAGAAAGAATGGAGTAAGATCGCCCATGCAGTCTTTCAAGTTAACAAAATAGTTGCTTGAAGGAAAGAGGTGAAGGCATTCTTTAGCCTCTGCCTCGTACTCTAAGATTTTATTTGTTTTCATCCAAGTATTGACTTTCCGTGGGGCCAGCCCGGCTGTGCCTGACGCAGCATGTTTCTCTGCAAACTTCAGACCTTCCAGCCCAGCCTGGGGGACAGCAGAGGCCACTCCGCAGGGCATAGAGGGAGCTTTCAGAGCTCTCATCTGCTGTTCAGTCACAGAGGGGCACAAAGAGGTGATGACCACCCTGCTGGTCAAGATGTGTTGGGTACTGCCAGCTCTAGGAGTGGATCAGGAGCCCTTGTCCCCTCCAGTGCACTTGACCATACACAGGGGCCAAGAGAACAGCCTGGGTGTCAGCATCCTCCTCCTGTCTCTGCCACTTGGTTTTGCTCGCTCAGGATAGAAAATCACCAGCCTGGCTGCCACAGGGCCTGGCTGCTCCAAGGTGCTGAGAGCTCACACACTGCTGCAGTCATGATGAGTTGGGTTTAACTCCTTCCAGTCTGCAGCGCACCCATGGTGCAGGTCAGAGCCAGCTCTCAAAACCAGCACACTTTAATTTGTATTCATGTCACTGAGGTCAGGCTCAGTCTCACTAATTCTGAGTAGAGCAGGATTAGACCTGACACAAGTCCAAAACCCCTTTAGCAGTCAATTAGTTCTAATTATGGCAAAAAATCATTTGCCACCTTCTACTCCCCTTCAAGGAAAGGCTTTTGGAAATTATCAGGAAGAGTTAGACAAATATCCAGAACGCAAATTGCAATTTCACCCTCTTGAAAACTGCATTTAGGAGGCTGACATGATTTATTGATCTCAGTAAAAGCTGTGTTTCTGGCTGGCATGCTGCAGCTCCAGGAGAGTGGCTACTACAAGCTGCAAGTGCACCTGAGGCATTATCCAGCATGACCCCATCACCACTGTGATAACACACCCTGGGCAGCTCCTGTGGTGCCACAAAGTTGGCAAAGAGTTGCTAGTTAAATGCAGTAACACATAAGTGAAGAGTTTCAAAGAGATAAATTTGTTCCTCAAGAATACTCAGTCACCAACTAATTGCTCCTACTCCAAATAGTTTTAAAAGACCATGTTTTATTTACATGCAGCCTACCTGCCAAGGCTTTCTATATACCTTAGAAAACAAATAAGAAGCATTAAAGGGAACCAAAGTGATCTCACACAGCAAAACTTTCCAAAAAGCCAACACTGCTCTATCAGTGAAACTAACACCCATTTTTCCCCTAACATTCTTGGGCAGAGAAAGTCAACAAAGAGGTTTAGAAGTTATATCCTCTTTAAAGGCTGTATTAAATGACCCTCTTGAAAATTATGCATTTTATATGTGCAAAAATAGACACTCCTCTGCATTGGCATCGACCACGACTGAGCAGCCATTTTTGCTGAGTACAACAACCAAGGATCTTCTCCTAGTGATGCCCAAACACAATTATCATAAACTTGTCTGCAGTGTTGAAAAATGAGAACAGAAATTAAGTGTACACATCTTCCACTGCTATCCCAGTAAGGTGAGCAGTAAAAACAACACTGTAATATTCAAAAGAGTTGGTTCATGTCTCTGGAAGTCCTCAAACCATCCAATGGCAGGGCAACATTAGATCATTAATCTAACACAAAAATAAAAGGATTTTTGGTGACCCCATCATCTTCAAATTAGCAAAGATGCAAGAACTATATTCACAGTCTTCTGTGCACACCCAGAATAAAGGCCTTACTTCTTTTTTTACACAAAAAAAAAAAGCCCTGGAGAGCAGTTAATCTGAATTGTACATTTTTTGCTTGAGATTTGCTGTGGTGTTAAGCATTGAGCCACTCTCAGCCACTACAAAAAGCAATTTAATGAAGACCATGAGCTAACTATTTCAGCACTGTGTTTGCAGATCAGGTGTCCTCTTATTCATACCTTGTGAACAAGGCTTCAATTTCTCTTCCCCACGTTGTTTGTGTGCCCATAATTTAGTCACCAGCCGCAGACCAGTGTGATTTATTACAGCTGGATACACTAGAGAAAGTCAAGATATAGATTTTATAGTGCAAAAATCCTGTCATTTCTCCAGTAGTAATATTAGTGCCCAATGGTCACAATAACGAGGTGCAAAGGCAGAGATTAGTGTTGCATCTCAAAAATCAATTAGTATAAAACTGATATTTTGATCTAAATGACAAAATATATTTTCTTTATGAGCACACAGGACTGCTCTGCTCTGCTTAGAATGGTTTCATTTTAACTTCCTACGAACAACAAGGCCAAGAGCTCAGCAGCAGAACTTTCTTACATTCCTCTCTGTTGATTTGTTAGTGCTCTTGAGTGATAAAAATCATGATTTTCATAGTAAGTGGAGTTAGTGAAGTATGTTTGGAATTTGAAAGAAGTGTTGAGCTCATGGTGTGCATCTCATTCCAGTTAGGCAGACTTTTGCAAGCCAAGGAAAGGCTCAAATGCAAAGTACAAATTACTCCTTGTCCTTCACAAGTGCCTGACAGCACTGATCCCTTTGAGACTGGGGCACATTAATTCCCCTGCAGTGCCAGCCCTGGCTGTGCAGCGGGCACTGAGGCACCTTGGTACATTGACATTAGCTGTGACATTAGCTGAGCTTACCAGAATTGCAGAAATGCAGAAAATCAGTTACTGTTTTAACCCTGGCAGGATAAAAGGGCATGAAGGCTTTGGTTTTGCTGTTCTTTAGGTGTCTGAGCGTTTCTGTGTGGCAGTGTTTCCCCACAATATGACAGGTCAGTGTGCTGTGTTTGGGCAGCAATGGAGCATTATTTCACACAGCAAATGACAGCAGGGGAGGACAGGGACAACTGTGCAAAGGCTCAGGAGATGCCTGTTTGTCTCTAGATCAAATTCTGTGATCCTGTGCAATTCCTTTACCTTTTCAGAGCCTGGCTGCACACTTGTACTAGTGCTTTCTGCTCCTCTCTCCTAGTCTTTGCATGTCTGGCTGAGCCAACTGTAGCTGAATGTGAAAGCGAGCTTCAGATATGTATGTTTTTTTCATGTACTTCATGCAAGGCATCCCTTCCTCTAGGCACTGCTGTAGTACAAATTATTGCTAATAATAATATGTGCTTTGCAAAGAGACTTAATTCCATAATTATATGGCAATTATATAAGGAAAAGTGAGTAGTCTGAATAGATGTCATTTTGTCCTGGCTAGAAAAGAATTTCTGAGACTGCAGAGCTCTCCTTTTCTGGCAGAGGAGATGCTCAGGTAGGAATGATGCATAACCTTCACCATGCAAGGGCTGGAAGTGGGAGAATTCTCGTGGATTTGGTCTGAATTAGGTCTGCTCTGCCTCTTAGGAATAAACTGAAGAACCAGGAGCATCAAGAACCACAGTGAGGTTCAGCAAATTGAGAAGGGAAGAGATTTTCACCCACCAATCAAGAAGAAATAAAAATGCAGACCAAGAAATATCACCACCATCTCTGGGTTTGTGTTCCCTGCAGAGAAGTTACCATGCATCAGGAGACCATCATTCAAAAGCTGAGTTTCCACTGTGAAGAGGGGAAATATTAACCAATAATACTGAATTAAAATATAATTCTGTAAACAAATAGCCTTGTGGTAGAATAAAACAATAAAATACAATAAAATAGGCTTCTTCCAGGCTTTTTACTATTACAAATAAACTTGGACTATCCACTGTGATACCTATTGTCACAAGACAGATGGTGTTGACACAGTATGGAATTACTGAGACAGGTTTTCTTGGCCAAGACAAATATTTTAATTGAAGAGAAAACAAATGCAATTTTCATTTCTTTTTGAGCTGCAGTTGTTTGATATCCAGTGGGGAAAAATAATTATCTTGTTACTGTTACAGCCTGCTTCTTTTCCAAAGAGGCAAAAAGGCATTCAAACTCTGAAAAATCCAAGCAATGTCAATGTTCCTTCGTGTTTCCTGTATTCCTGGATTGCAGCAGTGATGACAGTCAGATATGGCATGAGAAGGGTGTGGAACATGGAAACAGATCATACCCAGCCCTGCCTTCAGACACAGGGAGCTTCACCTGCGCTCCAAGGGAAGATCTAGGAAACCTGGCAGAGGCAGTTAACCCATCTGCAGTGTTTTGGCTGTCATGCAAAATTTGAAAAATGCATAACCCTGTTGCAAAACTTGGGCATTGTATCAACCAACTTTCTAAACCCTACTTAAAATCTATTGGTTTATGAAATTGTCTATAGACTTCTATTAAATAAACTTCTTGATACCTTTTTTTTTATTGAATCCTCCAAGATTTTCTAGTCAAAGGAGCATATACTCCTCAGAAAAGATGTGGACCTGCAGCTCACAACCCCCTTGGCTGCTCTGCTCTGATCCCAGGGAAAGCCATTCAGAGTGTACTGAAAAAGAAACTTCAAGATTGTTTCCTTATCCTCTAATGCAGGCTCACAGAGACATCCTGAGTCAAGTCACATAAATATATGCATCAATTTATAGGTTTGCAGGGCTATTTTGAGGCTGTTACGCTGTTGCTGCCCTCTGAGGCTGTGCTGGGGAGAGGCACATGGAGGTTGTCCCTGCTGCAGGGATTCCTGGAACGGCAGCATCCCGCCAGGATTCCATCTAGCAGCACCTGACAGGATTCCAGTTGGAGCTTGCACTTGCAGTCAAAGGCTTTCAAGTTTGATCCCTTCAAATCTCTGAAGTTCACCCGTACAATTACCTCTGCTGTTCAAAGCAACCCAGGGCTTAGATGGAAATAAAGAGCACGAAAGGATTTCCCAGGGTGCTCTTGGAAACCTGAAAAAAAAAAAAAAAAAAAAAAAAAAGAAGACGAACAGGAAAAAAAAAAGAAAATAAAAAGAAGCAACTTTAAACCTTGAAGTTCTTGCAGTGGTGGCAGTTCATTTGACATTAAAAGGCCAAATTCTGCTCTCAGGGAGTGCAGAGAGCTGGAGCTGTGCAGAGCCATGAGTCCTGATTGTTCCACAAGGCAAGGATATTTTTCAGGATCCCTGGGAATCTGGAGAGTGGGTTTGCCCTAAATGGCCCTGGGAACCTTTGCTGCTCAGTAGACACCCCTCTCCCAAAGTGTCTGTCACATTTTCATCTGGAGACAGGTTCCCCATCGAATGCAAGCTCTGACAGACTGAGGCTCCAACCCAGTGTGTTACTAGAGACAGATTGGCACAAAAATAGCTATTTGTGGGACAAACCATATAGTAAGCAGTATTCTATATAACAAGAAGCACCCTTTCCTTCAAAATTACTAACAAAGTACTACAGATTTTAAATATTGCCTACACCTTCTGTCCTTCTTAGCTTTATCTGTCCTGTTTCCAGCTTTGACCTTACTTCCCGCATTTCTCTCTCTTTTTTTTCTCTTGCTAATTAGAGATATTTGTATTTCTTAGGAGGTCATCTGATCTTGTTACTTATTTCCCACTTGGATCAAAACTCTTATAAAAAAAGTTTAGGCTTTTAAAACACATTTTACAAGATACCTATATATATAACTAACCTCTTAGGATCAGTCTTGACCTACATCTTTTTATTCTATCATAATAGGCTTATCTTTACCTGATGCTTAAAATATTCTTTTCACCTGAGTGATTCTGTCATTTACACTTTCTTTCTCTTTCTGCCTCTTAAAAAAACATTACAAGGAAAAGAAAAATCCTCTATTGGATACAGCCTGTTTGCACTGGGCACACATGTTTATGAATCAGATAAGACCTTTGTGTGTCAGGTAGGTGGTGGCACTAAAAGCTTTATATATCACGACATCAAAGCAGCGAGGAGATGAAAGAGCATATTTTTGCATCATAAACAATATTTACATATTGTGATATTCCAAGAATCTTTCATTTAAACAGGTGGAAAAACAGGGAAGCAAGCACACATGTAAAGCAAAGTCTTACTTGTGGTTGATGATTAAATTTTATATGGCTTTGATATAACCACTGCAATTAAGTGCTGTGATGAGCAAGGACTTGTTTTGCTCTTTATAGGGTACACACTGTTTACTAATCCCTGGTTCATATGATAAATCCATCATCATCTGGGCACAGCTGCAAATAAAATTTTAAAAGGACAATTTTCACCCTATGGAACAAATTTCAGACCTTTTTATCCCTCCTGTGCACCCTCTATTTCTTCTTCCCCTCCCTCCTGGAAACGTGCTACTCTTTTTTAAAAAGCACTTTTATATCCAGACTTTCTGGAAGGTGGAGGCTATTCTATATGACAAATACTGCTGTTAGTCAAGCACCAGATAGCAAATATGCAACATAAACAGAGGCTGGAGGTTCATTTACCATTTCAGTCAAAGGTGGCTGTTAAAAACTGGAACATTCTCAATCACTGCAAATCAACACAATGCAATTTTCACTTTTCCTGATTTTGAGCATTCATCACCACTTGCTCTTCACCCTTGAAAAGAAGGGCAAAAAGACAAATTACTTTAATTAGGAATTAGTTATGAGAGAATGAGGTGTTCTAATTATATCTAGAACCTCTTAAATAGTTTCACTCAGGCTTATTTGATTTCTTAATTACTGAAACAGAAAAGCTGCACACAAATTGCACCAGTTTTTGAAAAGAGAAATGTTTTCATCTGCTATTATGGATTAGTCTACAATGAACAGGAGTAGGGCAATAACACCTCCAAGACAGCACATGCATTAGCACAGGATAATTTTTTTGTTGAAACATTCTTCCATATCTCAAAATTCATAATTTTATACACTATGGTGTGAAACCATAGATGTGTCAGACTGTAATGATTTATTTATGAGACATTATTCTTTGATGCAAGAATACATTAGGTTATAGATCCTATTTCCACAAATATAATGTGTCATACACTACATCTGAGCTCCAGCAAGATACTGTAGGCTGTGAGGTTCACTTTGTATATATAAAACTGTGTATAAATATATATTTTATGACTATATCAACAGCCAAAGTTGTGCAACAGTCTCCCTTTCATCAGATCCTTCAAAACATATTTTTCTCAGATCCATATGAAAATACATATCAAACTGGAGAGAGGGTCTAGGAGAGTGTGACAGGGGCAGTATTTGATTATGAATGGTTTGAATACTGTTCTTTGTTGTAGATGTTGTATATATCCATTTTATCTGTTTCAGGACATCTTAGATCATTCTAGAAATAACTATTGTGATAGTTAGCATTATTTTTTTCAACTATACCTGCCCTTGTCTTAATAACATTACTACAACTGGACCAGGGAGTGCAGCTGAAATTTTAAGCCTCTCTGAAAGGGGCTTTCATTATTCTATTTTTTTTCTTCCTAAGTTCTTTTACTGACAGAAAAGTCCTCAAAAGTCCTGGTATTGGTTGGATTCCTCTCCCAGCAAAAGCACTGGGCAGCTTTTACCAGTTTAGGACTTGATGGCCAGTGCCTCTGGGATTAAGTGTAAGAGGCTGCAAATTCCCTGCTTCTCCTCTCCCTAGGAATATTCCTGCTTGAGCAGTGGCTGCTTCTGGCAGATGTAAAATCTCATAGCAAAACTATTTGTGTGAGGGGAAGTAAAAATGGTCTGGGAAAAGGTCATGCATCTTGCAGGAATTCTTTAAAATCTTTTGAAAACTTTTTTGGAAGGTGTGATGAATTCAGGATTCAGGATCAAGCCCACACTTTCTGAAAAAAATCTCTTAGCAATTAATTTTCTTTTTATGTACGTACAATGCTTCAGGGTCTTCTTGTGACAGAAATAGCAGGACTCAAGGGGTGTCAAGATCAGCTGCTTACTTTCTGCATCACCAGTTGTGATGAGCAGCATGTGCAAACAGAGGCATGTTTATTATCAATCTTAACACAAAATACTATTTATTCTTTTCACATATTGAAGTTCTAATAATTGCAGCCACTGATTCCCAGTGGGCTAAGTTTGTGCAACTAAAGTCTGTGCTTTAGAAAACCAGATATCCATAATAATGGAAGGGGAAGGATTCACGTTTCCCAGTTCTTTGGAGAAGCTCATGCAGATTAAAATACCTGGTGAAACCAAAGTCTGCAGTTGCATAGGAAAAAGCACTACAAGGCATCAGAGCCAGGAGAGAATGAGGGATTTGTAGCAGCCCTGAAAGGGAAACTGTCCCACAGGTAAAACCCTGGGGCTGATTATAAACAAGGGCCAGAGTAGCAGAAAAAGATAGATGAGTGTCAGGTGTGTGGCACATGTGTGTGCGCTGGGTCTGCAGGTGGGTGTGAGAGCTGAATGTGTGTTGCTTGACTTCATGCCTTGGAAAAAAGATATTATTAAAACTGAATTTTTTCAGGAGAAATCTGATTTTTTTTTTCTTTTAATGACTCATTAACATAATATCTTCATTTGCCTTCAAAATGGCTTGATTTTTAAATGTTAGTGTATGCATAGGAAAATATCAGTAATAAAAACTACACTGAAATATGCCATAGATTTCAAATAAAATATGACACGTATTCATTATTGACTCATGAACTTATTGCAATTTCTGGTTTTACTGCGGTTCAGACAGGAACACTTTCAAAATGTAAAATATTTTCCAGATACAGGAAAATTAGTTCACCTCACAGCTTTAAAAGCCAAAAAGTGAGCCAACACCAATTTGTTGTCCCTGTTAAAAACTTCCTGTGACAAACGTCCATTCAAATACCCCCTTGAAATGTGTACTGTCTCCAATCCCAGTGGAGTTTATGCTATCCATTAACTTACTTTGGGGTCAGAGTCTCCCTGTTACTGTTTACCTAAAGCCCTCGTGCCTAAAGCTTGTCTGCTTTCCCAATACATCAATCAGGATAATAAAATCTATTTCTTCCTCCTATATATATCTTGCCCTACTCATATCTTTAAATTCTTGTCATTTCATTAACACCACTACGTTAAAAATTATGAACCTTCATGGCACAGTTTAACTTAAAAATAATAGTAATAATTCATTGCAAACTTTTTCTAGGCAACATTTTGGTCTCTCGAGGAAATTTCTGTTTTCTTGTTCATTTGGATACGTTAACATGCACCTAAAATGTTCCCTAAGTGTTCCCTAAAGGGCCATCCAAACTTCCATGCTCATGACCCCTTCTCCTCCCACTCCATGGAGGAGAGAGATGAGGAACAGGAAGATGTGGCTGCTTGTACATTTGGTGAGAAATGATCCTGCTGTGAACAAAGATGTTTCTTCTACCTCATGGAAAGAAGATGATCCACTGCTTGCTCCTGTCTACTCCTGCAGAAACTGCCTACATCACCTACATTCAAAGCTGGATCTGTAACCTGCAGTGGGAGTTTCTCATCTAATTAAGCAGAGGGACATAGACGTGTATATTACATATTCTGTAAGCATGGTGTGCATTTAAGGCAGTGACCCCAGGCTGAGGTGCAGTCAGGGAGAGCCTGGGCAGGCTGCACGTGTAGAAACCTCGGGTGTGATTCATGTCATCCCAAAGTAAATGTCTGTAATAGGCCAGGCAAATTGCACCTTAAAAGCACTTATTGCCCTTCCTTGACTATAAAGGGAACCCAGAGTGATTAGCACAGCTGTAGACATCTACTTTGTAGATGTTGAAAGATAAATGACACAAATCCCACCCTCTCCTGCACAAACATCTGAAGAATTCCCCGTAATGACGGTGTTTAGCTGTGGCCTGCAAAGCACATGACAGCGGTGTGGGGATGTTCCTGGCTGCTCTCTGCTTACTCCTCAGCTTGGAGAGGTGTCTCAGGGCACTCTTGGTGCAGTCTCAAACATCCTCCTGGTAGGAAAGAGCCAAAATCTCAAATCTTTAAATATTAGTGGAAGGGATTTAACTCTTGGAACTATGCAGGACCAAGTTAGGGCATCTCATTTCCAGGCAGAGATCAGAAAACAAGAACTTTTCTTCTTGAGAAATCCAAGGCAATTTCTCAGGTGGAGGAACAAATTACTAATACCTTCAGGAATTCCAGAAGCTGATGAGAACAATCTCAATCTTATCCAGAGGAACTACCAAAAGGATCTGCCCAGGGATGTATCCTGTAGTTGTAGTTGAGAAGCTGGGGCCTGTCTGGATACAGTGGGTCAATATCACCAAATAAACAGCAGAAGAGAGAAACCTTCTCGCTGAGCTCCCAGCTGCTGCTTTCAAGCATTTTTTGTTACTTTATAACAACATTTTCCTTTTTCCTTTTAAGCCTTCAGTCACAAGAGGCTCTGGGATCTATTTACCGACTCTATTTTCATCAATTTATTTTCAATTTCTCCAAAAGTTTGTACCTTGACAATCTTCCCCCCAAACCAGAGCCCTGCCTGTGACTCCCCATGGAGGCCCTGCAGTGATGTCTCTTCACTGAGATGTGGAGCTGGAGAAAGAGAGACATGAGGGCCTCTCTCTGGGAATAGCAGACATTGCCTCTGGAGCATATCCTAGCTCTTGACAGCACAATAATTTTAATACTTTTCCAATGGCTGCATGGATGGATAGCAATCCTGGAAGAATATACACTAGAGGGTAGTCAGGGAGCATGATTGGTATTGGGAACAAGTATTTTTCTTGGCAGAGGAGGAGCATGCCATTTGACAGATAGTGAAACAGCAAGAATGCTGCTCAGTAGCAGATGCCAAACATTCCCTTGTGTGGATTAAAGAAAATTTGTTTGGTTTGGTTTGGTTTGTTTTGCTTTGGTATGGTTTTGTTTTAAAGCATAGGGGTGGGGAGGGGGCTTCCCTCTGTCTGCAAGAGCAGACATGGCACTACCTGCCTCAGTTCTGTGACCACAGCACCTGAGACCATTGTCCATCTCTGATGCTGCTCCTCCCAGCCCTGTTTATCAGGGTTAATAAGCCATCTGAAAACAGTGACCTGGCTCTGATTTTGTTCTGCATCTCCCTGAGAGGTACGAACCTCCATCATCCTCATCTTTCACACGTAAGCGTGCATAGCATCTTCTTTCCAGATTGGCATCTTTCAAATGGAAACATTTGCAAAGAAATAGGGAGAGTATTTCTGAGCAGTGTGTGTTCTCCTTTAAATTAAAACAAACCTCTGTGTTGACAAGGTTTTGATTTGGTATGTTTTAATCCATCACTATAACATTGGAATAAAATATGCTGGTATTTAAAAATAAAAAAACCTTAGTTATTTGATTTCTAAATAGCATCTAGTAGGCATCCAGAGCAATGTGTTTTTGATAAATATCATCTGCTTCAAGCTGCAGACCCAGACAACTTCTTTTCCAAGGTGTTGATGACTTTTAAGCTAAGGCATCTCAGAGCAAAATTTGACATGACGCTTGCAAATGCTCCTTTGGAGTAATTGCAGCTTATGCTAAGAAGTTAATGGATTGGTTCTAGCATTATAAAAATAATAGAACTGCAATAAGGAATTATTGTTGTATATTTACCAGCAGTATTGTTGTATATTTACTGCTATTAAACTACCCCAGCCTGTGGAGGACGGCTCCTTGAAATCACTGCGGAAAAATATTAAGGGACCACATTACTTCCAAAGCCACCACTGGGACTTTGCTGTTGTGTTAGCTTGCATACAGTATCATATTTCTTCAAAAAGGATGATTAAAAAGCAGTTTTTGGCACAGGAGAAGGATTGATTGAATGCCTACTCCAGTGCAATGCAGCTGCTCTGAATCATCCAGGTGAAGCACTTCACTCCTGTCCTGAGCTGGCTTTCTCAGACGTGGCCTTCTCCTTGTGAGGGGATGGATAGCTTTCCTCTGAAACAGAGATTAGTGGACAAATCTGGAAAGCCCAACAAATCCTTCATTTTGAACTAAGCCCAAGAGAAACATCTGTGTGAAAGAAGAGCCATCACAAAGCTTTTCCTCCAATTCATACTCTTCCAAAGTTTGGAAACAACACTTAATTCTTCATTCTTTTCTTCAGGCTTGTGAAAGTAGAAGTGTTTTCTCCTCCTCACGATTTTACACGTTCAATCATGCTACCTGCTGTACTTGCAACACTCTTCCACATCCTTTCATGAAACCTCCTCCCATCTCTGCAAAAAGCCCTCTCAGCCGGGCTTCCCCTTCTTTTCCTCCAAGGTCTCT
Source organism: Petroica traversi (assembly GCA_025920805.1). Classification (NCBI taxonomy): domain Eukaryota; kingdom Metazoa; phylum Chordata; class Aves; order Passeriformes; family Petroicidae; genus Petroica; species Petroica traversi. The sequence continues at coordinate 7,375,891 of JAHLSL010000022.1, forward strand.
GCTCTGAGAATTTGCATCGCCTGTGACCTAATGTGGCATTCTTCATCTTCTGCATATGAGCCTGTGTGTTCCTCAAGGATACCTCCCTTGCCACACATTTCATTACTGGAGAAGGATACCAAAGCCCAACTGAAATTAATGGCAAAATTCCCATCAACTTCAACAGAGCCAGGATTTTGCTCAAAGTATTCAAATGAGGCCTCAGTTGGATGTCTGTGATGCAGATATTTCTGTGTGCAAGGGCAAGTCACATCTGCTGACTGCACTTAAAGCACGTTGAACAGCTGATATTTTCAGTGCTGTAATTCTTTCTAAAATAACCTTTCAACTGACAACAATGTAGAATTTTTTATATCATTAAAAAAACCAATTAAGAAATAAAGTAATTTATATAAGGGGTTAAGGTTTTTTTTTCCTCTTCATCTGGCATTTATATAAATATATATTTGCAGATATCTTATCTACATGATGCTGTTTCCTTGAGCACCTCAAACCATAAATTGAAGCATTCCACATGGAAACACGGTTGGGTATTTTTCTCTCACCCACGTACATACCTACAAAGGTTTAAAATACAACCCTTGAAAAGATTCAAGATTGAAGGGAGAAATAATCTTATTATGCAACAATTGATTGTCCTGCCAAATGTGGGTGCCTTGGAAGCTTGAACAACCCGCCAACACACCTGTGTACATTGGCATTAAGTTAAATCAATAACAAAAAGCAGGCCTGAAGCCAATTACCTGTCACATGGAGATTCATTTTAAGTGGAGATTTTACAAGCATAACTTGAATCATATCTAAGTTAAAAGATAGTCCACATAAGAGATTTACAAAGATGTTTGAATTTACAGTAATGCTTACCAAAAAGCCATGTATAAAAGCACATGTTATTAAAAAACATTCACTAGCTGTAATAAAAATTGATTTTCCTTCACAGCAGAGCAATTTGCAGTGATACAAATATGAGGGAAAAAAATGCATTTTCTTTACATTACTGTTTCTTGTGATCAACTTCTTATATCGGATAGGTCAGAAAAATGTCATTTTCTGCTTCCAATGATTCGTTGCCTTGATGCACATCCCTCACATACTAAATATTTATTGCTTTGTCATGATTTTTCAATTAGTTCTTTCAGCTCAGTTACTGTAGATTTTGAGCTGTTTTCTGCCATCCTGTACGCTTAATACCAATGGCTGAAGGTATATTCATTTATTGTTATGAATCATGGTGGATTTAAAAAGCAATGGGTTTTCACATTACAGATGTTACTCATAAAAGCTATAACTGATATTTCAGCATGCACCCATTTTCCTGGAATCCTGAAGGCTGGTATTAAACATGATGAATCAACAGTTCCTTTTGACAAACCGCTGTTTCTCCTCAAGGTCACTGCACGTTGTCAGAGCAGAACTGGTTTGTGGATTTCAGGACATGCTGGGACTTGAAGCTTGGAAGGGAGGACATCATATTCTCTCCCCTGAAACACTCTCCCACTCTTCCAAAGTTATTTAATTCGATAAAACTGCTATTCAAGTCTTCTGGAAATTTATCTTCTAATGAAAACACTTTTCCACTAATAGAGTAGGAGTTTGGGGCTGATACAGTCCCCACTATATGCTGGTACAACTGTTTGCAAAGATGGGAACTCTTATTTTGCAATCTTGTTTTAGGTGCCGTATTACTTTTGTGAACTGGTGAAACTTTACTTTGCTTCACTAGGAATTTGTTCAAGTTAAATTTAGATTATATATAAGAAAGAAGTTCTTCACTGTGAGGGGGGTGAGGCACTGGCACAGGTTACTCAGGGAAGCTGTGGCTGCCCCATCCCTGGAAATGTTCAAGGCCAGGTTGGATGGGGCTTGGAGCAACCTGCCCTGGTGGAAGGCATCCCTGACCATGGCAGGGGGTTGAAAAAATATGATCTTTAAGTTCTCTTCCAATGATTTTAGGATTTACTAAGAAAAATAACAAGGCAAAGTTGAAGATACATTAAACAAGATCCCACTGCAGCAGATGCTGTGCCTGCTGTACTACAAGATTGTTTGCCTTCTTCTATGCATCATTTATCATTTGCATACAAGTAAGAATAAATGTGCCCAGAGAAACTGGAAATGTCAATCAGAAAGTCCCTGTACACCAGTGTCCTAACTTCCATTTTACAAGCATCATGAAAAAAGAGATCTTAATTGTAGAGATGCTAAAAATAAGACTTTTTTTTTTTTAGGGGGTCATAAGAATTTATTCCCAAGAATTAAAATTATCACAGGAAAATTGATCTTATTCAGAAAAGACAGGGAGTAGAAAAATGTAAAAGGGAAGTAACATTGTTTAAAGCTGAGTTTAGGAAAATTGTACCACAATATTTCTGATTGATATAAAAATAAGAGTTTGCATTTGTGGATGAGGGGGTGGAGGAGGAAAGAGGAGAAAAAGAAAAAATATGAAAAAGCAATGGCCAGACATGACATGCATGCTTAGGGAACATGGGACAACAAGAGGATGTGCTGAGAAAGGGAAGTCCTGGAAGGCCTCTGGGATAAACAGGAATTGGAAAGAGAGAGTATGAACAAATTCCAGACAGCTTCACCATTTTAACAGTTGATTGTAAATTATCATAAAAGGTGATTGTAAATTATCACAAAAAGTAACACTCAGGAGAACATTTTTGACTGTTTGCAAACAACTCTTTCCTGCCAAACCTGACTTTGAACACACTTTGCTTTTTGCTTTTTTTTTTTTTAACTAGAAAGGCTGTGTTTTCTAAGACTATCTGTATCTTCAGGGCTCTTCTCTGGAAAATTTTGTTATTCTTTAATCTTTAATCTTAATCTTGAAATAAAGGAAAACAAAAATATTTAGATCCTTCCTCTCATACTAACTGATTCTTCAATAAACTTTTAGAATAGTGTGAGTAATTTATAAATAGATATATTATTTGCAGCTGGACATCATTGATGAACACACAGATTAATTTTCTTGTGCTAATATACCCCAACCTCAGCTTCAATAGAGTGTTTACCTGAGTTACTTTTTGGTCTTTTTACTATTTCAGATCTTAAGAGAGCTAATAGGTGGCTCTGCTTTGCTGCCAACCAAAGCATAAACCTAGAGCATACAATAAAACTTTTTTTCAGAAGTTAAAGATTAAATAAAGACAGATCTTTTAAAACTGATTATTGTCCAAGGGAAGGGGGAAAAATACAAGAAAACCCTTACATCTCCCTTTCACAGCTTTAACACTGGAAATAATTAAAAAGCCCACACCTCACTACCAAGTACATTCTTTGAAGCCTCTATTTATTGAATGCAATAAATACTTAGGAGTTATCAGTATCTGTTGTAACCTGGCAGTATTCTCAGAGAGAGGATTACTAATTAATTAATGGAGAACTACTGAGTCAGAACTACTTCAGAGAGTGTCCCAGTGGCAGTGTTAATAATGGTGCAAGCCAAGCAGAGGGCAGGAATTTATCCTTGAGATCCAGCTCAAAGATGGCACCGAAATGCCAACGGCTCCTTCCACCCTGCCTCAGGTTGAAAGGGCTGAGAGCTTCCGCCTTTGGAAAAAAAGCCAACAGATAAAGATGCTTTAGTTCAAATATGCCAAGTGCATATGTAACCTGCCCCAAGCTAGAAAGATTTCCTCATTGTTAAACCAGACCTTGACCTCAGATATACCATAACACACAGCAGCCAGGCACAAAATGGGTTTCAACTCTTAACCCAGAGGTGGCTGCTGAGCAAATGCACCCAAAATTATGGTCATCATAGTGTTTGTGGACTAGTCTACAACACTATTGGATATCCAAATATTCTAGTTGCTTTCTGGAAAGCATCTTCTTAGCCTTTTGTTTGATGCTCAAGAAGCACATAGGATTTGAAGTGTGATATCAGCTGCAATTAACGACGCCTGCAAATTGCAAATGTGCTGTGTCTGATTCCTTCTCTAAGAAGCAGGTGGTGTGGCAAAATTTTTGAGTGCAAAAACTGTATGTTGACAAACACAGCTCTGCACCATAACAGAAGCTAGAAGAAGCAGAATATTTACAGTGCTGTGTTTAAAAACTTAGAGCTCTTTTCCAAGTTTTTCATCCCTCAAAGTATTACGTATTTTAATAATATGCATTTATGTTTTTGTATTTATATTCATGTGTGTATTGCACTGCAGTAAAAAAAAATCTATTTTTTTAAAGAGAAACTGATATTTCAATAGTCTAATGCAGCTATGCTGAGGCACAGTTTCCAGTGTGAAATAGGTATCAATAAGGCATGTAACATTCAGCAGTCAGTGGTGAAACTACAGTCACTTTCATATAAAATGCCATGGAGCAAAGTTATCACATGCTTCAATATTCTTGTTTGAGGCCAATTCTGACTTTTATGATCACCCTAATTCAAACTTAAGTAACAGGGAATGTGTCAATACAACTTTCCCTTTAAGTATTGCTTCAGGAGCATGCAGGAGCCCACATGTTTGCTTAACTGGCCCTGCAACCAACACTTCTAACAATAAAACCAGAAGTTCAAACTTAGTTCCTTGCTTTCAAGTATGCCCTTCAAACAGCAAATACCAGTTTATCATCCCCCTAAAACGGGGTCCATGTTAACCAGGGGTAAATCCAACGTATCTACACCAAGGTGTTTAGCACACAAGATACCAGGCATTTCACCGAATTTTTTCACACATAATTTCTACCAACAGTAACAGCTACTCATGGCATATATGAGTGTGAATGTGTCTCAGAGATACACAGCCTCCCCCACCCTGTGTTTTCAAGGACCATAATATGCTGCCTGCTTCCTAGTCCTGCAAATACCCTTGAAGTGGAATAATGTTTAACAAAGGGCAGTGCTGCGGGAAAACTGCCAACGAAAGGAAGGGTGGGGGAAGTCAGTCAAAGCATTCTGATGAATATTTTTGTACCTCCAAAGACACAACTATTATACAAACATTGACCTATTTGTCAAGCAATCACAGTTTACTACTGCTTAAAGGTCACAGAAGTTTCCAAGATTATTAAATAATGCAGGGAGCCAAAGACCAAGGGTATTATTTAAACAGTAGAGGTAACTTTTGTTAGTGAAGGACAATATGATGACAATGTCCCTTTATTTTCCCTTGAAATTTTGTAGAGTTTGCAATGTATTATAGTAATGGCCCATTTCAGCTGAAAGAGGGAACTCTGCTGCGGAAATGGGGCTCAACACTACAATAAAATATTGCCTTGATTTTTTGTGTACCTTTGTCAGCACATGATTTTTATTTTTACAGGCATTTCTGTGATCTTAGGAAGTAGTCCCATACATAAATGAATGCAATCATCTGTCTGTCTTTACGTTGAGGATTATGAGTCAGTGCAAAAAGTGCTTTGCAACAATTTAGAGTGTTTTATACACACACTGACAGAAATCAGTAGAATTTTGTAAAATTCAGTATCTACTTAGTCTCCTGTTAAGAGATTATTGCTCCACCTGCAATAAATACTGCACCTACTTCTTCCCAGTGGCTCCAGGTCTTTTAGCTCTTACTAGGACTTTCAGATCACCTCTTCATTGACTTCCAGAGGTGTCCAGCTCTAGCTATTCCTAGACCCAGGGATTCAAGAAGTCCAGCACAGTTTTACTCCTCTGACTCACTGTAAGTGTGCTAAGTGACAGCCATTATCCTGTAGTTATTGCCCTGGAACAGAGCCACAGCTCAGCAATGAATGCCTTCAGCAAAATCATATCCCAAATAGTTCATTATCAAATTATTGTTGTTCCCAGCCCAGAAACCCCTCCCAGGGTATTTCCCCTGCAGATGAGCAGTGTTGAAGGTTCCACAACAGCCTTCAAAGCAGGCAATCACCCAAACCCCACCAGTATCTCCCAGAGCTGTAAAACAAAACCTAGCAAGGCTCCCACGTCCTCGCTTCTTCATCAGTTACAAAACAGAAGCCAATGTGGTCCCAAAAAGGTGGATATTTGAACAATGCCTTTCATAAATAATCCTCTGTCTTTCCTAAATAATCCTCTGCCTCTCCAGACTGCAGAAAACTGGTTAATCAGGGCCATCATCAAAAAGACTAAACAGCAGCAGAGTTAGCCCCTCTGACAAGAACTGCCCCATCTGATGCAGAAGATTGCGCTCCACAGGCATCAAGCTCCAGGCAGCCACCTTTTTAACTGAGATCAAGAAGAACATGTTTCCCCACCTCAGTAAGCTGCCACAAAGTTGTTCTGAGATCTCCAGTGGGCTGGACCTGGGAACTTCACCAGAAACCACAAGTAAGATAACTTAAAAGGGCTTTTTTTCCATCACTGAAATAATCAATAGTTCTCTTTACAACTAAAATATGCATCAATGCAAAACTGGAATATTGTGGAAGTGGATGATTACTGACAGCATTTCTGATTTAAGCTGAATACCAAGAAGAGCAGAGTCATGAATTGGGATAGATTCTAGCACCCACTGCTATTTTTGCTTGATGTTTCTTGGCTCCTGTTAGTCCATTTTTATGAACATTTATTTTTGGAAGAGTCACCACTAATATTCTGCTAATTGCAAAAGTGTCAGGGTCTTCAGTGACAAATTCGAGAAGGGAAAGTAAAAGAAGAAACTTCAGACGACTAGTGAGAATTAGAAAAATTCTGGTGTTGTTTCTCTGCAAACCATGACTGTGAGTCTGCTCTCTTGTGAAAGTGTCTGTAGGCCACTTAAAATGGGGTAAATGAAAATATGATCTCTTTTACATGAAAGACAGCCACCTGCCTGGTGTTTGATCACATGACAGTGCAATTGAATTTATCATCAAAACCAAAAATTGTGTTACCAGAAAACACCAATAAAAAGAGTGTCTTTGGACAATAATTTTACAGGTAACTACATCATAGAATGACTCTGTCATTCCAAGAGACACAATTTCAGTCATTATCTCAAGTGATCTGTGGAGTACATAGGTACCTAATGAAACTAGTGAAAGTTTGCCAGAGCCAGAACCTCACATCTGACCTTAGGGATGAAGGAAGATGCTTCAGGGGAAGAAATAATTCATTATTAATGGGGCTGACAGATACAGAATTTTGCCTGATAAATCCTAAATACAGTACCAAGAGCCGCTTTGCTACTGAAAACTTAGTGGCACTTGAAAGGGTGTGCAGTAATTTGTTATTCCTTAACCCAGGGTAACACAAGAGGCAAATTCATTTGTATACCCTGCAGACTCCTCAAATAAGCCATTGCCCAGGGCACTGTCTGCCAGACCCACCCTTGCCTTCCCTAAGATCTAGGGCAGAAGAGCATGAAAGGGAAGGCAGGAAGTTCATCTCTCTGGATGCACCCTGATGGCACTGCACTGGGCATGTCTATTCTGGCAGCACCATCCCCGCACCCGCTCCCAGTGCAGGGCAGCGCCAGGAGGAGATTCCACATCAGGTCATGAAGGCAGGAGATTCCATTTCAGAGGGTCTAGCTCCCAAATCCTCTGTCAGCATCCAGCAGCAGCTTGTGGCACAGGCCCCATGCAGAACTGAGCTCCAGTGGGTCCTGCAGCTGTGCTTGGTACTTAAACCTCGCTGCTGCCAGCTCTCCTCACGGACTCGGCACAGACAGGAACATCCAGGAATGTAAACTGATGCAGGGGAATTTAATAAACCTTGAACCTACATGAAAATAAGACTGGGCTTCCCTCACTCTTTTTTTATCCTCAGTGTTCAATAAAAAATATTTTAAAAAAATTTTAAAACCCAGGCAATCTGTAGAGTATAAATCATGACTTGATAAATGTAGGTCCTTAGAAGCCAGTTGTGTAAATACAGATACACCTGCAGGCCCTGATAACCAGATTAGCAGCAACAGCTGCCAGACCACGCATCAACAACCAAGAGATATTGTTGTGTCCTGGCCAAAGAAGTTTCCAGATTGAGTCTCAGGTGCTTCCCGTACATCACTGTTAGTGAGAACAATGCATCATGAAAGTAGATGATCTTCATTGATCTTGAAAATTTAACATTTTTCTCCTTGAGTGTAGACAATGAGGCTTGACACTAACATTAGCTCACAGCACCTCCGCTGTACAAAGGGATTGGACTTTGTCTGCTGGCAGCTGGGGAGGATTTCTGTGAAAAGAAAAGAAAGGGTGTCTGGATTTGGTATGACCTCATATTAAAAAGCACATCCTTACTGGATAAAAACCCAGATCAACTGATTCATAGGTGTCTTGCCACACCTGTTCTTATTGATGATTAGAAACTAAAATTAATGTTTCTTCTTGGCAAAAGTCCACTTGAATCACACAACAAAATCAGATGAGCCTTAGAGCTCCTAGTAATACAAGGCAGACCTAAAAGTACACAAAGAAGACACAGACCTGGGAGGGGCTGGGGGAAAGATAGCTGTCTGTGTTTGGGAAAGAAGCTCTGTGTCCCTAAAAAGCTTGGAAAACAAGTCTAATGTTACTGACTACACTTCGGCACTTCAGCTCTATGCTTGCTGTTCTTTCTAGAAAATTCCATAAAATCTGGATGCTTCTGCACTGCTGGGGCTGTGGAGCTGAGCAGGATCTAACACAATCCCATTCCTCCTCAGCAGTGCCAGTCCCAGCAGGGTCCACTGGCAGTCCTAAGGCACGGAGCAGGGCCAGGGATCATCCAAGGGATCCATCCAGGGGCAGAAGGACACAGGGTCAGAGACAGACTTGGAGATTTCACTCCTATGGCATTGTTAGGAAAAGGTCTGACAGCCCCAGGCTGGACCAGTAAGTGCCCTTAGGAACCTAACAGTGTCCTTTATAGCATAATACCTGGAAAATTTCATAACCTGATACATGTGATAATTCTCCCCCAAAAGACCCAGGCATGAACTGATCTGTGAACTAATCTTCTGTGATAGATGTGAGGACATAGACCAAAAAATGTGTCTCAGATTAGCTCTAGTGAGCCAGGAGACTCCTTTCTTGGCAAGAACATCTATTTCAACCTAAAACAAGGAAAAACTAATGCAAGTTAAAAAGATGACAGGGTAGGGAAAGCAGAGTGGACATCTGTTCAAAACAAAATAACTGAAAGAATACAGGATTGTTGGATGCTGAATGTCTGCTGTCTTTGCCTACAAATTCTGGAATGGTGATGCAGAAATATGGGCTCTCCTCTTTGGGTGGACTTGTGTGAGGCCAATTCAGCCCTCACCTTCCCAGCCAAATGTCACTGCATTGTAGACAGAGTTGAAAAATAATAACTACTATTCATCAGAGAAATTGCTCTATTATGAGATGCATTATAACACACGGTAAAGACATGTAAAAATAATTTTAAAATACTTAAAAGCTGATGCTAGCTTGTTGTGGCCTGTAGTGAAGCATTTATAAATTGGAGTACTTACAATAGTTCATGCATGTCTCTGCATGTTAGAGCAACACATCAGAGAATTTATTTATCAGGAAAAAAAAAAACAAACTCTGCTAAGTCATTTTATTGCTTATAAAGGTTACTGTCATTTACAATTTCACCAGATTTTACAAGGCACAATACCAGATTGTCACATGGGAAAGGCTTGCAGATTCAAGTCCTTATCCTTCCCTCTAGCGAGTGCTGGAACCAGCGCATTTGGGACACAGAGGTTATGTCAAAGCCTTCCAACTCTTTGAAGGATAATTACCATACCTGCATAATCACATGGTCTACCCTCTATGCATTCATGTTAAGGAGAAGACATTAATCTAATAAACACCCAGCGGCTGACAATTTATATATATAAATATATCCTAACAGATCTCTATTAGGTGCACTACTCCACCTAACAGCTGCAGAAAACTCCTTGCCACACTCCCAATCCCTCCATGGAAAGGGCTGTACAATGATTTTCCAACCTGCCATACTAGGAAGGGATGTTCTGCTGCAGCACATTAAGCTATTGATTGTCACTTTCTGTTGTTTCAGTAGACAATCCAGATCACAAGTTTATTGTAGGTTATATAAGAATTACAAAAGATAGCCAATAAATAATATCCTAATCACATGGCTTATGCTCCAGAACATTTGAAAATACTTGTAAATATGCCTAGAGGTCATCTAAAATAGATGCCTGGTTCAAGGGGAGGGTGTGCAATGATATTTATGATCCAAGCAAGGCTCACCTCCGCAAATTAGCCCCAAAAACAACAGTGGATGTAGGATTACCTGCAGTTCTTGGTGTAGTAGACTTAGCAGAGCTCTCTCTCTTCATTGTCTGGTTCTGTATCCAGAGACCATGGTGCTATACATCAGCAAGGTTCCCCTCTTTGGTATCTGTAAAAGGCAGGGAAATGATCCAATCCAATGGCAAGTACCGACAGACCTTTTCCTGAGAGCTGTCCCTCCTCTGTAAGTTCATGTTTTCAAACCTGGAAACATACAGAAATCTAAGCAATACCAAAATCTTATGGATGTCTCAACAAACATGGTGAGCCCTGTGCTCTCTTTCTGTCCAGTACAGAGTGGCCATGAAGACACAGCCTCTCACGTGTGACCTCTGCTCTCTGTGCCTTTGGCTCCTTCATCTCCATTACCAAGATCTGCTCTGCTGCAACTCTCAGGAGCCTGCACCTGCTTCCAGTCTCTTTCTACTTGTCATTCCAAATATAAGCTTTTATCTCTGAACTCCTCACCTGCCTTGTGTGTTAGATCTTTCACAATGCTGAGCTGGCAGGCTGCTGAGCCATGGACCCTGGAAGGAGGTGTCCACATGAAGAGCACTCCAGGGTACAACTCCAAGCATGTCCACATACCCGAAAAATGGGGGAACAAAGCAAGTGTTTTGATGGAGGAATTAGGGAAATGAGAGTGTAGAAACACATAAATACAAGACACAATTCTTGATCTGCAACTAAAATCAATAGCTATATATCCTGGATTGAGATCAATGCATGTCCCCATGTTTCACAGGCCTATTGACAAAGTCTGTGTTATTGTAGTACTGTGTTTTCTTAAACTGTGTCCAGAAGAGCTAAGGCTTCTTTTAAAAAGTCATTGTCAAATAGATTCTATAAATAGAAAATAACCCTAATAAATTTATTACTTACTGTAAAAACTGTAACATAAACAAAGCATATTAACCAAGTCCTTTCACGTACAGAAAACACATCAGAACAATTTTCCTCCAAGATTTAATGAGATTAAGATTTCATTTTCAAAACAGAAGAAAATAAGTCTTTTACCTGGGGGAAATCTGTCTTTAAGTCAGCAACATGTTTGCTATGTTTTTGTTTGCTAATTTTGTTTATTTGTTTTTTGTTCTATCAAGTGGCAAATTTGCCCCAGTAATAAATAAATGGAGCACATTAGTTTTAGTGCCTACTTAAAAGTAAAGCTCAACTACACGCTAAAACATCAAAAGATCAATTGTTGCGTTTTTAAAGCAATTAAATTATTTTCTTTAATCTTTCATACTGCACAAATATTTTTGAAAACAGTAACATGCATATATTCATACAAAATTTAAGGAGCCGTAGATCCTACTGTGAGCCTCTTCATTTCACATAAATATGACACTTAAATAAGTTCTAAACTCAGAACCAGTCTATGCAATCCTTGAAAGAGCATTCCCATGTGGGGAAAGAGAGTTTTGGTCTAGTGTTGCAATGGAGGTGTGAAGTCACAAAGGTTCTTTGAGATTCATTTTGATGTCTGCAAAATGGGAGATTAATCCCCTCCAACTGCTGAGCACATTACTGATGTAAGAGACCATTGAAACCAAGGAGAGTTCTGACTGTGTTTGGCAGGACTTGAGCTCCCAGTGTTTAAGCAGAACAAGAAGGGAAATTTCCCTGCTTCAGCGTACCCAGGAACGTTGTAGCTCATCACTGAGATGGCACTTTCACGACTTGTTCAGACCCTCTATTAGTCAGAGTGCTGCTACTCCTTGCAGCTCCAGTCTCTGGGGCTACCCTGAACCCCATTAACCTGGGTTATGGGAAGAAACCTGGTGAAGTGGTCAGCACCATCTGTATAAACAGGCTTATAACACTCTTAGATGTGTCAAATTCCTATCCAGTGTGCCTAACTTATTTTTGCTGAGGTCCTCTAAGTTGTTTCACCAGCTTCTTTTATCATTACTGAGATAGAAGAGAAAACTTCTATTGAAGTCTGCTTAAAAGAAAGCAGCTCCTCAGCTCTGGGAGAAGAGTCTTCCTAGCTGGGAACTGCTGTCTAATCTCTCATGGGGCCAGAAGCAGGGTGTAAATGCATAATCCTCTGCAGCACCTCAGGAGGGACTCGTGCTTGGGACAGCAGTGAAGTACGGGCTGAGTTTACTCTGAGTCCAAATTTCCCCATAATTCCTGTGTTATCGTTAATGTTCCAGATCTCCTCAAAGTCAAAACACCAGAACATCTTTGTTATAGTAACAAAACTCAATAGCACAGGGGAAATCACCATTTGAGGAGAAATTCAAAAGTGAGATCTTTATGTGAGAATACACTCCCCTTTCATTTTAGTTTACATGTCATGTAATTGGAGGGGAATTATTGGTAATGAAAAAGGAATAAAGGTAAATTCTGTATTCTGCTGACTGAAGGAAAGGATGGCATGAAGGGAGCAGAATTTCCCTGAGATACAGCTGGTAAGGGGGGAAAAAAAATGTTTTATTCTAGGTAATATTTGGGGGGGGGGCAGATTATTTTTTAACTTTCAGAAGACAAAAATATTTGATTTTTGGTCTCCAGATTCTAGACAAAGGCTGCAAAAAGGAGGAAGTGATGGAGTGAGGGAGATGGAAGAAACACGTGCTAATGTTCCAGATTTCCTAAGAACAAGAGAGAAGAACCTTGTTCTTAGGAAAAAGCCTAATGGATGACAGTAGAGGATTCTTCCTGAAATCTTCAGGATTTTAGCAGAAAACAAATCAGCCAACTGTAACCTAACATTTTATGGGGAACGATTATCTCCTCAGGATAGTACACAGCAAAGAACTTAGCACTTTTTTAATTCTTGCTGGAGATGTGTTAAAGCAGAGGTCCAAATCTTACCAAATAAAAGAAAAAAGGTTTTGGAGGAGGTCTCTGCTACTTCATTTTCTGTCTTTATCTGACCCAACCCAGAATCCAGGCTTTGCAAAATAGGTATCTATATTCAGCCTTGATTTCCGAGTTCCAGACCAACTCCTCCATCCATTCCTGTGTCCATCAGACAGGCATTTCTCTAAAACCATGTACTGCACGGCTACTCTGCAATCTCAGCTTCCCCCACTACTATACTTTGGGCTGGAAATCGCATCCGCTTTCAAACTCTCCATAAAAAGGGTTTTCAACCCAGAATGTGAACTGGTCTGTAGCTTTACTGAAAAGCAAGGATAAAATAATGCTAGGTAATTGTCCTCAGCATGCTTGCCTTGCAAGAGGTCTGCTCCTGCTCCTGCCCTTGCTGTGCATGAGCCCCTGCAGACCCACGTGCCCTCCCTTGGGGTTCCCTCTGCCGAGCAGAGGATCCGGCAACGCACCGTGGGGTGGAAGGAGCCCTATGACATCACCTATGCTATCTTTCTTCCCCAAGGTATCAAAAGAAGTAATTTAAGGGCACTCTGATAGATCAGAGATAGCCACCCAATTTGTTTGGAGAAAGTATATGAAAGCTTTCCTACTTCAGAAGACCAAAGAGCCGAGCTAAGCCTTTCAGGGTGCTACTCCTCTTATTTCCTGGCACTTCATTTTTTGATTCAAACCCAAGATTCAAACAAGACCCTTTTTTTTACATAACTTTTTTGTCTCATTTTTAGTGGGGAATCGTGTAAGAAGAGAGAGGCATTGAAACATTTCAAACTTACAGAAACCATCTGTGCGAGACTGAACTTAAGTGAAGATGAAAAATCAAAAGCGGGCAGTTGTGTTCTTGTTTATCCCAATCTCACCCACCCACACAGTAGCAAAATAGGCACCATGCCGAAACTTTGTGGCAAGAGGCTATTGTGTGGGCTTAGAATAATTTAAGAATTGATTGTCAGCCTGTTTCTTGGCTTCCAGCTATGAAATAATGCTCTAACTAGCGCAATGCACTGTAGGACTCATTACAGACTTTAAAGCTGTCTCATTTTCAATTATGAATATTAAAAAGAAATGCTTTGAGTCACTCCTGTGTTATAATTAATACTCTAGGTTTTGGGTTGGTTTGTTGGTTTTTTGAGGTTTATTTTAAAGACACTTTCATAGCTTATTCCTGAGTTCGTTCCCAAAAACCAAACACTGTTCCTGTTTATATCAGTGGGGAAATTCCCAGTGAAAAAACTAATCAGACCCAAGTTAATGAAAACAACACCCCCATGTAAAACAAAGCCCTAGCCTTAATCTTCTAGCATTGCCTACTTGTGTACATCCAAGACAAAATTTTATAGTCTGCATGTTCCAACTTTAAAAAAAAAATCCTGATTATTTATTTATGCCCTTTTTGTTTAAGAAGTTAAATCCCCAGAGCATCTCAATTTAGATCAAAAGCAAGCTACCAAACTTCACCTGGCACACCTGTGCTGTGTGATTTCTTAATTACCTGCCTCACATTCCCAGAGCTACGAGGCAGGGATGCAGGACTCGTTTAGCACACAGTCAGATCTCTGAAATGCACTTCGTGTAGCAGACCCTTTCCAGAACGCCCCAGGTGGTAACCAGCACTAAATGATCCTGCATCCCCACAGACACTTGCCTTTCAGCAAATTGCTTTCCCACAGGTCTCAAAAGTCAGGGACCCATGGTGGGGTAAGAAACACAGGGAGAAATGAGGGAATTAGGAGCTTCTTGAGGAAGGTTTTCCCCCGTCTAGCAAAAGACATTAAATGGTTTTATGTCACTGGGTTTGAGCTGTGTTCCACTAAGACCAAAGATCAGGACTAGGCCTGTTACACCTTTTTATTACTGATGCTTGATATTCAACAGCTGGGAACCAGAGCAGAGTGTGGCCACCTATGTCACATGCCAGGGAAGCCTCCAGTTGGAAGCCCTGGGAAAGGAGAACATCAAACTTAAAGAGACACAGCCAAAGCAGGAGAATTTGGGAGGATAAGGACAAGGCTGATTTGAGAAGACAAACACCAAGCTTTTTGCTGACACAACTCTACAGGATGCTTCTGCATTAAAAAACCTTCTCTCATGTGTCAGATTTGACTGTCACTTTGCACTTATGCTGGCTGATTGTTGGCATGTCCATTGTCTAGAGAAGGGAAACGCACACTTTGTCACAGGTGGCTCAAATCACCCATAATGTTCCTTTTGCTCATGCACTGATAATGATACACTTGAAGGAGAAGCTCAGTCCTATCTTCAACCTCTCTAACACTTGAGCACTTGTAGTGGTAAGTCTTGTGTGAATATTCTTGTACTTTAATAGGGGATTCACTGTAATTTCTCATTTATAGTGGCTTAGGTAATAATTATGCATCAAACATCACAGTTTCTTTGGCCATTTCAATAGTGTAATTTTATTAATTGGCCAAAACTATGACTCTGTTATTCTGAATGTAATTTAAGAGCCAAGAGCTGATGGCATTTCTGTTGGTACAGTGAAAATATACAGCTCTGGAGAGAAGTTAAAGGTAAATATTAGCATTTATAGCTTATATGTCTCCATAACACACAGAAGACCCAGAACCATCAGGATTTTTTACATGAAGGAGATGAACAGCACCCAAGTTAAATAGATGCAGTAAGTGTGACAGCAGCCTTTCATCTACTAGCAGGTCATTCATTGTGGCTCCACATTAATGGAGACAAAAAGAAAACATTAAATTTTATTACAAAAATGTGTGTCTTCTTATGGAAGATTTCAGGAGAAAACATTTTTAGTTATCTCCCTCAAAATTAAATTTTTTGTTAAGAAGCATTTTCATTGCCAAGAAAATTGCCAAAAAATGCAGAGTCATAGCTGGGACCAAAGAAGATTCTGTGCAGGACTTGTTTCAAGCAAAAAAAAATCTCAAGTGGTAACACCTCCTGATATTGATATGATGCAGGAACACATGAGCCTGTAAATTCTATTTCGCAAAATCCTCTAACATTAAAATTGCAAATAGTTTCAAGGGAGGTTGTAGGGCCTCCTAGAGCTAATAAAATCAAGGAGGGGTTCAGACACATGGAGTTTTGGTTAATCAGAAAACTATTTATTATCCTACATTTAATTTTAGAACTTCAGTGTACTCTTGAAGACCCAACCAACAAGACTTATCATTGTACTTTGAAATGACAGCATTTTTCAAAAATTCCGTGAGAAGTGCTAGGGCATGGAGATGTGTTTTAAAACCAAGGCACTTCATAGCAAGGCACTTCCCAGCTTCCTACAATAAAAAAAATAGAGTTATCAACAAGAAATCTATCTGCTGAAAGTTAATGAGGAACATCTGTTGGTCTACTGGGAGAGACAGTGGAAAATGGGTGGGAAATTCCAACTTTAACTATGCTGCCACTCCCACAATATTCAAGTCAACAGAAAAAAACTGTCAGCAAAAGGTCAAAGTCATTAGTAGACATTTTTTCATCTACAGAGAGATAGATAAGACACCCATAATTTCAGAGAAATTATTTAGGATTTTCCAAAGTTCTCACGTTAATTTATTATATAAAGCAGCCTATCTGTTGGAGCAGTGTTTTAAAGACTTGGGAGAATACCATGTACCCAGAACTGCAAGTGAGCAAAGGGCTCAGATTCACAAAGTAACTCCATTTAAAAATCCTCTTAACATCAGCCAAGTCAAAATAATTGGCAGTGCCCCATAGGTTCATGATCCCAAGGCAGTTGCAAGGCAAGGTACATTATCTCAGGTAACACTCTTTCAGAGTGGGAAAAATCCTTATTTTTACCACTGGCTAACACCTTACACATTGAGCCATTGTTGCAGCCCAACTGATGCACAGAAGTTTGTAAGATAGCCACTATCTGACTGAAAATCCTCAGATCATTCATGATCTAGGGCAAATAGATGAATGGTGATGCAAAGTGCTCCCAGCAAGCAGGGAGTCAAAAGGTGGGTTTCTGTGAAGTTCTTCAAATACATTCAACGTGTTTGTCCTGAAAGGCACCCTAGAGCAAGTGTTTTAATGAGTGAGGATGAGAAATGCTGATATGCTGTGCTTCATGATCTTAATAACTTTGTTCAATTGAAAAGCTTTTTTTATCCACACTTTCTATGAAATTTAGCTCTTCCAATCTGTAAACCAGGTTTCCATCTCTATTTTAAGTAGTATTGACTATAGTGTGATTGAGACTAAAAAGGGAGAAAAAATCCATTACTAGGCTGATGCCTTTCTTTCTTTCTTACCAAGCTACTATTCAGGAAACAAATAGCATCAGCAGATACTATTTACAGGCATGACAATAGATTTTCCCAGCTCTGGGATGACGTTGAAGTTTGCAACTGTAAAGGTAAGTCTAGGTTTTAAACTACTCTTAAAAATGTTTTTGGAATTCAAATAAATTCAAGGATTTTTTTTTTTAAGCAGACAAAGCATTTATAATCATTAATATTCTTACATAAATGTCATTTGTCATCCTTGGCTATTATCCCTACCTATCAGATATAATGGCTATTCCATACTTCGCATCATCCCGTTTTTTCTCTTGATTTAGATTATTATAAAACTGGATAAATGTGGAACTGAGTTATCAGGGAATCAATATAGTATGTTGAGTTGGAGGGGACCCATCAGGACCACTGATGGCCTTGAGAAGGACACCCCGAGGATGACACCATGTGCCTGAACTCAGACTTCTTGAGCTGGGGCAGGTTTGGTGCTGTAATCACTTCCCTGAGGAGTGCAATTAGGCCCAATGCATCATAGGCACTGCTGGAAACAACAACTATTATTGAGATTATTTGATTATTCCCATTGTATTCCCAGTGCTGATGACTAGGTTGAATATGTCAGATGTTTGTCTAAACTTGAAAAATCTTCTTCGGAAAACTTCAGCCAAAAGACTTCACCTACTGACAATAACACAGCCATGGAAAAATATTTGCTTTGTCCATGTTAAAACCATGTGGTAATGCCCTTTTTTCAGAACTTTAAAACATACTGGAAATTTGGCATTAACATGTGGGTTATGCCTGAAACACATCCTTTACTACCTCTGTACATGTCTGAAAAATTATTACAACACTTAGAAAACCACAGGTCACACAAGAACCATGGACTTCTGAGACCTTAGTCATTCCCTGAGGGTATCAGTACTGTGGGTGGGAGATAGAGAAATCTGACACTGCCTTGCTGCTCCAAGTGGCTACAAGCCATTTCCATCCATTTTGGGGTACTCCAAAGGACAGGGTTACATGTGCTTTCAACCTCCTCAGTGAGGAATATGGAAATAGGTCTCAGAGATGGAAGTGGGAAAGGAACAGGGAGAAGACAAGGGCAAATGAAGAAATTAAATTGAGGAACTAGCCAGAAATCTAAGGGCAGCCTGGTGCTTGTTTCAGAAGATAGACATAGGGAAGCCAGAGCTAAGTCCCAGTAGTGTGTGAGGAAGCACAGTGTGGGAGCCAGTGGGGAAGGGAACTTTGAATTATGGCTAAGATCATTAAAACTAGATCTGAGGGACTAAATGTGACAGAGCAAGAAGGCTGGGACTTCCCCAGCAACAGGGAAATCTGAGAGAAACTATGTGACTGGGAAAGTAGTTGAGTAGTTAAATACTCCAGTCTCAGTCTCGTCTGGCGCAGTAAAAGTGGAAAATCTAGAAAAATAGTACATCAAACTTCCCACCTGAATTTGGAGTGGAAAACACTGTTTAGGGGCTTTGCACATCCCCTGCTGCCCTGAAATACCTGCCGGATCCACTAACAATTGTCCAGCCTGCCCTACAAGAAACAAGCCTCCCAGTGCTTTCAGCAGGACGCTGGAATCTGGGGGTTATTAATGTTGTTACTCTGTTACCTGAAGTAGCAGAGCTTTCAGTGACCTACACAGACTCCAGCCCCACTGCCTCTCCTGGGACTCACTGTGACTCTGCACAATGAAAGGCCTATTTTGGCAGTCTACTTTTTCCTCCCCTCCCTCAAATATGTGAAATTACACACCTCAAACTGTGTGAAAAGAATCTTGCAGTTGCAATCAGATGGGAAGAAGTGCCAGAATTAAATTGCCTCTCCAGCCCTGATTCAATCCCTTTTTTGCATAGACATTATCTTTAATAGCATGATCATGTACTTCTCCCTCCTGCTGGGCACGAAATGGACGGCACTGATGATGGATGGGAGGATGTAACAAAGGGAGACTGCAGCCCATGGGATATGGATGTCTTATAATAGCACAAAAAGAGGATTCAGGCTCAGTGATAATGCACAGCAGCACGGCTGTTGTCCAGGAATGACCTGGACTGCAGGAATCCCATCAAGGAAGGTAATGGGAGATGGTCACAGCTCACAGCTTCTCCCACTAAATCTGCTCCTAGGGCTTTACCAGAAGAGAGAGGGAGGTTTCACCGCTGTCCTTGGGAGCTGCTTGTATTTCTGCTGCTCAGCTCCTATGCAAAGCAAGGCAAGCAATTTCAACCAGCTCCTTCTCTCACTGTTATAAATTGCACAGCTTCACTTCCTGGGTCCCTGGCTAGATTCTGTGGGGTCTGTGAGCTGCAGAAGTGCTGAGCACTCACAGTTAACTACCACAAAAATATGGCTCCATGCTGGGCAAAGTCAAACTCCAGCTAGCAGAAACTGGGCACTCAAATCCAGCAAATATTTCTGGCCTGCCATGAGCCTCACCTGTGGAGTCAGGTTAAGGTCATATCTCATCTGTTGGGCTGCTGCAGAAATAAATCCTTTTTTTTTTTTAAACTCCCAGACAACAGAGAGCTGCAAGCTACAGGAAAGCCTCAAGAAAAATAATTGTGCTGAATTCAGTACAGGAACTGGTAGGAGGGAGCAAGAGTACACCTGACATCACATGATGAATGCCAAAAAGAAAATTAAATACTGTGTGCTCATTAACAGAACATGTTAATGTTCAGTCTGTGTACTGAAAGAGGAAGAGAAGAAGCAATGGGACCAACACACAGATCTATAATTAAGAATTATGACCCAGTCAATGTACCCAATGTACCCAAAGTAACCAAGCTAAGATTGCAAAGGTAACCTTAATTCAGCTATTCTTTTACTTCAAATGGCTTGATTTTGCAAATTAGATTATGCACTTTGGATGAAGGCTGGTGTTTGGTTTTTAAATCCATGTGTATTCTCTACAATAATGGTTTAAATAAATTAACATTTTAAAGTTACCAAAGTTGATAATTTGAATTTTGATACAAAAAAAAAAATAATTCTTTGAATCCAGCCCTCAGCTGGAAATTGCAGTTAAAACATTTAGTTTATTATTTATCCTAATAGTAGAGCTTGCATTGTCACATGGGACACTTGAGGGACAGGATTTAAGTGAAACAGAAATCCAGTTTTGATAAAATAACGTCATTTTTACTTAGGAAGAACATGTAAAATTTAAAAGAAAAAATATTTTATTGGATTAAGAAAACCATCAGTTACAATAATGAGAGAGAATTAGAACTCCACATCCTAATCTAGTTTTTAAAAGTTGAGTAGATTAACAAATTTATTGCTTTTCCTGTTTTCTATTTTTACAGAAAAAATCTATATTATTACGTTCCTTGCAGCTACTTTTGGCATCTAGCTTGTTAGTACATGACTTTAGCTGTTGATCCCATTGAAAGAAGTACCTTTCCAGGATTTTTTTTGTCACATCATTAATATCTTCATTCAAAGATCATACATCTTTACTTCAAATAAACCATTCAACCATACAGTAAACATCTTGTTGACCTCACTTACAAACAGGCATTGACAGCTAGTAAAAGACTGAATGATTGCACAGCACCTGCCCTAACCTTCAAGAACATTTAGTTATATTTCATGTGCTATCACTTGTGGCTATCAGGAGAGGTGCCTGAGCACTGCCAGAAACCAAAAGTCCCTCTAGTCTTCAAAAAGAGCAAGAAGGGACACAGGGAACCACTGGCTTCATCTCAACCCCTGGTAAGGTGGTGGAGCACCTCATTCTCTGCCCTTCTCTGTCCACACGGATGACAAGAAGTTGATCACGAGCAGTCAGTATGGATTCACCAAAGGAAAATCACACCTGACCAACCTGATTGCTTTCTATGATAAAACAACTGCCCGGATGGAGGGGGGAGAGCAGTGGGTGTTGTCTGCCTCAGCTTCAGCAAGGCTTTGACACTGTCTCTCACAACTCATTCACAATCTTAGGAAGTGTGGATGGGATGAGTGCACAGTGAGGTGGATTGAGAAATGGCTGAATGACAGATCCCTGAGGGTCACGATCAGAGGCAGAGGGGCCAGTTGGAGGCCTGTCACTGGTGTTGTCCTCAGGGTTCAATACAGAGTCCAGGGTTGTTTAACTTGTTCATCAGTAACTGGGGTGAAGGGGCAGATGCCTCCTCAGCATATTCTCTATGACACAAAACTGGGACCCTGCATCTGAGGGATGTGACACCTGTGTCACAGGGATGGGAATTATCCTCTGAATGGGACCTGCAGCAGAGGGATGTGACACCTGTGTATCAGGGATGGGATTTATCCTTTGAAATGGGACCTTGAGGCAGAGGGATGTGATACTTGTGTCACAGGGATGGGAATTATCCCCTGGACTGGGACCCTGCAGCAGAGGAATGTGACAACTGTGTCACAGGGTGGGAATAATGCCCTGAGCCAGTCACTGTGCCACCCCTCTTCTTCTTCCCCACCTCTTCTTCTTCCCCACCTGTCCCCTGTGCCAGCCTGGGGAGAGCCTCCTGCTGGCTCAGGCCAGAGCCTGGGACACCAGTGCTGGCTGGGAGCAGCAGGTCAGCCTGGGCTGGCCACAGGCATCCCCTGCCTCACTGTCCCTGGCACAGCAGTTGGTGGTGGTGTGGCTGTGGCAGGTCAGGTAGCCTGAGGCCACTGTGCTCAGCAGCTCCAGCAGGTCCAGACTGTTCCCTGATGCCACATCTATCCATGGGGTGGGAATGACAAAGACAAAACAGTATAATTGTTTTTACTCCTTTCCTCCTTTCCTATACCCTGAGAGTTAGTGCCCAAGCTTAGCAGAAGTGGTTTTCTGCAGACCTGCTAGATGTCATCACCCTTCACTACTCAGATTTGTTTTGGCTTTTAAGCATTTCTCTAATTCTTTTTACAAGGAAACAAAATCTGATCCTTCATAAAACGTCAGCTGTTAGGATGAAGCTGCATCTGCACTAAGAGGAAATTAATAGCAAATGTTTATCGAGGCCACTGGTGAGTGGTGGTTTCCCTGCATGCAGCCAGTCCAGGATTTCAGTTTTTATGGCCTGTGGCTGTTAAAACTTGGCTCTTCAGATGACATATAAGAAGTATGTATATTCCTTTAGCCCACTCCAGTTACCAGGATAAAAGATGAACCCTAATCCTCTTTGACCATGGCCAGACCTTCTCTGAAGAAATGGTGGTGACAGCTTATGTTGTTACCAGCTCTCCAGCTGCTTGTGCCTACTTTGCTCACCATTATCACCTCCTGAACAGCTCTGCAAAGGCAGAATGAGGAAAGGCATCTTTCATGATTTTAGACAGTTATAAATTCATATCAGGAGCACTTCAGGCTTCTCCAAAACTCTTCAGAGCAAGAGTTAGGATAGATGAAGTCCATTCCTGATGTAACAGACTATCACAATAAAAGTAAGTCATTACTTCTTTAAACTGTAGATGTGGGTTCATCAACTTGAATTAGGGTTTTATTCTTCTCAGTGAAGTCAACATTGGTTTGGGGTTAAAATTTAACTGGTTTGCTAAAAATGAGATACCTGTTGGAGGGAGAGATTGGATAATTCTGTATATTTCACAAGCACAAGGCTTAATTCAGGACACAGGTAATGGCAATGAAAGGTGGCCAACCTTACAGAGAAATGAAATTTTAATCTGGTTTTTGTGTGATATAAAAAACTCTAGTCTCCACTGCCTTCTTCCCAATAGGCTGCTACTTCTTTGTAAGCTGAGATACTTGAATCATTAGCTAACATTTCTTTCTGCCACTATTTTTCACATCCATGTAGATGTTTAGCAACAAAATACCTTAAAAGGATCTACAGCAGAGCACAGATAGCACCAATAGGGTATTTGTATCCTTTGAATAAGGCGAACAAACTTCCATCCCCTGTATCCTCTCTTACCCCTGCTCAATTGGTATGGTTGAAATATTAGAGCAAATCTCATCAAAACAATCTGAAAGGAAAGTCAGGGTCCTTTTAAAGCCCAGAAATATTAATGGAAGCTCAGAAAGCTCATCTTTACAAAAATTATTAGATCTCAAGTTCGCTTCCTGCAAAAAGGTTAAAGGGCCTTCATCCAATTAATACTATGTATCTACTTCAGTCCAAGACATAATTTAGTTGTGACTATACTTTATTGTACCCCAGCCACTTCTAGACTATAACTACTGTGGCTATATTTTTATTTTATCCTCAGTATGTCTTTGGTCCAAGTGTGATTATCTTTGGGTTTATTTTGGAGCTTCTTAAATAAACTTTGCAAAAGCAGTGCTTGTATTGCCAAATATATGAATGTCTGTGGGTTTTATTGTTATGTGCGGTGTGTATTTAGAACAGGAACAAAATAAAACCTTGTTTTTACTGATTTAAGAATAAATTTGAAAGGAGAAGTGCCTTAAGCTAGAGTTTATCTCCCCTTTTAAAAATTAATTTTCTCTTTTATAGCAAACAATATAGTGGTTGTAACGACAGATTCCA
This sequence comes from Petroica traversi, assembly GCA_025920805.1. NCBI lineage: Eukaryota > Metazoa > Chordata > Aves > Passeriformes > Petroicidae > Petroica > Petroica traversi. Next base: position 7,399,607 of record JAHLSL010000022.1, read on the forward strand.
CCACTCCTTGGCTGCTTCTAAATGCAGGACAGGCTTCCCTTAGTAGGAGTTTTACCTTTAGCTTCATTAGGAGTAAGGACAGACCTGTATAATGAGCTGGGGTACAACACCTCACCTTAAAAAAATTTAAAAAATAAAAAAAGAGGATTAGGTGCAGAGAAATTACAAGGCAGCTTGATCTTTGTCACTGGCAATCCACCTCTAGAACTGTAGAGCACCGTCAGAGCCACTGTTTCCCATTTCCATGTCTCTCCATTCCTGGGTAGCTGAGCAGTGCCATGGCCCATGCCAGCAGCAGAGAAAAGCCCCTCTAAACCCTGTCTGAAGGACCAAACATCCACTGCAGGACCAGGATGAGGGAGCTCAGCTGCTCCCAGCCTTCACCCAGCAGGAAAGAATGAGTGGTGCTGCACCCAGAGCAAACAGTGCCTGTGAAGGGGAATGAGAGTCTTGGCTTTGGTTCACCTCCTCATCCAGAGGGGTTTATGTCCCCAAGCCTCAGCTTCCACCCTCTACCGCTCCCACAGCTCTGTCCTGAATCCTTTTCTTTCCAGAGGAGCATTCACAGGCTGCAAACCACAGGACTGGTTCTTGGAACATCCAGCCTGGCTGGACACTCAGCTCCAGCAGCAAACCAGGTGACATTTGGCAAACCCTCAGAAAACAGGTGAAAGTCTAAATCTGTCTCTGTCTGTTGCCACTGGCAGCTGCATTTTCAGACAATAGGGCTGTTGCTTTTTCTATGTCCCCCCTGGCACAACCCTGCTCTCACCTGCAACCTTCAGGGCCAGCTTTCCAGGACCATAAGGAGAGAAGCCAAATTATGGCATTTAGGTGAATTCAGGAAGCTAAGGTATTTTTCCCTTCCTAAACCATTGTGATTGCTTGTGTATAAATTCCTATGTCTTTCTCCAGGCAAAGTAGGGAAGAGGAAAAACCAAAATTCTAAAACAATTCCTTGAATTCCAAATTCAATTCCTTGAAACATTCCCACATTCCTAGTTCAATACAATGGTACAGCCCCATGGCTTGTGCATTCCAGTATTCTGGATCCTTTTATGCATTCTCTGTGATGTCTCAATAACAAAACAGGTTTGTAAAACCTACACATACAGAAAAAAATGCAATATATACAATTCAGTCCCTTGACAGTTCCCCAGCTCCAAAACTGAAAGGTGACATGTAAAAAGCAGATGGTCATGCACCATGGCATTGAAAATATTGTGTGGAAAAGGATATGTGTTAATCTCTAAATAAGGTGCCATAGGGAGGAATATTTTTTATAACCCAAGAAAATGTTAAAGTAAGTTTAAACTTTACCACAAAGTTCACCTTGCCTATTTACTGTGCAAGGTGATATATCACTTCTATGTGAGCCATAAAGATAAATTGTGTTTTAAGGCAGGACTATGAAAATTACAATGTGGATAGAACAGTCCCTTCCCCTTGAAGTGTTCCCTTTTTTCTTATCATTTCACATACAATCTAGAAATGGGAGTATTGAAAGCAATACAGATTTGTAAGAGATTGAGGCTGAAGAAAATAGAGGCCTTTTACTCTCCCACATTATACATTTCCTTCTTGTATTGGAGCAAATTGTTTAACAGTTCCCATTGTTCCCTGGAGACAGTACGTAAATAATTATAAATCTTATTAATACCTCTACAAAAGTGCACTTTGCTTTTCCCAAAATAACCATGTCATTCCCAGGATTTATTATTAGGTTCATGAATTGTGTAGTTGTGGCAAAGAGAAAAAACAAATCAAACTGTGAGTTTTGGTATGGTACTTTTCAGTCTCCATGGTCTGAAATGGTCATTGGTGGCGTCTTGGTGGGTTTGGGAGGCCTTCTCTCATTGGAGGAAAGGGAGATACGTTACATATTTTGAAAAAAAATTTAAATAAATCCAGTAAAATACAGTATAGCATATTTTTCTGTTTTTCCAGGGGGTTTTTTATGCAGTTGTGGTGGGAATAGAGCAGGGCAGGCACCTGCGGTGGCTGTCACAGGAATTAAAGGCGCAGCGCCATCTGCTGCGCGCGCCGGGACGCCGCTCCCGCCGGGAAAATAAATATAAATACCTGTTCCATCTCCATTCCCAGCAGTTCACCCTCTCAGGAGATAAATCATCCCGCCGTGGCCCTGTCAGTCAGGCGAGAATCAGCGCCTCCCTTCGCGAGCAGCTCCAAAGAGGCAAACTCGGGCGATGAGAGTTACTGGGATGATGGTGGGAATCAGAGGGGAAGCCAGGATTTCATCCAGGATCCCATCCAGGATCCTTGATTTATAACTCTGCCCAGCAGCCACCCGGAAAGAGGCATAAACTCGGGTCGCGTGGTTCGACAGCAATGCAGGAGCTAGGAAAATTTATTATTGCTGCCACAAGCCCTAAGAAAAGTCCAGTGAAATTAAGACATCTGGTAAGAGGAAAAAATTTTCACCTATTCTGCCTGCAGAACTGACTGTGAAAGGACATCCCCAAGGCTGAGAGCTTAGAAAAATTAATTAAATTTTCAGACAGTTCTAGAGTCATAACTTCCCAGAGCAACTGTTTTTACTGACAAATTTGGAAAGGGCTAAAAATCCCATACTTTCAAATTTAAAACATTCTCTGATGCGTAGAAAGAAAGGTAGGCTGAAATGCTGGATAAAGTAGATTACTCCCTTATTTGTGAGGAACCATCACTTTCCTTTATACCACCTGATATTCCCTGGACCAGCAGCAAGACCCTGCGATTGTGGGGGTACAGCAATTTTCTTGCTGTTACAAGAGAGAGGCCCAACTTTCCATTCTGCACCAAATTTCCCATGTGATTTTGGGCAAGACACCTGGGATGCAGTTGGCTGTGCTTGCTGACCTGGTGGGGCACATTGCCCCAAAGGACACCTCCTTCTCCTTTCCCCACCCAGCACATTGTGTCAGGAATTCTCCCTTTCTGAGGAGCAGCATCTCACCAAACCAGAAGAAATCTGCCAGGAATCCAGAGTGAAGAAGAAACCAGAAGGGACCTTTCCAGCAGAAATGAACTTGCATATTCAAGCTGCAATTTAATGGCACAGGATGAGCCACTCAGACAGACCATTGCCACCAAAACAGAGAAGTTCCTTCTCTTCTTCAGTCATTTTCCCTCACTGCTGTTATTAATTTGGCTCCACTTCTGGTGCCACTGACCACTTTGAGCCAGCTCAATTGATGGGAGAAAATAGACCCCACAAGAACGCAAAAAACAAATCTTCTGCTAGGTTAATGAGTTTTAACCAGTTTATAGCAAAATCCAACTGTCCCAAGGCTGGAGTTAAAACAGTGGGACTTTGCATCTGGGAAAAGGAAAGAAGGCCAAAAAGGGCAGTAGGGAAAAAATTAGTAAAGATACAAGATGCTGGGATATTGCCTCTCCTTTTGGTCTGTTCATCAGCTCTGTTCAGTTGCTCACAAAACCAAGCCAAACTGTGGCATCTCACAGTTAACAATCATCAGATGGTCACTTGCCATGAAAATAGGAGCATAAAAATCACTCATATCAGTTTCCTTATTCCTTCTCTCCTCTACTTTTGACTTGTCTCATCTGCTCTCTAATTATACTATTAGATTTAAATATATCAAAAATGTGTTCTGGAAAATGAAATTATTTTCCTCTTCGTAGGGTCTTTATGACTGTTAATAAGGTAAATGTAACCAAATTCACTTATAACTGAAGGATTAAGCCTTAGCACTGTGTTGACACATAACCAAATTCAGATTTATTCTAATAGTCTGCTGATGGAGTCTATATCTTCATCTTGATCAGGCAGACAGGCAGATGAGATGATTCTATGGAATATATTGTAATAAGCTGTTAAAAATGAGCATGAGTGTGTAGATGTTTTTTCACCTTCCTCACTGGTAGAATTGAATAAGTGGTTGGCAGGAGAGACACAGGAAAAGGTATAAAAAGATGTAAGGAAAAACAACAACTTTGCTGTGTTATGGAAGCTACCTAATATATATCCATCTGTGCCTCTTAACCCCACATATAATTTATATCTCTCTTTATACTGTGACTGCCTTTGTCCTACAGTTTCATCAGGATTATTGCCCTCTCTGAAAAGCTATCAGTGGCAAAACTCCTGCTGACTTCAGTGAATTCAAGATGTCAGCCTGGACACTTGGAGGCCCAAGTTCCTGTAACTCCTCTGAGGATAAGGTTCTACTAAATAAATAATTGGTCATGAACAAGGGAGAAAGTAATCTTGTTTTACTTTAAAAACAAATTCTGGGATCTCAAAACTGAGCTTCCCCTACTCTAGAGCTTGATCATTAACACCTAATTTAGTGGAGCTCAGTATTTTTCATGATGATGTATCATTCTTCATGAAAAATTCTATCATAGAAAAGTTCATTAAAAATTCTATCTTAATTTTAAAACCCCACAATAAACTCCAAAATAAAGGGTGTAACATTATGGGTTACCCGCTGCTTTAGCCAGTATGTCCTACACTGAAATGTAAAGTACAGCCATGGACAAAGTCTTCACATGCTCTGACAGCTCTCGTGATGGACAAAAGGACTGACTGGAGAAGACTGGCAGGCTGCAGGTGCCTGCCTGTAATTCTCTGGAGGTTATATGGACTTTGGGCTCTGTGAAATAATGTGAGAAATCTCAAAGAAAGTTTTCTTTGGTGTTTTTTATCTACTTCCTCTTCCAGTTTGAACCAGCATCAGCAGCTGAAGACCAAATCTTAGAGTTTTGGGGAAAAACGTTAGGTTGGTTTTTATTATGAGTAATAATATTTACAGTACAATAGAACCTGGAGGCCAACAAGATTGAGATCCATTGTAGTAAATGAAAACCACTTGTCTCCAAGTAATTAAATTATGAAATTATTAAATTATTAAATCACGTTTAGGTCTTCGGAAAAAGTTCTCATTTTTATCTACACAAGAAACAACCAAAACTCCTGCAGTACTGGGGTAAGTGAGAGGGAAACATCTTCTGGAGACAACTCCATGGCTGCCCTCAGGGCCTTTGCCACTGTCACGTGGTTCCTTCGTGGCAACCTACTCATCCTCCCAGGCCCTTAGAAAAACACTTTCCTGGCCAAGCCAGTCATACTGATACAAACCCAGTGTGTAGACCAGACCAGAGATAGGGAAACTTTCCTAAACAGGTGTGGCTCATTATTAGGCACTTCATGCTTTCTATTTTTACCTTAATCTCTCCGCTCTTCCCTCAGGGCTTGTGTAGTCTAGAAAAGATTTATTTTGAAACTTATTAGCTCAAGCATTTGAGCTAATATATTTAAAATCCCTGGTTTCTGATCCTGGCTCAAAGGCCTACTTTAATCTTCCCAGGCAGGATTCTGGACTCTCCTTCTCACCACTTGGTCCTTTCAGAGGTCCAGTGTATCCTAACTCTTCCCTTGACTCCTCCACCTAATTAAGCCACTTTTCCATTGGCTGATATAACATAAAATACCTTGTGCTGCTTATTCCAGGACTTAAACAGGTGCTAATTAAAACATTTTAGCCAGCACGCTTTAAAAATGCACCTTTTATCCTAGGGCTCAGCTATGAGAGCAAGTTCCTGCAAGGCAGCTGAGCCCCACTGCTGCGCAGGCACTGCCAGCTGCCTCCAGCCTCTGCTTTCCTCTCTGGCCCTAATCTCTGCAATCTCCTCACACACACCATCCACAAACCCACAGCCAGACTCTATTTGCTAAGGAAAGCAATTACTTAAACGTCCCCCAATAAATTCTCAATCCCAGTTCAATTAACATATGTAAAACTCGCTGTAATGTTCCCTGTGTAGCCCCTGTGTTGCTCTAACACTGTGTAGCCCCAGTTTGAAGAATTAGTTATTTGCCATTAAGAGAATAACGGCACATCTGCCACCTTGATCACTGTGTTTGTATTATTATCAACTTCTGTCTGAGTGCCAAGTAATTTAATCAAACTTGAGAGAAGAAATAATAGCGTTTCAGTTGAACAATGGCGTGGCCCTTTGAAAAGGCAGAGATTTGCTCTAGGGTACACTAAAAGGAGAAAAGGTCTATAAACAAAGGGTAACACTGTGAAAATTTTATCTGTCAAATCTAGCCACTTTTTTTTCCCCCTACTTGCAAAAAATTCTCCAGCAGATTGCAACTACTATAAATGTATCAGCCTTCAGCAGATATGCTGTGTAACACATTGCTTATTTAGAGATTGCTGGCAGTTTGTTCACTTGAGTATTTACTGTTTCCTTTTCACGCTCTGTGATAGGTTCATAGAATATTACTTTGCTTCTCTGCTCCAACTGGACAGACCAACAGAAAATGCAGAGTTGTCTTGGATAAGGAAAAAGAATAACCATAAGAAGAAAGAAATAGAAGGAAAGAAAAGTAAGCAAGCAAGCTGAGGACATAATAAAATGTGTGAAATCTCTCCTTGTCATTTAGAGTGTCAGGAAAATCATTGTATCTCATTTTGCTCCCAGATTGTTTAAACTATTGATGAAGGAAGAGAAGGCATAAGTCATATTTACTGACTGCCTGGAAAAGTGTTCAGCCGGTGTAAATTCTTTGCATGTGAGTGCATGTCCATGTGCTGTGCTGTTTGCAAAGGGCGCAGTCCCTTATCCTTGGCCCTTTTGTTTGAGCAAATGCTTAAGTGCCAAGCCTTTGGCCAGAGACATCTGGAAACTGCTGCCTGTCCTCCTTGCAGCACACTTCTCTAGCTAAAGCCAGTTGTCTTTCTTTTATCTTCTGATATCAGTGGACAAGCATGGTTAAACCAGAGTGGCTTCCTTTTTTTGCCTCCTAGGCCTCCTCTCTCTCTGTAATTCTCCACTGCCAACCATGTGACACAGAACTCGAGCTCACAGAAAATATTACCACAGGTTGTAGCTCCTTGCAAAGCAGAGGATGACTATGTGTTGATAACAATGGAGAGAGCACAGGCTGATAATCAATAAAGAATAGGAAAACCATCCAGGCAGGACTGTCTCTGTCCACGTCAGAATTTCCTCTGAAAGAGAGTGGAAATCCCAACAGCTCTAAACAATGAATTTATAGAAGTAATACTTGCAAAAAACATTTCAGCCTTCACAGGATGTCATGGCTGCCCTGAGCAAGTGACCAAGCAGTAATCAACTTGTGCATCCCTGCTCCTTTGATGGTGTGGAATATGCTTTATGGGGATAAGAAAGCCAAATCCCAATGTGAAAATGCTTTTAGACCATCTGATGAGTGCAATATGAAGGTTAGAGTTTATATGACTGTTTACAAGAATGTTGTTATTACCATGCTATAAAACAGAAAGGAATGTGACCAGACTAGTACAGAACATCAAAAGAATTGTAGAGTCATTTTAATGAGTTACTAGAAACCGAGGTCGGTTCTGCTGTTTTGAGGCTGTATGTTCTATTCTGCGTGGTGGATTTAAGTCACTTAGCAACCTTAGCACAACTTGCAGCATGTTGAGGCACGCTCCCAGCTGGGGTTTAATGCTCCCAGCATCCCAGGTGGACAGCCTGTCCTGTCCCCTTTTCACACTGCAGGAAAAGACAATCAGAGCCAAGAGCTCTGCTGCCTCTGACCTTGTGTGGACAGGGACAGCTGAGTAAGAAAGGTGAAAAGTGGCCTTTATGGATGTCAGTTCAGAACAACAGTTTTTAAAATACACTGGTACACATGTGAAGATAGTAGCACAATCAAGGCAAGATAATCAAGCCTATGCAGATTTCAAATAGATCACATAGCTGCAAGGATAGGGAGGCCTAAGGAGGCAATGTATAACCAGTCTTTAGGGAGAAATCTAAAGAAGTTTCCGAAGTTAATACCAGTTCATCTAACACTTAGAAAAACCTCTATCATGTCTGAAGCATGGTTTTTATCCAGAATTTTCTAATTCCTTTTGTTTCCTAGAGGTAATTATTTTTTATACTAAAATATCACCTATGTACCAAGCTCCAGAGTTCTTTTATTTAATTTAAAATATCCTCAATGGCATTTAATTCAAAATGCACAACTTCAGAGGAGTCTTGGGGTGGACCATGAGATGGGCTGCAGAATCCTTTAAAGTACAAATATTGCTGTATAAAGGGTCCTTGACAGGGGAGCTGGAACTAGATGATCTTCAAGGTGCCTTCCAAGCCAAACTACTCTATGTTTGTAGGATTCTATGACACTGAAAGGCAATATCAATGAGATATTGATTGGCACTTGTCATAAAATATAACTTTTTTTTTCCTGAAGATAATGTTCTGTTACATTAATGGACATTGTGTGAATCTTAGATTGCAAAATTACTCTTTGGAAATTTAGGACTGCTGTTATATTCTTTTTAACATCCAGGCAGTATCCAGGTTTATATCCATCCTATGTTGCTAAATTATTTGGAGAGGGTCTAGTACCTGTGGGAATGTTGAAGTTGATGGGTTTCTGAAGGGGGTTACTACCCTTCCTGGGATGCAGAGCTTCACCAGCCTGTGAGGATCCCTTCTGGAGAAGGATTTGTGTGATTTGCTGAGAATGATTTGCATGAGCTAACACAGACTCATCTGCTGGGTCTCCTACAGGAGACATGAAAACCTCCTACTCCAAGGGAACCCGAGAGCTCACAAACACAAGCCACCAACTCCTTCCACTTAGGCTGACATGCCCCGAAAAAAGTTTGTGGCAATTCACCTTGTCCAAGTTGCTTCAGTGTAAGTATAAAACATTAAGGAAGGAAACAGCTAGTGAAAGAAGATGTGGTCACATTACCATCACTGCCTTTTCCCACCTACTTACGTCAACATTTTAATTCCCCAGTAAAATTGCTTGAGAGTCTTATTCCCATCTTTTGGCCTTTTAAAAGGAAAAAAAGAATGTGTTAGTCATTAAAAAATACAGGCCATTTTGTGAATGTGCAGTTTCTCTACCCCCTGGCTCTTGCAGAGACAGGCACTTACCCACTCTGCCCTTTAGAGTCAGCTGGCTGGATTATTGCTCAGATAAGCACACATCTGCCCTCCTGAGGTGCTGCAACTAGAGGAAAATACCAGTTAAGGTGTCTCTGAAACAGAATATGGGATGGAAAAAATTCCCTAGTGCTGCTTTAAGCTTTCTATTCTGCATTGTGTCACCAGCTATTTTCCAGCTACTAACCTTGGATGGGATGGGGAGCAGGGGTTCCCAGACAGATCACCTGAGTGGAGACTTTCTGGTACTGAAGCATCTCAGTCAGCCTCTTGTTTATAAATTTGTTGGGTTTGTTCTGAGATTTCAAGTTATCAACAACATCTTGTGGAGATTGTCACTGTTTTGTTTTTTTTTCCATTTATAAGTATCTGAAACAATTCAAAAGTCTCCAGTCCACTCCCTGGGATAGACCATCCATGAAAATTTCAAAGATACATAACAAATGCAGCACATCAGCTACTTAAGCAGTTTATCAAATGAACACAGCTTTGTGTTTGCTGTGCTGTGAAATATATGTGCCACATCATCATACACCTGGGTTACACAGCTTACAGCAAATTAAAATTGATGTTGTCATAGATAAATACTCATGTTATTAATAGTCATATTTAGGACCATGGCATTATCACAAATGTCACACAGACATTTCAAATTTCCAGTCTTCTGTTTTTGAATAAGTATGTGTTTGGTCAGTGCCTGCTTTGGGTGTTCTTTTCATTAGTACACCAAATATAACTGAAATGAAAATATTCCTTGCACTCCCTTGCTTATACATCCCTGTATTCATCTCCAAAATCAATTCAAACTCAAAATGATACCCAGGTTTCTTTTATTATGGTTTTCCAAGAGTACACAAAAAATTAATGGTTCTGACTGTGAAAATCTGTCCTGGGAAGCTGCTGGAAAAGCAATTCTCCCTGACATTTGCAGCTGCTACCACTGGGAAAAGTTCCCACACTGATTTTGACCTTCTGAAGTCCAGAAGCAGAAATCTCATCTCTCTCTCAGCTTGATGTTACAGCATGCAAGTGTTCTCAGTCCTCCCCTTGCCTTGCTGCCTGAGAAATATCAGATAAGTGGTTTTAAAAATAATGACTTAAATAAATAAATTCTGTACACATCAAGTGTGTAATTTAAAATATTATATAAAGATTTGTTTATACATTCATGAAGGCAAGGATTTAAGTACTTCTGGCAAATGTTACATGCCTTAGTGCATGTATGACTTTGTGCAGAAGGATCTTGACAAAAATTGTCACCATATTGCAGATCCAAGACCCAGAGCAAAGTGACAGGTTCTAAGATTTCAGGTGCCCAGAAACCCTTGTTGCAATGGCAACAGATGAGATGACACAGCAGCAAATATTTTGGGTGGGGTGTGGGATCTCACAGCAATCCCAGAGGGTGCTAGCATGAAGCTCAAGAGACACCTGTAAGTCCATTAAGCGTGAATTTCAAACCCTACAAATTCTTTGTCATGAAGATCCAAATGGCAGAGTCCATCAGCAACAAGCAACAAACACATAAATGTCTCCTGAGAAGTCTACTATAATAAATGTGGATTAAATTCCTAGTGTCCTTAGGAGGCAACATCAAATCCTAGACATTACCTAATTTGAAGGTTTTACACCTGGTCTGTTCCCCCCAGATAGCTGTGAGCAATCCCCAATGGAGTACCTGGACAGATTTACTTTTTTTCCAGCTGACAAATGTCCAGGATTCCCCTCTGTGCCTGGACGCAGAGCTCAGCATGCTCAGTATGCAAGGAGCCCCAGGCCTGAGTCTCCTGGAGAGTTTGTCAGGTCACACAGACCTGCACAGCAGCTCTTATTTGAACACCAGTCCCAAAGATCTAATCTTGACCTATTCCAAGCTTGAGTCTTGGGAAGGGTGGAACAAAATGATTCCTGGAGCCCAAAAGAAGAGGGAAGGAGTGGAACACCTGGGCAGCGCAGGAGGCAGCTGGAATTCCAGGATGTGCTGGCCTGCAATACACAACAAAATACCAAACCAGCTCCAGGTCTCTGGAAGCTGCAAAGATTGGCAAAAGGCCTCTCCATGCCTGAAATCAGCTCTTCTGCTGGTTCCCTTGTGTTTGCAGCAAAGGTTCCAGGTGTAGAAAGAAATCTCAGGCAAAGAAACTCACCCATCTTTTTTTTTTTTTTTTTTTTACTACAGATATTTTGCTCAGCTCTGCGTGAAACCACCTGCCCCACACAACCACAAATATTGAAGCAGTAGAGCAATTTTTCTACCACCCACATAAGATAAGAAATCAGGAGACACAAAGCCTCATTATATCCAAACAAAAAACTTACAAGTAAAAACAAAAGTGTTAAGAGGAAGCTGAAAAAGTAGCTGAAGAAATTAAGCTATTGTGCAATCAAATATGAATTGAATTCCAGGGTGTATTTTTTTTTATTTAACACATCTGCTAAGTGAAATCCATGTTCAAGTTACACTTGGAAACTCATAAAATCGCCATCACCTTCATAACTTTCATCTCAGGTAAATTCTACCATAGTTATTTTAAAGGCAGAGCCTTGTGAGCTGAGAGGTGGAGGTGCAGATGCGCGTGGCTCTACACACCTTTCAGGTGTAATTCAGTGTACCTCAAAAGCAAATCTCAGGGTTGGATGTTCCAGGGTGGACATGGAGACAGCAGAGGTTTGCAGCAGGGTTGCAGGCTGTAGTGCTTTCTTGGGGGCTTTGCACTCTAATAACAAATTAATCACTGCACCAATCAAGGACAGCATCCACTGCTTACACCTTGGAGGATGGCTGATCCCTTCAGCCTGACACTGAGGTGAGTTGCTATAGAACCACTACTGCACTTCCCAGGTTTCAGGGAAAGAAAGAATTGACACCAGGGAAGAGCTGAGTGTGGCTGGCTTTGGACTTCTCACTCTTCTTCTGTGCTCATCCTGTAACCATCAAAACCTCAGACTACACTGAAATGCTTTTTGAACCGGGGTAACCAGAAGACAAAACAACCACTTTTCAAGCTGCAAAACTTTTCCAAAATATTCTAATCTCTCTTTCTTGATGAGAATAAATGTGTTCCAGGATAAGGATTCGTGGCTTAGGCCCCAGTGGCATCAATTGAGTATGCTGACAAACAAGTCTCTTGCTCAGCAGCTCTTGCTCAAAAACGAAACTTGATCCATCCTTCAAATCCATCCCTTTTTATCTCAAATCAACAAAACCACTTCTATTTTTCACTTACTTTTATGCAGAATCATAGAAAACAAGTCTAGCCATGACTTTGAAAACCAGCTAATGGACACAGCTCACCTGCTTTCCCAAGCAAAGCTGGAATCAGACACACCACGCTGTTACCTGGTAGCAGCAGCAGCCGGGAAAGCCAGTGGTGTGCTTGGAAAAGTCTGCCCCAGAGGAACACGGATTCTTCCTCTTGCCCCTTCTAATTTGTAGTTCACTCCCCTTTTGCTGTAAATTATGACCTTAAATTGCTGAATCATGCAAAATGTCATCTGAAGGCACCGTTTGTTTTGAGCATGAGATCGTAAGAGTTTGTCAAAGAACCACAGTGCCATTCCCAGGATTAATAATGTGAAATACAGGGGTCAGACAGAGTGGGACTTCAGCTTGGCAGCTCTGCCTCTGGGTAATCCTCTCCAGGGAGTCCTGAAAGGCAGCAGAGAGCTCTGCATCATGCTGTGAGCTTGGGCCCATGATGAAAGGTGCTCTAAAATAGTCAACTGCAAGGTCAATGTGCTTTACACCCACATGTTGAAAAATAAGTAAGCATCAGTGTCCAATTTAGTTGTCATCACAGAGTGGGACTCCAAGGCAAAGGAATGCTCTAAGCTTGTAAGGACCACACTTCTCTCCTTCTCTTTGATGTGAGCCAAGGTAATGGAGATTCTGTCAAGGTGTGACTAATTCCTTGTAACTATATTGCATAATTTTCATATACTTTAAAAAAAAAGAAAAAAAAAGGCGGCCTTTAAGAATTGGAGGGAAGGAGAAACTCACCCCTGACACATTCCACAGAACACAACCAGCAGTACAAAGCAGGTTTTATTAACAGATGGTGAAAGCTCAATTTAAAAAGTACTGTGGGCATTAAAGGAGATTGTTTTATGTCTTTGACATGAATACTCAGGCTAGATGAACTATCAGGGGTTTAGTTTAAGTGAGATTAATGCTTAGTATTTGGAATCCATCCAAACTGATTAGATCTGATTGAGTAAGAGAGCACAACTTTCTATATCACTTTCAAAGTGATATGATTAGACTGTATATGTACTATCTGAAAATGTAAATATAAACAGAAGGGAAGGGGAAAATACCCTTCCCAAGTTTTAAATGCAAAAAAAAAATAATAATGATCCCACTGTATAAAACACTTAGAATTTAGTTGACTATTAGAAGAGTTAGATAAGAAAAAGTGTGTTAATGACATATAGAAAGTGTTAGAGGAATAACAAGCCTGTGTTCTGCCCTGCTGAGACACTCATTTATCTCCTTTGAAGTCAGTTGAAGGGTGTAAGTTTGGGTGAGGGGAACTTGACTCCAAATAATTTCATCTAGGAAGGTCAAGGTAACATGGCATTTCTCATGTTGTTTATAGATTTGCAGCCACTAGTCCTAACCAGGAACAGTTTGTAATTATTTCAAAGTATGCTTTTTATGCCATAAAGAATTTACTGATTTTATATCTATTTATATATTTATTCAACAGTTTTGCCAAGCATACACTTACAAATGAACCAGGGGGAGACAGCTCCAAATTCAGGTACCTGTATGTTGGAGACTAGCTGTAAACTTTGTGCCCCAGCTCCAGGACCCCACCAGCTGAGCTCTTCTGGGTGCTATCTGCTCAGTCAAATCCAGTTATTGACAGCTCCATCTAATTGCTTATGTGCAGACAAAAGATAAAGGGCCATATCCTAGGAAATACTCACTTTGAAACAAAATTTAGGCAGAAAACCTCTTGACTTTCCTATTTCATGTGGTAGGTGAGGGTGCACTGAGAAAGACCACAGCTGAAATTCTGACAGCACTTCTACAGTCCACGCACAGACAGCTGGAGAAGGTTCAGAGCAGGCCTATAAAAATAATTTAAGGGATCAGTTAGGAAGCACAAAGGACTTCACTTGGCAAAGCAGTGAGAGAAGATGAATCAGAGTCTACAAACCTAAAGGCTTTTGGAGAAGATTGTTTCTGGAGACAAGAGAATGATACAAATACACATCAATGCCTAATATAAAAAGCAATGTAATATCTGGGTTGTAAGTTTAGGCAGTTGGTAAGAAACAGTTCTGAAATGGGCACAGACAGGAGCTCCAGCCCAGTGACCATCCTAGAAGCAACCAGTGTCACCAGCAATGAGGTGGCCAGAATCTCTGTGGCAGCTCAGAGAAGAGGGACTTTTGCCTTCCTCCTGGAATGTTACACCTACCCCAAACTGGTTGACACAAAGGACAAATTACAAAGCCAGACAATGCTTCTACTGTTGTCACCAGCGGAGTTAACACATTGTCCTTTCTTGCACCTACATCTTCCCTGATTTCCAGTTTATTCCCTGCTGAAAATACAAGGGTATACATGGATAAAGCTCACAGTCCTGCCCTTATTGCTGGAAGGAGCAGAAAGTTGCAACTGGTTTAGTAAAGTGTCACAAGTTTTTACCAATCAGCTAAGACATGAAAACTGTATAAGTACATACAAATAGATGTGTAGCAATGTGTGATTTTAACCACTAAATTAATGCATTAATAGTATTAAATAACGCATATTCTTTTAAACCTTTATGAAACAAACAGACGTGGTAGCTTATTCTCCTAGTTTATTTTATATTTGTTGTGGGTGAACAAAAGGAATGCATTAAACTGCAATAATTGTCTGTCCCTGTTTCACAAAAGTTTTCCTGGGCCTTGATTTTAGAGAACTGCATGTGAAGATGAGGCAGAAAGTTTGGAATGGGAACGTTACCCATGGTACACTGTGCAAGGCATCCAAAATCTTTGGAAATTCCCAGAGGAAACTTTATCTCAAACCTCATCTAAGAAAATAAGTAAATTCCCCTATGTAGCATATACAAATGGGTGAGGAAAGAGAAAATTAATAGTAAGAAAACACCATTTTACCAAGTTTCTCATCTCAGTTATAACTTTGTAAATTGTCCCAAATTTTTTTCCACTGTAGCCACTACTCATTCCCTCTCCCTGGGAACAGCAATTTCCTTCACAAGGCCAGTCCTGCCACCAGGGCTTATTGGTTTGGGCTGAATCATTTCACAGCAGAAGCAGCTGGGATCGCAGCCAGAAACCCAGGCACAACATTTTTCAAAAAGCAACAGCTTTCATCTTTAGCAGCAGTGGGCAGCACTCGGTGAAGCTCCTCAGCAATAGTCAAGGTCAGGGCATTACCTTCCACTGGGTCTTTGGTCAATCAATTCCCTATATTAAAGTAAGAGGAAAACAAACAAACAAACAAATAAAAAAGGGTACTTGTGAACTGTTTGGTTTCTGCTAAGGGTTTTCCTTGGGACAGCTCTGAATTCCCAAATGCTCAGATCCATAAGCAAAAAGACAGAACAGGAGTTGAAGTGCAGGCTCTGTGGTCAGAATCTGATGTATCTCCCAGCTCCACAGTGTTCCAAGCCCTTATTATCCAGAAGGAACAGCACAAACTAAATGGGGAGAGGAACAGATACCCTGATCTGGTGCAGAAGCATTCCTGGACATCTCAGATAAGCTGGAGACCTGGTGAGGATTGAAGGCAGTACAATGAATCACAAGTTTTATGCAAGTTAAAGAACTTGACAGCGTTCTTTAACAGGCAAGAGGCAGTTGAGGAATGCAGTGTAGTCCCATGGTTTCTTAATGAAAGAAAAAGAATAACAAATGCTGAAAAACTCTACCAAACAACAAAGCTTACATTTTATACACGCTCATCAATTTAACCCTAAAACCTTAAAAGCCTCAGGGTGATCCCAACGCCTTTAATACCAAAGGCCCTAACTATGCCACAGATCAAGCACCAAGCCCAAGCCTGCTTTGTCTAGAAAGATGAAAGCACACTCAAACAGGTGAAGGCTTCTTTGGAATCATCACCTGCAATTAAGCAAAGGAAAACTAAGAGGAGAAGAGGTAAGCTGAACTTGCTTTAAAAAGACACCACGGGAGCAGGTGGATGCTTGCTAAGGATAGCTGTGGTGTCTGCTGTCATTCTTTCACCAAATGATGTGCATTCATTGGGATTTCCTGCACATTAACAACAGATCACTTGGTGGGAAAGTTGGGTATGTGCTGCAAAAGCAAAAAAAAAAAAATCCCTTTTCTTTTTTTTTCCCCTTGTATATCATTCTGGGAAAACTGCTGTTGCAAGCTGCTGTGGAAGCAATACCAGGGCTGTCTGAATAAAGCAGTGCCACAGAACATTTTGGTTTGGGATGTGGATAATAATTCAACATGCTTTTTTGCCTTAAATAATTTGTGAATAAGTAAACATTTAGTGGAAAACAGTGTGTGTAAAATGCAATGTTTTCCTTCAAAACCCAGCTCCTAAAGTAATACTCCAAATTATTATGTTTGGAAGACAGGAAGCTTTTAACTATTGCTGCCAAGACAAAAATCTTGCAAATGTAAGTAAAGGAGTAAACACCAGAATGCATATTTAAACAAGACTCTAGTGTTTTTACTACTGTTGCATAAATACTCCAAGTCACAATAAAATAAGAATTACATGTAAGAAGGGAGAAAGGAAAGAGAAAGATTTACACACCAGCATGCATATCTTTGTGGCTGTAATATTCTTCATGTTCTGCATTTGAAAGGCACTTTACAGAGTCCCTGAGGACAGATAAGGGTAAGCTGATAATACTATTAATGCTATTAATAATAGTATTAATTAGGTTCATAATGAGCATCGTAAAATGCATGATAACATTTTTTTGGTGTTGTTAATCGTTTTAAAGCTTTGCAGAATGACATTATCCATGTCACTTAATTAATTTCATGTATACCTGTAGAGACTACCTAAAATTCCAGGAATTACTGGCTCCTCTTCTAAAAGCACCAAAAACTGCTGTTCCCATCAACATCTTCCTCTTGACACACACCTACCCCAAAATCCATTAAATTAACACGTAAGACTGAACAGTGAGAAGTTTCTTCTTTTCAAGTCATCATTTGCAAAAACTTTCTTGTTCATCAACATAAAAATTTTCTCTTAGCCTCCTTTGCCTCTGTGCCCAAGGGGAGCTCAGGGAAAAGTTAGGGAAAAGTGCAAATCTGAGCAGCATCCCAAGAGTTTCAACACCTCCTCCCTTCCAGGAGAAAGTTTGCCTATAGCTAAGGGCTCCCCGGTGCTCACTAGCCAGCCCACCTGGGTTACTGAAGGGGCTTGCTATGATTATTCAGGCAGTCTGTGATTATTCACAGACCAAGTCCTCTGCTCCCAGTCAGGTTCTAGTAAAGCAGCAGGTACAGAAAATAATCCCATACTCAGGGTTCAGCCTGAAACAGAAATGGTCCAAAAAATGATGATCAGCAGAAAGCAGAGAGCAATGGTGACAACTGGCCTAAAAATTTTATGTGCAGCTTTTTCTTCCTCACGTGGGTTTGAGGAGAGTGGAAAGACCCAAAAGGAAGAGATGTGTTTAAATTACTGGCCAGAGGGAGCAAGGCTGATCTGCACAGTGACAGCACAAAACAAACAACCAGAACAAAACTTTCAGATTGGGATTATATAAAGAGAAAATCAATATGACAAAAAAACATAAATAGATAATTAATGGAGAGGGCTTTTATGGAGTGCTCAGCTGCAAACTCACAGGAGTGGGCAAAATATGAGAGGGCTTTATAATCTCTTTCTCTCCTTTGTATTTTTCAGGTCACCCTGGCTTGCAAAAATCAAGTTGTATTTCTTCTGCTTTGCTTCCTGTAAAATCAATAACAACAATCAATTAAAACTTGTTTTGTGCCAGAGGGCTATTGTTTGTGATAATAATGCAGGGAGCTGAAAGAAGATTGCTTTATTTCCTTGACCTCCTCGGTACACAGATAAATACAGTCTGCTCCATCTACAACTTGAAACCACAATCCTGTCCCTCAGTTGGTTTTTAAATTATATGAAAGAAGATTAGATACTCTCACACACTGTAAATAGTTTGAAGTATCTGTTTTCAGTATCACTATAACTGGCGGGGAGATAACATCTAATTTATGCCTAATTCAGCAAAAATTCCCAGTATCAGGCTCAGCCCAGGTTTTATTTTTATTTGAATCCTCCGTGATCCCACTGACTTTGGTCATTTTCATCAAATGAAAGATGTGAAGAGTCAAGGAAAAGAGCTGCCAATGAGAAATCTTTCACAATTCACATCAGCATCAAGCTGTGTTCACCTCACAACACCCAGAACCTCTGCTATGTCCTTCTGGTACCATGTTACTGCTATTCAGAACTCTACACACACAAACAGATGTATATAGAGATATACATATATAGGTGTATTACATATAAGATGTACAAAGAGGCAGGGGGAGATCTGGCAGTGAAATTCTCTTACATCTAAGTCAGTACAAAACCAAGTCCTGAATTTTTTCCTTTGCTTTCCCAAAAGCCCTGAACACCAGTCCAGCCACTCAAAGCTCAAGCACAGGGAAAATGCTGGAGCAGCCCTTTCCTGAACAGCCAGAATTTTAAACATATATGGAAAGCAAGCAAAAAACTTCAGGAAGAGCAAAAAAAAGAGGATGAGGTTAAGAGCAGGATCGACTCCAGGCCAGCTATGCACACAGCTTGTCTGGGGGTGGGGTTGCATTAGATCTGAAAACAAAGTTAGAAGGGTTTGTCAACTGGAGATGGGCAAGTTATGCAACTATTTGAACATGAGCATGCCTGCCTGTTCAGAAAGGAGATTAGGGACTTGAATATGCTTTTATACCTCCTAAATAATTAGTATCAAGTAACCACGTCCACTCTGCACTTTTCCTCTAAACAGCAAAATGCAAATGAACCATTTGTTAATTTGGACAAAAAGGCTGGTATTTTTAAAGGGCCCTGAAGAGTGTCAGACATGCAGCACCCAAAAACCTTACCCTGAGGCTTGGCTATGTGATATCAAAATGGAATATCATAGGCTTCTGCTACTTCTACACGCTCACCAGAGGTCTTGCACCTATTCTGCCCCAGGAGATTTCTCCAGCACTGGCCCTTGCAGCCTGGTGAAAAACACATGGTCCAGCCCTTGCCAGCTCCTGGTGCTTCTTGCATAATGCCTTGCTGTTTTTCTATTTGGTTTTGAGTGGTTTTTTTTCAAATAAAGTCCCATCAGATCTTACTGCTAATATTAGGGTAAAGAACAACCCCTGTGCTCAACCAAGTTCTGATGTACAAAGGATTAAACTTAGGACTGGAAAAACTGGGAGAAGGGACACGGACCCTGAAAACGCCATCTCCATATTGTTGACTCTTTTGCATTAACAGCTATCATTTCTGGTTTCACTGCCATGGCATCCCTGAACTAGTCAGTACCAGGACATATCACACTGTCCAAACACAGATGTGATCCAAAAGAGTGTCACTGCCCTTTACCTGCATAACTCCATCCCTCCTCTCACCAGTTACACAGGATTATAATTCAGGGCAAGTGACTCTCCAGGCAATGGTTTCCATTTCTCATTTTTCCTAAAAAACTTTTTAGCAAGTGTTGCTATATTTGATGTCCTGAGTGCAGTAAAACTCTTTCACCCTCTTTGCCTTCCCACTTCAGACTGCCTGAAGCTGATGCAAGGAGAAAGACCAATCTTTTCTGTCATGTGACTGCAATTTTCTATTTCTTGATTTTACACTGCAAAATGTAAAGTTTTATAAACTTTGCAAATGTCACAAGAAAAATAATGAATAATCAGCACCTCCATAAGCCCACTGCAATCAGCTGGCCTCTAACAGAGGCTGAGAACTCACTATGATCCACAGATCTAACAAACTGCAGAAAATGGACTGTTCATCACCATTTCCAGACACACTTTTAAACAGCCTGATTTTATTGTACTTCCAGTGTTCATATGGTGAATCAAAGTGTTTTCAAAGAAACGAGAGTTACCCAATTAACCAGAATGAGACAGCAGGAAAAAAAACACTGCAGATAGAAAAACAGCCTTGCTTCCTGCTCCAGGTATATTTTAAAAGACTGGGTGAACACATATTTTTCCTTGCTGCTTTTAACCTTCAAACTGAGGAAACTAGGGTTGGTATAATTTTTTTGAGCCAAAAACATCCTTCTTTCACAATTCCTTGACATTATATTCAAGCAACAACCTTGCCTTTCCACAAGGTTATTTTATATAATTGCTGAAATTTCCAGGGTCTCCCTGTGTGAGCTTCTCCTGAGCAGAGCAGAGGCAGGGATAACCTAGAAGGAAAGTTTATGAACCTTGGAAGTGCTAAACTTCAGCAGAAAGTGGGGGGTAAAAACTTGGGTGGCTCATGGGTAGAGTGTTCCAGAGCTGGAATTTACCAAACTGAGATCAGGAGAGCACAGACCAAGCTGCCTGCCACCTTCAGGGAGTACTTTTTACAAAGAAAGAAAAAAAAAAAAAAAAAAAAAAGCATTTTTACCAATCTTTTCAGGCATCACAGACCTTGAAGAACTAGAAATCCAAAATTGCTATACTCAACATAATCATTCCTAAAATCCCCTTGACTATTTCATCGACCCTTTTTATCTCCCTAATTCCTCCTTTTCTTTCAATTTTGCTTTCAGTTTGTAAAGTTCTGATGGAAATACTTTCTGCACAGATGAATAACAAATATCCTCATCCCCACTTCACTCATATGTTCTCCTGGCAGAAGTCCCAGGCCTGGGAATATTAAGCCATCAAGCAGGTAACAGTATTTGGCTTAGGACTCAGGATCCTTGCAAGAACTTGTGCTGGCTGCATTTGAAACATTAACAGAAGAATCAGTGGGATAAAACTTCCCGTAACTGAAACCCCAGATCACTCTCAAAAATCCTTCAGAGCCAGGGACAAGACAGTGAAATTGGATGACAAGGGATTTTTTCACAATGTTTTTTCTTTCTTCCTTTCTATGTCTTTAACTGAAATATGCAAATATCTTGCTAAACTTTCTTTGCTTGCATTTTCTAATCTTTTACACAGCCTAGGCACATTTTAAGCTTTGGTTGTATGTTTGGATTATTGTATAACTCAATTTCACGGAATTTTAGTAATGATAATCATGTTTCTAATCTATTATATTTTTGAGAGTAAAACTGCTCTGCAGAGATGCACAATTACAGTTTTGAGAATTTGAGTGTGTTTATGTCTGTCAATATTTATTCCATAAACGTTTTCAAACAAATGTCTCTTCCTTGGAGTGAAAAATACAGACCTACTGCCTGTAGCTTCTGCAATCCCAGCTCACCAGTCTCTCTCTATCAGATCTCAAAACAGGCATAGGCTCCTCTCAGTCTAAATGTGTTTCATACCAGCAGATGTACCAAAATAATACATTATTTCTGATACTTTGCATTGTTTTGCCCAGCTCATCTCCTGAAAACTGTGACAAATAGACTCCAGCATGTACAGCATTCACCTGCTGTTTTAGGGCAGTCATTGGTATTATTTCTCAGCTCTTTGGAGGATGTGCTTGTTTGCCTTGAAGAATTTTCGGTTGTAAGCCCAGCATAAGATGCATTTTTCCTTCTTCTGCCATTTCTAAAGATGCTCTACTCACACTTTTTTCAGCTCAAAAATTTGTGTTCCTGTGGCTTGGGTTTTCTTCTTCTTTTGCTGTAGTGCATGAAGGAAACAATGTTTATCCAGATCCTCATAACCACCAAAGCTGCTGGAAAATTTCAATCAGTAGAGCTGCGGCAAAGCCAGGTTCATAAATCCCTTTATGAAACTGGGCAATCATCCTGAGGACAACTACTTGAATGAATCTGTGGCTCTCACTGCAAGAAAGGATTCAGCACAGTTACACCAGTGGAGAAACCAAAAAGGGAGGTATTTTAAATGTCCCAGTGAAGAAAACGCTCCAGTTTTGCTTGAACACTCTGAGAGATGGGACTGTTCATTGTACAAGATTAAAAAAAAAAAAATTAGACCTTATAAATTCTGCTTTTGATGGAACAATTTCTTTCCCCTCACTGGCTCCTCATTGGGCCAATTGTATTTGATCGGCACAGTCTTTTCTGGAATATTGTGGAGCTGTGTTCTCCAAGCATACTCACACAATGAGAATTGAAATGCCCCTCTGTTGACCCACCCCAGATGTTTTATACAGACACTGTCTGTAGCAGTAGAGCAGGATTTATAACTTTACTGAGAGAAACAGTATTCCTAACAATTCAAAGTAATAGTCATGATGTATTTATAAATTATAATGCTACAAAATAATACATGCACATGTCTTTTTTAGTTGAGATTTCTCTCTCTCTCTCTCTCACTCTCTTTTTCTTTTTGGTCTATCATATAGATATGTGTTATAGAACTGACACTCTCCTGCAGAAAACCACGATTTGCCAGAAGACCTGAAGAAATACCCAATCCACACTTGGCACATTCACAGACTGACAGTGGCATTAAACCTGATCCTGTTCGTATCAAAGTCTCGAACTCTGAATTTAAGGATTTCCACTCCGAGTTCCCTTTTAGGGAAGAGCTCATTGGTTATTTACTCATGTCAGAGGCTGCTCCAAACATAGGAAAGCCTGTTTTATCACAAGCTTTCCCCATCATGTCAACATAGATGAGTGTTCATATTTGTCAGAACTTTTCCCTATGAATTGCACATTTCAGTGCTGCACAGAAACCTAGGACATTAATCCTGGGTCAGAATTGCCAATCCTCTGCTGCATGAGGAAGACTGACACCCCATGAAGTAAAAGCATTAAAGGAAGGATGCAGCATCACAGGGCCAGGGGCTGGGCTCCACACTTGGTTTTCACCTATGTCACACTTGCAACACAGATATGGTGTTCCAAGGAGTCCTGTGTTTAAGTTTTGAGAAAGGAAACCGAATCACAGGTCTAAGATTAGTATTGCTTCTTTATATACGTTTCTTTTTTATAGCATTTATAATTTGATGCTATTTTTCGCTTGTCTTAACTTCTATTACTTTGATGTATTACCTTTAGAATTTATGTTATTTGTTACCTTGTTAATCCTGTTTCATCATTTCTTTCTTACATCTCACCATTTCCCTCCTTGGGAAAGGTTTGAAATTTCCAAACACACACTCTTTAGTGCAGCAAAAGCAGTGGCAGACTTCTCCTTGATTACTTGCCTGAATGGTGTCAGCAAAGAAAAAACAGATGTCAGAGGCACAGCTTTTAAAGGCCAAACAGGCCAAATTAAAGGAAAATGAAAAGATGTTAGGTAAATTCACTCATTCTTCAAACAAACTCATATTCCCTACCTAGGTTTTTTTAAAAATTGCCATTCCTCCAACTAAAATATTCCAGAGTGTTTATGGTCTGCCAGATGATTGGAGTGTAATAAATGTAATTTTGCAAGCTTGTAAAATATCCTGACATTGCCTTAAAGAAACCACAATAAACTCTCTGGTCGGATTGCTTGATTTCCATTTCTCTGCCTTATTAAACCAGCATGCAGAAGATGTAGCATGAAAATAAGATAATCTGTTGCAACACTAGAAATAACTGAAAATAGCTTAAAAACCAATTCTGCTGTGGGAGACTTTGCACTAAAACCCAGTGTGTACCCCTTTAAGCCTTGCTCCAAGCCAGATCCTTATCTGAGATGCAGGCAGGGCGCCCATTCACTTCAATGGGAGCCGCACATGCAGATTCCCAGGCAGAATTTGGTCTGCTGTGTTCATTAAGGGCTTCTGAACTCAAGATGTTACTTTGACGTTCCAGGAGAGGCCTGTGGTACAGATAAGCTTCTGTCGACTCTCAGGGAAGCTCCCTCTGTAGCTGTTTCAGGGCAAGTCCCAACACCGAGCCTGCTGGTGTTCCCCTCCAGCGTGACATGCACCTACAGAATAATGAAGACATTGAACTCCTTGATTGACAGGGCCTTACAGAAATGATGCACGGCAAAGAACAAGGATTGCAACATCGTGGCAAACCCCATCTCGGATTGAAATTCCCTTTTCATCTGCAGGCTGAGGAGCATGCCAGGATTGTAAACTAATTTTAAATGGCTGTTGCAGGTACACAAACACGCACGATGTTCTAGGAACTGAAGTGCTACAGCTTCAGACTCAAGTGGCCCAGCAGTGCTCACATGCTCTGGCAGCTGTCCAGATGTTCAGGCAGGGGCTGGAACTGTGGCCAGAGCTGCCTGCAGCCCTTACTCACCTCCTCCCACCCAAGGACAGGCTCTGTCATCGGGCAGATGACAGAATGACTGCCAGGCCCTCTCCAGCTTGGGGCCAGCCCACAGCCTTGTGGCTCATGGAAGCTTTTGGCCTCAGGGACCCCATCAGCCACCTCTCCTCTTCTCCTCCCAAGTCTGCCTTAGATGACTCTCCTGAGATGAGTAGGGTTTAATCCCTATGAGGGCACTTCCATAGAAACAGAAATACTGTCAGGGCTCAGGAACAAATAAAAGCACGGAGCAATTTTCCATGTTTGTCAACTTTGGCACGATTTGCACTATTCTGATCAGCGCTGCTTTTATTCTCCAAAAAGAAGTGGGTTTTTGTCTCAGCAGAAGCACTAAACTTGTTCTCCTGCCCTAATTTATGAAGGCTTTCCTTATCTGCCTTATGTCTTTATCTGGGTTATCACCTCAGCTCTCTTTCTTTCTTCACCCTATTGTCCTGGATAAGGCAGGGCTTTTTGTGCTTGGGAATTCTGCACAGGTTACGACTCTTGGACATCAGCCCCAGCACAGCCCCAGCTGCCCACAGGACTCCTCTGGCACCGACAGACTGCAGTGGCTGCAGACAAGGGAGTGCCACAGTTCCACCCCTGCTGGAATCCTTGGAGCACCACACCTGACCCCCAGAAGCTCCTGAGGAGCTGGCACATGGGCATCCTCCCCAGCCTTCATCCAAGGAGGGGAATCTCCACAAGAAGAAAAAGGTGACAGCAGGATCCGGGGACTTTTTAGTCGTGGAGCATTTCTAGGAACTTCCTGATTTTATTCACCTGTTTTTAGGGGGAGAATTGAAGACCTCGGTCTCTTCTCCCATCCCTCTGTCCCCCAGGGAGAAGGAGAGCCAGGGGATGGAAGGTCCTACGTGTCCTTGCACTCTGGGCCAGCAGAGTCACTGCTCCCATCTGACACCCTGCCTCCAACATGCACTAGTTCAAAATCCACACATTTAAAAGGGAGAGCAAACACACCACTCCTGGTGCTCAGAAGCAGAGCAAGCACATCTTGCTATCTGCCCTATCCATCCTCCTCTGCTCACCACCTTTGAAGACACTGCAATGTAGGTGACCTGGCTCATGCAGCACAGAGCTTGCTCCAGTCCTCAGCTGTGTGGGTGAACCAGCACAACTCTCCAGGTTAAAATAACAAACACACATTTTAGCTACAGTGAGCCCCATCCCCATGAGACTCTGCATCTATCTAGGAATTTGTTTCATCCTTTTGCCAGAGATTCAACCTTTGCAAAAAGCAAAACAGCAGTAGTAGGACTGTTCCATGCTAGGTGCTGAATGACACAAGAAAATAAAAATAATCTCTTTCATTTCCCATAGCACCTTGTCTAGGAGGGCCCAACACATGGAGAATTGGCCTTATTGCCCCTCCTTGGTTTGTAATCCTGGAGATCAACTATGAAGGGCCCAAATGATCTCACTAAGACTAAACCAGAATTTTATGACAGAGGCAAGAAGGAGAAACGGTTCTTGTCTTTTAGACCTAAGATTGTTCTTATTCCATGATCCTGTGTTCCACAGATCCTGCTGCTCCTTAGCTGGAGAAAGGAAACAGCTATTTACATTTTTACACCATAACCCAGGCAGAGGCAGTGAAACCTGACACCAGACATGTTTTAGCTGCCGTTCAACAATGGATTCATTAAAACAAAACGACCCTGCAGATTTGGATTATAAACAAAGCAATTAACAATGACAAAAATTTGCAACCTATTAAAAATATTTTGGGAGCCAGGCCCTCAGTGGTATCTCAGAAGGTCATGCCAGCTGCTATCAGCCCAGCCTATGGCTCCTTGGCTCTGGTCAGTGTCAAATCCATCCCCCAGTGCCCACCCCAAAGCAGCCCTTGAGTCAATCCATGTATTTCCAGCTTCCAATTAATTAATTCGGCAGCTGGCTGACACCACACCCTCCTTCCCTGGCCACACTCATTATGCTGGGCTCGGGGGAAAGAGGGGCTGCAGATGCTGTTGCGCTCTTATTTCTGGCTCACGCCTGGAGTGCCGCGCTGGCTCACTTGTGCAGGGAATTGCTCCCATCCCGGGGCTCAGGATGTTTCATCCAGCCCTGGGAAAGGTCAGGAGATGAAGCCCTGACAAATACAGACCTGGCAGTCATCTCTGTCCCAGTTTCCAAAACCGGATTACGAGGATATTCACTGATTTTCCACAGTTCTGTTGTCTCTTTGCACTTCAGTTTTGGGTTTTGTGCACTGACAACTCCCCAGAACCCTTTGGAGTGGGGTGGGAGCAGCTCCTGGCAGGAGACTCAGAAAATCTGCCATCACCCAGGTGCACCCAAACAGGAAGTTTCTCTCAGGCAGTGAGAGCAATCACAGCCAAGCCTGGGATTTTGCCCCAAATAATTTCAAAGTGATTTAAATCCAGGACTTTACAGTGTGATGCCTGAAGTGGGGCTCTGGCCAGTCCTTACCCATCACCTGCAGTTCTATTGCTGGGAGTCACAGGTTCATTGCTGTTTATTTATTTTTCCCCTACAAAATCTCATTGCTCTTGGATCTAAGAGCTTTGGATAATCTGGATGCTCCACTTATCACTTCAAATATGAAGTTAGAGGTTATGATTATTGCAAAACTCCGATATAGACTCCTAAGTCTATATAATATACTCAAAAATAGAACTTGTTGTATCATTTACTCCACCTCAATAAACTATTAAAGATTCTCTTGAAAACATTAACATGCCAGTGACTTTTATTTCTATGTATTTTCAAAGGATGACAATACTTCTCTGAGGCTGGAAATAGTGATGGAATGGCAGTGTACTCCTTTCACAAAGGAGGGGCAAGTCAGCTCATAATAAAAGTAATGTAATAGATAGCAGAGATAGTACAGCACATGCTTTTGTTTTAAGAAGTTTTGAATTTCTAGATAGCTCTGCAATGCCCAAAAGTTCCTTATGTTTTAATCACAATACAAAAGTCTGTCTATTTACCTTAATTATTCATGTTGAGGTTTTCAAGGTTCTTTGTGTTCCTATTCTATGAACTCATCCAGCATCAAAGTTTGGAGGGGTTTTTTTACCTTGTGTTCTGAATATATTACAGTTGGCACCACACCATAAAACACTTTGGCAGCCAAGCAAATAGCCTTACATGAAACCCAGCACAATCGTGGGTTACTGAAATATGCTTCCTGTACACGTCTGGAATTCCCCTCATTAGCAGAGTATTTTCTAATCTGCCCAAAATGTATCATGCCAAAACCATGATGTATTTTGTCAGTTGTCCACCCAGGACAGACAACCATTTCACTTCATCAGTTTTGGAAAGCCACCTGTAACATGTAGGGAAATTAATCACTCACTGATTCTAAATTCAAGACACTGTCCAACTGACTTAATAGAGATTGGTTGGCCAAAAGTCTTTCACAGGATAACCCAAAGCAATCACAACTGGTAAACCAGTCAGTACAGGCGCCCTTAGGTTTATGCAGAACTGCTTTGACAGCCAACACTACAAGTCCCAGCATGCACCTTCACAGTTCTTGACAGGAGAAGGTTGTTTTGGTTGTTTTTTTTTTTATTTTTAATTGCATTTTGGGAAATGTAGTTCTGACCACTACATACTTCCCATTGATAAGACCCTAAATGTGGGACAGTTTGCCAATGCAGTCCTCTGCTGGTAAATGTGTGATAAATTCCTTTGTAAAAACTTTTATTAAAAAAAGCCCACTCTTTTCTGACCACCCCAGAAAATACATACTCTGGAGACTCCTCTATTTTTGATACCAGAGAAGACTTCAGCTTTAATATTAGATTATTTGTATGCTATTATTCAACTTAATAAAGATTATTCTGTACTTCATTATCCATTGTGGACCTAAGTTCTCAGGCAGAAGTAGCTGCAGCTTAAAAGCTTTCTGTGGTTTTCAGCATAGAAACTGGAAAAAAAACCACATGCCTTTGGTGGCCAACCATGCAGAATAAACAGCAGCAATGATAAACTCTGATTTCAAGGTAAGTGCAGTCCATAGGCTGGAATGTATTCAAAGAAATCTTACCATAAAATGAACGAATGTTGAAGGTCAAAAACTATTTGCAGATAACTCACAAAAGAGCCTGAGGAGTACAATAAGGTGTTCATTACAAATAAACTACCTTCTTTATTGATTGGATACATATCTTTTAAGAAAACAGTTCATAAGTCTTTAAAAATAGAGAAATTGTCTTGAAAATGAAGAATTGTAAAAATTTTCTGCTATTGTGGTAAATGCTACCAGGGTTTGAAAATATAATCCAATGTGTAAAAACAGATTTACCTTCACACAGTAATTTCCAAATTTTAAAACTGTGGACTAGTTTTTGAATGTGTTGACCTAGAGTATTAACTGAGATGATGCATAATCCAGTTGATTTTAGCACTGATTTATGGCCTCAATTATGGAGTTCTACATCAATCTAGAAATTAATATTTCAGCCTAAACACCATTTCACATTCTCCACAATATAACTTGTCAGCATTAATCTCTAGCTACAAAATTGTACTTACAACCTGGTCTTTATTTTCTGTGCTGCTGGAAAAAATGATTGAGGACTGAATTGATCAAAAATCTTGATTTATCTTGTCTACAATTTTCAGTAGTGTGCAGTGATTTATATACCAGAGAAATTTCTTTGATTTGCTCACCATAATCTAGAAAGACTAAACATTCTGGGCATTAAAATTTCAACACAAATGTTATCTCTGCAGCAAGAACAACAGTGACATCTTATGCCTATCAATTCGTGTATTAACTGAAGTTCTGACACTTCTCAGTAGAGATTTACCTCCAGAGCTTTGAGGTTTGAGCAATCAATATATAACCTACTTTGATGCATTCCACACACCAAACTACATTAAAATATCATTAGGGCTTGCTTTAAGCTGACAACAGCCAGGAAAT
Source organism: Petroica traversi (assembly GCA_025920805.1). Lineage (NCBI taxonomy): Eukaryota > Metazoa > Chordata > Aves > Passeriformes > Petroicidae > Petroica > Petroica traversi. Next base: position 7,428,773 of record JAHLSL010000022.1, read on the forward strand.
GCAGAGTCAAAGGCAAAAACTCAGCCTTTAACTGATCCTTACGTAATTTCAGATCCCGTAAGCAACACGTGATGCTGTGCCTTATTAACCAGCTGGAGCCTGATTTCAGTGCTCCAGTTTTCTAGGCTGTGTTTAACTGCTCTAAACTCTTTTATAAAGCATAAGGAATGAGATCCAGTGTCCTCTTGATCCACAGAGACCTGCAACAGTTCTGTGTTTGCCTCCTCCCTGACACAAGGTTCTTGGTCCCCTCATCCCCCTCCTGCTGCAGGTTCCTGAGCAGCCCAGCTCGGAAAGGGCTCTGGATATTTTTCCTTACAGCCATGAAAGAAATATTGAGATTCAGTCATTTAAGTGTCCTAATAAATAGAGGTAAAACCCCTGAGATAATCATAATGCATTGGAATGTCAACATTAAAGAATATTTGATTAGACATTCAAGGAATATACAAGTTTTAGCAAATACATTCCAATTCTATTTGAAATAATAATTGGTTTTCTTTGTACAAAACTATAGCAGTATAAGTTCCACCAATTCCACAGAATGGCATGAAAAGCTGCATTTTCTCCCACAAGACCTGTGCAGGCAATTCCTTCAGTGTATCCATTGCACTCAGAGATCCCTCAGAGCTCTGCCATTTAACTCCTTCACATCAGGTGAGCAAATAACCAGCTCTGTGATTACTTTAGGATTGTTCATAGCCTTCAAGTTTCAGACATACAACCTATTAGACAGTAATGCCAAAACTTACTGTGAGGGAAGGAGCACTCCAATAGAACATTATGACAGAGGTCACACCATTCCCAAGATCCAAGATGCTTTCTGAGCAGGACTCATTACTCAGCCCAAAAGAACCTTTTGGGCAAGACTGAGAAAGGGTTCAGCAGAACAATTATATTTATTTCACCTAAACAAATCCAGGAAAAAAAAGACCACAGGCGACTGTAATGTCTGACATGTTTGGAGCCAATGATCTTTTCCAACCTAAAGGATTCTGTGTTTCTAATTAATGAAAATTAATTCACCCAGAAAATCTGGGTTTGCCTGTTGTGAAAATGTCTGCAGTGTCACATGTGTTTTCAACAGGTTATTACTGTCAGCTGGGATCTGCTAGAAGGCACCCAATAACAACCTGAGATTACTTAAGAGCAATGGCTAGAAATAGATTAACTCAGGAGGCAAAAAGCAAAGATGATCATATCCTCAAGCTTCAAAACCATCAGGGAATCAGTATTGTAGAAACAATGAAGAAATTAAATTTGTAAGGCCAGAACACACCATGAATGCTTCTACATTGCCCCGTTAAAGTTAGATAAATAAAGTATTATTTTTTATTCTACTACTTTTATGCTTCTTCTACTTCAATTTCAATGAGGCCAGATGAATTCTGCATAATTTGATGAGAGTGCAGCCCATACTCTTAAAGCTGCAAACCAGTTATTACAGTGCATGCTCACACAGCAAATATTTTCACTACTGCATGGAGTAAATGCGTACATGATCACCTAATAAAACCTTGGATTTCTACAACAACAGAAAGAGATAACCTGGATAATATTGGCATACAACAATTAGATAAACTGAAATAGTAATGGGAACTTTTTCAAGACTAGAAATTCAGATTTATGTTCTTCTTACATATACTTTCTTCTTTCACACTCCACCTGTACTAACATTTGAGGAAGATAAATGAGATGATGGGTGCTTTTGACCTGGGATTCTTTTGCTTGTGTAACTCAGACCTAATTGCAGGTCTGCACTGCAGTCCTGAAACTCTTTTGTACAGAGCATGCATAATCAGCAGACTTGGATGATTCTGCTAATACCACAGTTAAATGCCTTGAGCAAACACACTATTATAATTTTGCACCAATTTGAAAATACCCATTTAAATGTTAAATGAAGAGGAACTAATCAATAAAAACTTGCATAGAGTCTCTGGGGAAGTACACTGGAAAAGACAACAATAATCTGCCATTAACATGCAAATAAAGACACAGCAGGAAACAATAAGAGTATTGACTACACTGAAATACTTTCAAAATAATGTTTTACTAAAATTTGGGCACAATTTAACTTTGATTTAAATCATTGCAAACATAGACTAGCTAGATTTGACATGGTGGGGAAAGGAAGAGAAGGTCCAAATTCTGGAGGCATGAAATAGCTGCTTGTACTGCTTGCTGCCCAGGCTGACCTTGTGTGGCATTTGGGGTAAGGTGCTGTACAAATATTTTTAATGAGTTTGCGTAAGGTGCTTAGCATCTGAGTCAGCATGCAAACCAAGTATGGAGTGAAAGGAAATAATATAATGTACAATCAAAGACTAAACTTCTACTTAAAGTTTGTGAGCTAGAGCCCTGAAAGACGCACATCAGAAATAGATATTAAAAATATATATTAAGTCACAAAGAACAGAGAGATATAGACTAGAATTCTTTGTATCAGAGAAGAGAAAATAAAAATATGGACACATAGGGAAATGGACTTGGCTGGCTTCAAAATAAACTGAAGAAATCATAGGCAAGAACAGGCAGACTGTTACTGACAGAGGTGTGAAAAGGTTGAGTGAAAAGCCTGGGTTATTTTTTGAAGCAGGAAAGAATGAGCTTTTTGAAGAATAAAAAAGCTGGAAAGATAAGCAAGGAAGGTTTTCATAATGTCTGCAACAAAGAAACAGGATGCACACGAGAAAAGCAAAACCCTCATAATAAGTAGAAAAGCAAACAGAAAAGCTCACAGTAATCAAGATACAGGAATAAAAGGGATTTATTTTGAGAACTAGGTTGTTAGATGATTTTATAATAGTTTATTCTCAAATGCACAATTCATGAATCCTCTGTGCTACTGGATAACACTTGGGTTCCCTCTTACACAACTCTTCTGCTACTCAGCTACTGCCATGCTGTTGCCACCAAAGTGAAAACAAAAAGCTCATTCAGAAGTCACTCACAGTTAATCAATAGTCTTTTGCTCTGTGAAAACAGTAGCACCCAGATATTCCTGGAGAGCAAACATTTTTAATTTAAAACTATGAGTATTTTTTTCTGTACTTCGTGGGGCATCATCTTAGCTCTTGCTGGCAGTGGCACAATATTCCCACTGTAAATCGTGCTGTCATTGTAAAAGGGTAAAAAACCTGCAGTGTTCTTCTCTGTGTTATCTCAGACATTGCTGCTTGCAGATTGTCATCTGAAGGCTGTCAAGATTTACCCCCTTGCTCCTCTTTCTGTGCTCCTTGTCTGCCTGGAGAGCCTTTGCTCTGCAAAGGAGGCAGCCACAGTCCAGTCCTTACCCCCTGGCTGTCCTTCCCTGCAGCTCAGAACTCGCTCAGAGGAAGGAAACATTTCAGTGAGTTCCTGGAAAACCGAAGGAATGTCCCAGCACTGCTGTCATGTTGGAACAGACCAATAACTCCCAGAATAGGCTGGATGCTCATTTAGCCAAGATGCTCCACCTGAAATGAGATGAACAACCTTTTGTAAAAGGAGCATGAATTCAGTCACCTTCCTGGCTTCTATTCCCCACTTGCAAGGGGACACCAAGATACAAGTTAAACCAGCAGTATTTCTTTTCCAGAACTTCTTTGCCATCCTTTAGTGACAACTTCTTTTCTTCAAGTACCAATAGTTATCCTTGGGATTATGCTCCCAAATATAGTAAAGAGTAATATGAGTTGTGTTAAGGAAAAATCCCAGGGGTTCCTAAATAAGCCATCCAGGGTAATTCTTGCTTGACTTTGGAACTGTTTGGCTTTTCTGTCTGCAGCCAGGTAACCCTGCTAGCAGATCTGGACATTGGTCAGTGCTGTAGTTCTCTGCCTGCTGCAGTTCACTAACAAAAACCAGATTAAATTGGTTGGCCCCTGCATGACAATGTAAAGCAAGTGAAGACTCCTTATTTCTTTACACATTTCTTTATAACAGCTGGCATAGATTCCCTTATCATGCCCTAAAACAAAACCTCTCTAGTTACACAGGATTTTAGTACTGCCACCTCATTTATCTGCTTGTCAAATCTTACTTTAGATGCTCAGCCCACCTTATAAACCCAGTCTCAGTGAAACTTTTAAATTTAGCCTGAGGATAAAATATTGAACACTGTTCCTGTTTATACACTTCTGTGACCAAACTAAGAAGAAAAAAAAATCACCTGATGAATCAGAGGAAAGGAGCACTGGCATTGGCCCATGCTCTGATCTCACTCAGCCAACCTGCTGCCTGATTAATGAGCTGTGATATCATAGTCTGTGAGCAGGCATACATAAGTGGCAAGGAGAAGAACAGCACCAGACACCATCAGGCTGCTTCTGTCTAAATCTAGGAGGAGAAAAAGATAAAAATAGAGGCTGTAGTACTGGTTTCTTTAAAGGAAAAAGGAAATCCTTCATACATCAAGGCTCCTGGATTTGGGGAGATTTGTTGTTGAGGTTTTGTTTCCAATAAGGATATATAAAATTAGCCCTTTCCCTGAAGTGCAGAAGATTTTTATGAAAGTGCTTTAAAATATTAGTCATTACCAGAAAAACAAAGGATATTTTTTAATCTGAAGAAGTCGTTAAAAGCTTACAAACTGGCAAAAAGAATTGCCACAGTTTCTCAGAGAAAGATGCCTCACAACCATTGAAAGCAAAAAATTGATGTGTCAGGGGAGAAGGATATTTCAAGGTCAGAACTGGTCAGAGGAGACTCATTTCCGTCTTTTATGATGAATTTCTTAATTTTCAAATATGGCATCCAGTATATATTGCTAAATTTTCACCTAGCCCTTCTGGCCCTTGGAGTTTGCAAGAGACTAGGAAGACAATACATAAATATTTTCCAGTAAAATTATTGGACTGGGATTCAGTACTGCATTTAACCCTGGGTCTGCCCACAGATTTCCTAATGCTGCTCTCAGCCACTTGGGAAACAAAGCTTTTGGACATTGATGACAGCTGGAAGAAACAAACCAAATATCTGGAAAAGGAGACTTTGGAGCCTGGATATGGGGAAGCAGTGCCCTGGGCCTCCACCTCCCTCTGTCTCTCACTGAACTGGAAGGGGAATAGGCAGGTTGGTGACATCCAAATATCCTTGGAATCAGGCCCTGGGTAGAAACTGAGAGGAGGACTAAGGACATGGTTGGTACAAAATGATCCCTTTCCAAAAACATACTCTCAAACATCTGCCAACCCACGAGTTAGGGGCTTCCTCCAGGTGTCCTGCAGGCTTTTATCACACTCATTTTGGTGCTCTCTCACTAGACAGGGACCAAACTTTGCTACAACAGAAAAATTCAAGTGGAAAGGATCCCCTTATGCAGGGAAGAGCAATAGTGCTCCTTCCTCAGGTTTTACTTCCTAGGATTTACCTTTTAGTAAATGTAGTCACCTAGAATACATTACAGACTCAATGTGAATAAGAAAGGTCACGTCTTAAAATCCAGAAAGCAGAAAAAAGTGCAATTAATGTTGCAAGGACATCCTTAAAATATTACAAACTGCATCCAGTTATGCCAGTGAAGAAGACACTTCCATGGAAGCATATCAAAACAAAAGAAAAACTTTAGTATGATGGCCATCATTTTAATTCATATTAGAAAAACAATAGACTTACATTCCATATGCAAATTTAATATAAACATAACAAAGCTACATGTAAGTCTAGCAGACATGTAATACCTTTCCTTAAAACTAACCAGCGTCCATGGATTGATTTTTATCATAGAGATTCCAGTTTATAGCACCATTTTTCTAAGTGATTCTGTGCACTAGAGTATAATTTAGATGATGGATCCCTCTCAATTACTGTCCATTAGAAGACAGGAAAACATTAAGTTCAAGTGAGTATTATGAGAATTATGGGTTACCCTTTAAGTGAAGAGATTGTAAGTGAAAATTAATTTTTAACATGTTCATTTCTGATGTTGTGTAGCATGTTTTTGAGAATAAAAGCTTCCCAAGGAAAAAATAGCTCAAGTAAAAGCACCTTTCATTAAAGCAAAAAACACAGTGCAGCACATTTAAACCATGTAACTCAAACAGCAAATATTGCAAAGTATTTCACATGACTTCCCTAACTTAAAGGGACCCTGCACCACAAGGTAGAGGATGGCTGGGATATGCTGCAGATGTTCTGGGCATGGAAATGGTAAAGGGCTGTGAGAAAGCACAAGGGATGTCCAGCACAAGAAACACACTGGTGTTGCACGTGCACATTTTTATGTAAGTCAAGGTAGAAGGTGAAGGCTCTTACCTCAAAATATCATAAAGAGCAAAACTTTAAACCAACTCAGCAAATTTGAAACTAAACTCTTCCCTGTACAAGTCCCACACTTTTCAAATGGACATGCCATGTATTTGCAGCAAGTCACTTTAGTTATCTATTCATCAAATTTTCTTACTAAGTTCAGAAAGCAAACTTTCTTATAACCTTGATACTGAGACTAATTTAGTGACATAACATGGCCATTCTAAATTTAGAAGGCATTTCTCTGATTTACTATTTCAAAACAAAGTTAAAAAAACTTGAGGATTCTTTCAGACCATTTTTTTTCATTGGCACGATATATCCTAATATGAAACATCATCTGTTTACCCTTTGAAAATTCCTGGTATTAATTCCTCAATATTATTAGAAAATAAACTCTTTCTCCCTCTGTAGAGACCCACGTGGAAACAAGACAAGATGAACATTTTGCATGACACAAAGAACAATTGCTCTGCAGCTGCTGCCACGACCCTCAGGCTACACTGGAGTCATGGCCCACTTCCTTTCCCTACAGGGATCTGTGGTTAATGTATCCATTTAGTTTACAGCCCTAGTAGAAATCCTATTTTATGCCATCTTACTGAGAATTGCATAGCAGGTTGCTTTCTATCTGCATCCTACACATTCCCATACAATAAAATGTCTGCATTTAAGCCCTTTCTGACACTACGTGAAATCCAAGGGATTTGTGTTGTGAAATCTTTGTCCTCGTGGTGTGATTGAAAAGCTCCTTGGGACAGGAAGATACCACAGGTCCATTTCTTTGTTCAGTGTCTCTGGAGGAGTGACCTGGTCTGCCTATGGAGCAACTTTTTTAATTTAATTCAACAGCTCAGAACTAGCACATAATGCAACAGCTTTCAGAACTAACATAACACAAAATGTTCCTAGGAACACAATGCATGTCTAAATACCATTTATGTCTAAATTCCTTCTCAGATGTCCATGTATACTCAGTCAGTCATCAACATTGTCTATAATTTGCATTCTTACGGTAACTGCCATGTAAAGACCTTGACCAGGATGAGTTAAGGTTCTCCTACAGCACATCTGTGAGGATGGAAGAGCTCTAAGGAAGTAGCACTGCATATAAAAACATGTTACAGAAATCATGCAGGGTGGAATATTGGCCTTTTCAAGACCACAAGATGTTTTGATTTCAACTTAAATAGAAACAGGAATTGAGCTCATCTGCTTTCTTGGTTTTTTTTCTTTTAACCTATGAAACCAAGGGACCTTTCTACTCCTCCTCTCCTTTTGGCTGTACTCCAGCTCCTACACATGCAACAGGGATTGATAACAATAAAATATGCTGGTATTGAAAATCTGCCCATTATTAATAAGGCAGATGACTCATTACTCCTTCAATAGGATGTTAACTCAGAATAAAGCCAGCCTTTTATTGCTATGGGGGTTTTGTTTGTTTACTTCAGAGCTCTGTTGCTCTTGCCAGTGGTTTAGGTCTGTAAGAAAGTGAGATCAGTCCAAGTGCTGCCGCAGTGACACTGGTTTGACCCCCGTCCATTCCAGACAGTGACAGCTTTTCCATTCTTCTGAATTGGAGCAGGACCAACACCACTGTAAATCATTGGAAACTTCTACACCCTCCTGTTGCCATTTTATAGCATCAGATTAGGACTCCTCCATCACTGCTCAATTTAAGATTTTAACACACACATAGGGTGAATGCAAATTTCCTTCTTACCAAAGGTAGCAATTGCAAAGTCCAAAATTAAGCCTCACAGCAGCCCAGGCTGGACCCTCAGCAGCCCAAAGCCTTGTATTCCCTCGTCCATGAATCCCAGTGTTCATTTAATGCATATTTTGAGTGAATGAAAAAACACAGTATAAGGAGGGCAAAAATTGAGACCAAGAATACCCTGGGATGGTGATGGCAAAGACACAGGGCCCAAGTATTCATCAGTAGTTGACCATGAAATGATGACAACCAATCAAATTAGAACTGAAATATGAAGTTCTCAGATCTTGTGGTTGAAGCAGTTTCTTAGGATGTTTTTGTTAGATTGACCTCTGTTTACTCAGTCCTTTTTTACCTACCAGTGAATTTTGTGAATGTTACTCTTTGACTTTAGGATTGTCCAAAACCAAAGATATTGTGAAATTTTGAATCACAGATTATATTTTCACTCTTAAACAGAAAGAAGACGAAAACCTACCAAGATTTCAACTTAATAACCTAAAGCTGAGCAGAGCAGGTACTTCTCTGGGACATAGGAAACCTGTCTTCTGAAGATAAAACTGGCAAGCAAACTGCAGTCTGTCTCTGCTTTATGACAAAGCTGACACTGCTTGTTATGGAAAAGCTTTGTCATTAAGTTAAAAATGAGAGGAGACTTCCCTGGCTGTATCTGAAATGAAGCAGCTGAATATCTGGCAAAACCCATACATCATGAACTGTGTGTCTAAAACTAATATTCACTCCTCCTCCTTATATGTCAGAAACCTAAGAATTCCTTACTTTGACCAAATTGCAGGAAACACCTCATCTCATTAATGCCACTCTTTCTTAGAATCTTTTAAATATGTATTTTTCATTAAAATTCTAATTCTTGATAAACTGAAAGCAAGATCTGGTGACAAAGAGGTTATAATTAATCTAGCAAGAGCAGTCAAAGAAATCCATGTAATTGAAAGCAAATGTATGAATGAGGAGACTAATGCTACAGAACTCCCAAAGCCTTTTCTGTGGAATTAATACTACAGAGACCCATAAAAGATTAATCAAGATAAGCAATCGATAACTTCTCAAGTGCTAATAAGCACTGCCATGTTCCATGATATGTTGAGCAGTTTATCATGTTTAACCATATGAAGATTTATAGAAAATCCATTGTTAAAACCAAAGGATGAGGTAATGCACCACTTAGTAAATGAAGTGCAATTAAAATTTATGCTTGATATTACACATTCAAAAGATCTCTAAAAATCATTTTGATTTCCTCTTTTTAAAGGAACAAAATTAAGGGACAAGTTGTACCTTTCAGTCAGTAGTCCTGGGAGAACAGTGAAGACAGCAATGGCATTCTTCAAGTTAATATCTGCTTTCAAGTGAAAGGTGATGAAATAGCCTTTAAAAATTGTTAAGCTCTCTTCTCACTTCATTTTACTCAGGCATCAAACTTTGCTTGAAAATTTTGAAAGTTAAATAGAATACCTATTAGGAACATAAAGGTCTCTGCTATCCATCAATCTGATAGATTTGCAGGTCAGATGAGGGAATTACTTAATGGCTAATTAATAGTCCATAAACTACAGGTCTTGACCTTGGGGTCACCGTGACAGAACTCCACACTACGGCATATTATTAATTAAAACCATCAAATTATGTATTTAGTAATCAATTATTTAACATTATTAAGATCTCTCAAATGTATTGACATGATTTGTTATTTATTTATATGTCATTGGGCAGCAATATATTCTGACAAGCACACCACAAGCATTCCTAGTGAACTTTGAACAGAGATACAGAACAGGGCGTACACTTTTCCTTTATAGGTACCTATTGTTTGTCTACTTTTAGTTTTGTTTGGGGCAATACTTTTTAAGACAGAATCTCCTCCAAAGCTCAGCAAAAATTTTAATTTCAAAATCTTTATAAAGTCATAGACATGTCTTAAGAAAAAAAGTTAAGATCCTGACTGCTTCCTTGATAAATTGCTAACTCTTAAAAGCCTCGTATTAAAAGCAATGACATTATGTACATCGCTTTGCCTTTGCAGTGTCCTGGAGCATACATTTAAGCTTTTACCTAGATGCTCAGCTATGTATATACATATATATATGCACATATCAAATCATTGCTATGTTCCAGTTATGGTAATTCCTAAAGCACAGAGGACTCCTGTTTTCCCATGGCAAGCAAAAAATTACACAACAGAGAAAGCAAGCAAAGTAAACACTACCCCAATAAGTTTACAAAATGACAATCAAGTTTCAGCAAGCAAGAATGAAATTTTCAAAACACAGATGGTTGTCACCTTGTAGGACAGAGGATGGTCAATTCCCTGGTAGAAGCTGGAAGCAGAAAGAATGAACTGAGGTGCTCCATGGGCACATAAAAAATCAAGGATGAGGAGGAATTGAATCCAAGGCCCTGGAAACTCATGAGACTGCCTAGTGATTAGTGCTCATCCTGTCTCATAAGATAAACTCTTTAATTTCATTGCTGCTGCTCACCAGGACAAGCACATTCATGTGTCCAGATGTGCTTGTTTCGAATTGCTCTCAGAGGTACCTGCTCCTCTTCCCTTACACAGAAACTGAATTTCTGAACTTCTGGTGTGCTAAATCACACCTAAATTAGGTGCCTTAAATAAACAGCGTGGGTTACCTCCCTCCATGGACAATAAATTATCCAGACAAATGTATCACTATAAATTATATCAGTATGATAGATACATACAATTGAGGGTGTATAGTTCCTAATTAATTAACTGGCATATTCATCTGCAATTAGCAAATAAGCTCTCAAATCTTGGCATGGGTACTGTAAATTGCATAAGGCATGAATACGTAATTACAGTGAAGCATGATTCTTGTCCATGATAGTTTCTTCAGGAAAACATATTCGCTCTAACCTACATTCACAAATTTCTCTGACTCACCCAAAATTACATTTTTCAAAACAAGTAGAATGTTTAGAAGGCAATGGAAAGATTATTAAGGTTATTTTAGAGATATACTTTGATGGGACATTACTTTTACTAACATTAGCTTCTTGTTTTTAACCATCTTTGCTTCAGGGTTGTACAAACTGTTTTGTACCACCTACAACTGAATATATAACACTCACTTCAGGGCAAAAAGTGTTCCAGAAACATTTACAGCTGAGGGAAGTTCGCTTGTAAAGTGGGACCAGCTTCTTCCATTATATAAGTAGGATGAATGAAATATTCTACAGTGCATCACTCGTGTGACATAGAAGTTCATGCCCATAGGAGTAGACAGTGACAGAGTGGCCTTGGGTCTCCTAACAGCTGACTGGCAAAAAAACAACAAAAAAAATCCTGCTAAAAACTGCACAACACTTCTATTGATGGGCACAGAGCTGGTTAAGCTGCCTCTAAAGCAGACTTCTCAGGTCAAAGCTGATATTTTTTGAAATATTCATTCTTAGCAGAACTTCCCGGTGCAGCCACCACAGTTTAAGCAATGAACTATGCAAAGTTTTAGTGCCCAAACACGATGCAAACACTTCCACCCTGAGCTTCAATTACTGCTGTTTATCTGGAAGTCACACGTGACTATGGGAGCCCATGACACACCACCTTGCCAAAATCATGCTCAGTGCAAGCAGTGACACTAAAAACACGCCCAGTGCCATTAGTATGTCATGCTGGATGTATGAACTGCAGAGCAAATTCTGCATCCAGAGCAGGAAGCATTGCCTGTGGAAACCACATTCCTTCCTGGCATCTCCAGGGCATAGGGCTCACTGCTTTATGGAGAATGTCTTAATGTATTATGATATAAAACATCTCAGGCACTTTCACTTACCTTTCAGAATTAAAGATTAATCAATTCCATGACTGTGGACATCTAAACAAAATGTATTGATCCCATTCATTTTTAAAAGCAAGACGCTCTGTTTTATTTCAATATGTCATATTTTAAGGCAACCTTATTGATCACATTGAGAACTCTTGATATTCCACAGGAATTTAAGATAGAGTAAGCGTAAGATTTTCATTATGATGATGTGTCCACAGAAACCACACTCTTTATTATTGACATGCTTTTGGTTTTGTTTGCATTGAGATCCACCCTCTTCTCTTATTATTAGCAGAGGCACAACCTGAAAACCATGATCCATTTTAGTGTTCCTGCTGTTTTCCCTGGGACCACACATACACGTTGAAATTGCTCCTAAGTGCAAGGAGAGGATCCTAAAAACTGAGAGTAGACTTGCATGAGTTTCACATCATACACGGTCTCATATTACAGGCCTGAAGGAACCAGCTACTTTTCTGGGAGCCAATTTACTAAATTCAGGTACAACATTTCACCTTTATAGCATTTAAGTTCCTCAGAGCAAGACCAGAACCTTTGTTTTGCCTCTTTGGTACTTAATATTGGTCTAGTTGGCTCTAAAGGGTAAATTTTGTGGAGCAATAAGAGCTTATGGATTCCAGATATGACAGTGAGGGTCTCAAAACACAGAAAGATTAAGCAAGAAGGAGCATTGATCACATCTACATGAACAAATCAGTAGTCTGGAGGCATTAAGCAATGAATCAACAACCATTGGTTTGATTTGCAGGATTTCCAGCTCTAAATGCTCAGCCTTGGAATGTTTATTAAGCAGCAAACAGAAAGTGAATCTGCTCACCAATACCACGCATACTCCTGCTCAGTCCCATTTCTTTGGGTGTGTATTTCTGGATGCACTCACTGAAGCTGAGCCATAGAGTCCAACTGGTACCCACAGAAGTCCAAATACTACACACAAGCAGAGAAAGCATGCTGGAAACGTGCTGTTCATCTAGTTGTTCACTGAAATAGGAAAAGAAGAAAGGAATTAATTATTTCTGGATGCCACTCGGAGCTGCCAGCTTCACGAGAGGATCTCAAAGAAGATGGCACAAACCACTCATCTGTGCATGCATTCCATGTGTAACTCTTCAGCATTACCACTGGAGCCTCTTCCACAAGTAATAGATGTGTTACGTAAATAAAAACACAAATAAATTCTAGTGCTCCAGGCAAAAAAAGAGCTTATATTATAATATCGTAAATTATGAAGACTGTAATTGCCACAGCCAATAACTTTTCAAAACAGAACCGTGCTGATAAATATGTGTGATAAGACTGAGTAAGACTTACTTAGTTTCAGAGTGGAGTAAATCAGTTGATTTAAGTCAGTGTAATTATGGAAGGCAGGTAATATAGTGAAGTCCTCAAAAAGTCATCAGCTTTCTCCCAGCATTTTTTTTTAATCTTGAGAAAGAGAAATGTAAACAAAACCTGTGCAAGAGGCAAAAAAAATTTACTCTGTGAGTTAGAATCAAAGAATCATAGAATATACTGAGTTGGAAAGGATCCCTGAGGATCTCTTGTGTGCTGTGTGCAGGACACCCCAAGAATCTCAAAAGATACCAAACACCAACACTTCTTTAAGCATCTTTGCTCTCCAGCTACTTTTAAGAAATCAATACATTAATTTCACAAAAAATCGCAGTCAATGATTTCATATTTATAAAATACAGAGAAGAATAGAAATTATGGACTTTACACTAGAACACTAGATAAACTAGAAATGTGGCGGTTTAAAAGAGTAATTGAACATATCTACCACAAACAAACACACTTTGTAAAACACAACAAAAATGCAGCCCTTTCTGCCTAGTTTTGAGGGTTTCTCAAAATGCATGCTGGCTCAAAATAGAGTTGAGGTAAAATCGGAGGATTTTTTCCAAGATCCCTTAGTGTTGATAAAATGAGGTTAGGATTCAACTTATTTATGCTTTAATGGAAGATGCAAGTTGATTTAATTCATTTTTAAAAACAAAATGAAAATTGCAGACTGTCATCCCCTTTTCTCAACAGGCAATTTCATTTATTCTAAACACCAATCTTTCTGTTCCTGTATCTGTGTTCCACCAGTAGCAACTGCTTGGTGCAATAAATGACTTTTATAAATCTTTAGGAGAGGCAGAACTGATAAAAAACAGCAACATTTCTCAGGTTGCATTCTGAAGCTTTTAATTTGATTTTCTCTCGGACAATTTTCTCCACTCTAATTACCTCTCTCAGTCTCTTAGGTAACCTCCTCTGCCATACCCTGAAATTTGTCTCCCCACATTCTGCTGATCCTGTAGTTTCTAAATTCTAATCCTAAAGCATTTGAATTTTTATTAAGCATTGTCCTCAAGATCGCTTCATAGTGCACCTGGTAGGTAAAGTCTCTCTGGTGAAGCCCATTTAGCTCACAGAAAACATGACCCCACATGAATAATATCCTAATTTTTTTCCTTTTTACTTGTTTGATGACACCAGCCTTTTAATTGATGAAATCCCCATCATTTTCCCTTGCAGAGCCCTCATACCCAGACCCTGAAATTTCTCAACTTTCTACATCTCAGTTCGTGTCCTGTTGTCATCCTCACTGCTAAGACTCAATTTCCCATTTTCTATAACACATTCTCACTCTCCCTTTCAGCTCAGCTGCACTAGAGTCTCAGTTCTCTCAAACTCCTCTTTCTCAGTCTCTCAGTGTATCTCCTCCAATCTCCCACATCCATGTTCCTTCTTTCTTTCAAAGCTCTCTTTCAAAGCCACATCTCTACTTTCATCTCCTCCTACACTCCCTAGCTCTGGCAAATCCATCCCCTTCACCACCTTTCATGTCTATTCCTTACTTTGCGCCACCCAATTTGTTTGGAACAAACTCAATTATTTATCAAATTCTCTTGCTCTCCTTCTTCATCTGTGGAATAAAAACTTCACCTTTACTAGACTTATAAGCCACTTGGGTTGGCATGAGGGCATAAATTCGGGGACATCACATTTCATAACATGCATTTGATGTTTGGGAAAATATCTATGGCTGAGGTGGCATTAAAGAAGGTAAATCACAAAGTCCTGTTTCAAGAAATCTTGATCTTCATAATAAAACCTTATCTAAGAAGTAATCAATCCTACCACTAAGCACATGAATGGAGTCTCTCATAATCCCTGCAACATTTAAAACCAGATACATTTAAAATTTTCTTTTATAGATAATCTTTTATCAGAACCAAGCATTGTACCAACTCATATTTGTATAAATTAGCATCTATTTCCCCCCAGAAATTTACTCTGGGGGGTACAAAAAAATGCTTCTGGTATGCCAGACTCATTGAACACATGATACTTGCTGGATTTCTTTAGCTTTCTATGTGGTATTACCAAAGGTTGTCCTAAGGGTTTGACATTGGTTCAGATCTCAGGGCTTTGATTGCCATCCAGATTAAAAGCATTTTGTAAGTATGCCAAATTAATAAAAATGCCTCCTTCATGCAATTCACCTGGCCTTGCATTACCTGTCTATACCCATCTACACCAGAACAATGTAATTTCAATTCTGAGATTCCAGAGAGAGTTCAAAAGACCTTTCACTCCACTTAAGAATACTCATTTATCTCTAGTACATAAACCCAATAAAATTAGGGTAAGAAACAGCTCCTCTGATGTAACCTAAGCCTGTCTCTGCAAGCAATGTTTTGTTTTCTACTAATCCTAATTGTAATCACATTGTTGCTTCAATCTATCTGAAAAATAAGGGTCCCAATTGGCTTTTCCTACTGTTATGCTTTAACATTTTCATGTTTACTCAGCCCAGACTAATCTGTAGATTTTGCACAAGAAAATTTCTATTTTTTAATTTAAATCAAGAATGTATTCTAGAAGGTAAGTACTTGAATTACAGTCTTTGTCTCTTAAGACATGTCCCTGTATTTATTCTAAGAAAGGAAAAATATTGCTTGTGAATATAAAAATACATCAAAACATTAGAATGCTCTAACTACAAAAGGAAACAAAGAAGACTGTAAATTGAGGAATAATAGGGTAACACCACTCAATCCTAAAATATATCTGCAGAGGAAAAAAGTCTAAATCCAATGTGGTTTACTGGTTTATTTTAAAGGGAGGAAGGAGGAGAGGAACGAAACAGATTTCAAAGGCACAGAAAATTCCACACCATAAAATCAGTCAAAATAAAAAGGTTGGCTGAATCTGAATGCGCCATGAAAAATTTAAAATATCTTTAGTTCATTCGTGGATTAAATATCTAGATCACTAGTGTAGACCAAAATTAGCAAAGCCATAAACCCTGTAATTCTGCAATGGCCTCACCCCTGAAATCCCACAGGATTAACCAAAGCAACAGTAAAGCATTGGCAGAACTGACACCAAATCTCTTCCAAAACCAAAAATTCTGATACTATAGAGCACGTCATCTGTATCTCAAACACATTCTTGAAATATCATAAGCAGACATCATCATGCCATCCAGTCAAATTCTTCTTTTCCAGGAATACCTGAGTTGTGGCCCATAATTCCCACAGAAAATCTTATCTAGAATCAAGCAACTTCCTTCTATTCAACAAAAATCCCCTATAAAATATATAGCCAAAGATAATGCTATCAACCTTGTGTGCTGGTAGTCTGGTATAAATCTTAGCCCATTTAATGCAGAAGCAGTGGCATGTTGTCAGGATGCTGCTCACTATTGTAGATACAAATCTACTTCAGCTTCCAACTTATTCCCAACACTCATTACCATACAAAATTGCAAATGTTATGTAGCTCCACGTGCACAGCAGATAATCTTCTAATAATGTTATTAATGTGTTGATATTAATAATATTGGCATATGGTCAGAAACACCTGGTTGCAAAAATCACAAGATTTCCTTCTGATGGCAAAAGATAAAAGTCTGCTTTTGAACGGGGAGCATGACAACTTGCATGGAATGCTGATCTCCTTTCATAGACTGCCAAACTTATCTACTATCAGCTCCAGAGTTTCACTAAATATCAGCCAGTCCCACTTCTAAGAGCACGTCTACCTCTTCTTGGAGAATTTTCTCTGAGTGCATTGTAGTCAACAGAAATCTATTAATTCTCTTTTCATATGCACAGCTTTTTCCAAGTCTCAGCAAATCAATATAATATTCAACTAATTTTGTTCATTCAGTAGGCTTTGGAGTCATCCTATATTTTATTTATTTTTAGGCAAACTTACTTGTACCAAAGATCTAAAATAGGCTTATATTCTAAATAATTATTGTTACAAATGATGTATAATGACATCTCAGGAAGTTGACACTTCTAACAAAGATTGGAGATGTCACTGTTGTTTAGCAATAGGTCATAGGTTGGACTTGATCTCAAGAGGTCTTTTCCGACCTAGCTCGTTCTGTGATTCTGTGGTTCTGTGATTTAAAATGTGGGAGAACACTGGTTATGGAAGAAAGAGTTGCAGAGGACAAGGGGACAGTATAAACTCCAGATAGTGATAAAAATATTTATGATGTATGGAATCATCTGTTGGCTGCTTCTAAATTGTCCTCTACAGCATGATTTAGTATTCAGCAGCAACAGATATTTCTTTAGAGCTCACAAACTAAGCTTCATATAGTTTAAATTCCTTCATTTCTAGAAAATTCTTAAAAAATGCCTTGAACATGTATCAAAGCTAATGATGGAAGAGCACAATGTATCAGCGTCATGTTCTCATGTTTTACCCGCCCTAAAAGCAGAGATCAGCACAGCTGAGTTTAACTTGCCTAACTTCTCCTTTACTGACTGCCAGGGCTCTACTCAGCTGCCCAGACACCAGGATCCAATGCTGTTTGAGACACTACAGAGACACTGCAGCACCCACCTGACACCCAGCAGCTGTGACACCCTGCAGCTGTGACACCCAGCAGATGTGACACCCAGCAGATGTGACACCCTGCAGATGTGACCCAGGAGTGGCACTGAAGGACAGCCATGACCTCCTAAGGTGTCCCAAAAGGCACGAGGTATCTATGGCTGGGCAACTGAATGCCCCCTGTGATTTAGCAGTGTGATGGCTGGAAGAAGGGTCTTGGGACACAGTGTGAGCTGGCATCACCTACTCCATCACACTGAATTACACTCTTCATAGACTGAGCACACTCCACTCTCAGCTCCTGACAGTTTGTAACAGGTGACTCCAGAACTTTGCCTACTCTTTCTGATACAAATATTGTTAGTGTTGCCAGCCTTACTCATGGATTATTAAATCCATTTGCTTTAATGCCAACGTCTTCCACCTTCACCAGCACCAGTGTTTTACACCTTGCTGGGTGTAAAGAGCAGACATATTCATTTACAGCACAGTGTTTGCAAGGCTAAACAGCCCTGGGCTTTGACAGTGCTTTTTGGGATGATATTAATAGTTTTTATTACTGCTGGAAACACTGTGTCTGAGGCTTTCTATTTGCCTTTTCTGCAGCCACTTGGGTGAATCACAGTCCTCCTGTTGTTAGCTACCAGACTCCAGATTTTCTATCCTCTTTGTCATTTTGTGTGGGTGATCTTCCAGATTACAGCAATTTGTCTTTTTATTAACTTATTTCATATCTTGGTGTTTTATTTAATTTCTTTCTCTTTCTTCTTGTATACCCAGTTAAGATATCTATATACCACCATCCATTATATCTTATATAAGACATGAGCTCTCACCTTCACTCTTAATCACTGGAAGCTCTCCATTCCTTGGCATAACTGAAGAAGTTCATTATTTGTTCAGAATTTACATCCTGGGCCGAAAAGGAAACAGGATTTTTTTTTCAGCTGAGAGGATATGAGAAAGAGAGAAGCAGGAAAAAGCATATGAAAAAGCTGATTATCTTCAGACAGACAACCTAATTCTTCTATTTGGGGACTTAGATCTGGTATCTAGAGAAAGATATTGTGAAGTGCACCTTGATTGGGCAGGAAAGAAGACCTAAAGCAATGATGGGACTCAACAATGGGGTTACCATGGTCTTGCATGTACTACTGCTGAGATGATGAACACAAAGCAGTTCCAGACTCTTCTCAGTGGTATCTAAGAAAACAAGGAATACAAGCAAGGAATTGCTTTTATACATAAGAAAAAGCTTTTACCTTGTAGGGGTGACAGAACACTGCAATAGGTTATCCAGAGAGGTTGTAGATATATCCTTGGATATATTCAATATCCCACTTGATATGGCACTGAGTAACTGCTGTGGCTGACCCTGCTTTGAGCAGGAGGGGCTGGACTAGAAAAATTCCAGAGGTGCCTTCCAACCTCAATCATTCTGTAGTTCTCTATAACTTGAAAAGTAAAATGAAAGCTATACAGGACTTGATTTTTGACCAAATTTTGCTCCACAGTAGAAATCTCATGGCCAGAGTTCCTTGAGGTAATGAAATGCCTGCTTCTCAAAAGTCTGCATCTTTCACTTCCCCATCCTGAAAAACCTGTCTTTCTTTAAAACCCACCTTGTTTTTTAGGTGCCCTTATCTCACAGACTCTGAAATGCAGATTTTAGAGACTATTACTTGTGAGCTGGGATCCCTCCTGAGCTGGGTTTAGCTCTTGCTATTAGCTTGGAGGTGAATACTTTCTGGTTTCCAGAGCTGTTTGCTCCTCCCCATAACCCATCCAGTGTAGCCACTCTAAGGAGTGTTTGATCAAAGTCACCATTCCTTCACAGGAAGCTTTTTATTTCCTTCCCTTCCACAGGGCCCAGTCCAAAACCCACCAGAGAAGAGCCCAGATAAAACAAACGGCCACTTAAGCCTCTCACTCGTTGCAATCAAGCAAAGAGACAAGTCACACCTCCAGGAAAGAATCCTTTTGGTATTCACCTCCTCTAGTTTCACATGAGACATCCAGTCCAAGATGGGTCTGTAGGCTCCAACTGTGGTAAACAGGACACAGCAGCACTTCACAAGAGGGTTCAATTCATCTCTGAGACAGGAGGCACAAGTCACCACCTGAAGAAGCGTCCCCTTCCCCCTTCACTGTGTTACACTGAACAAGAAATTCAGGCAGCAATTCAGGTGTGCTGAAGCCCATGGCATTCCCTCCACACCACCTTTGTCCATTTCCACACTGACATAAGCACTATTCTCCTCTCCTCAGCCAAATGCAAGTCCATTTGAATTTGCTTCTACTATGTCTCCCGACTTGGTAAATCAAATCCATTGTAAGGCACAAAAGCCAAGGCTTTCTTCAAATCCAGATAAATTATGTTCAATGTTTCAGGATTGCCTCCCAATCTGCTAGTGTATATAATGCATTTAAATGAAACGTATGCATATGAATGGTGATTGCTCCTTGTTGAAACGCACATCTCTAAACACCCTGTAATCTTGTTTCTTCCCAGTGTCTCCCAGAAATTATTCCAGCATAAAAGGCTTTCTTCTTCCTCCTCACACCAGCTTTAAAGCCATAGAGCACGAACAGTTACTCAAGCTCTTATATTGTCGTTGTATTTATTATTTATTCCCTTTTCTCACACACACATTTATAAGTGTTTTGCAAATATATAAGGAAAATCCTCGAGGCTGGAATTTGGACAAAGACAAGGAAAACAAGCAATATATGAAAGGCAGAAAAGAAAGTCCCTAATACTCTTGTCAAAAATTAGTAAATATTTAGAGACCTCATCTGATGCTTACTGCCAAGAGTAGGAGACTTTTTCTTTCTGCAGTGATTTTTCTGCAGCCTGAATTCCTTTTCCATCAGTCAATCCCCCAGAACCATCTGATCCCTTAAATGAGCAAAGTAAATGAGTTCTCTTTTCCCTGCCTAGGTCTTATGCATTCAGGTTCCGTGTCCTGGATGACTCAAAGAGGCATTAAAATCTGGTCACATTGTCGCAAAAAATAATATATGTAAAGACTTCCCTAGAAGATTTCTAGCACACCTGGGGATATATTTTTACTGAGTCTCAACTCCTGTCAAATTACATTTCTTCCAATTTGCCTACCAAGAAGTAAATTTCACAATCAAAATGACTTAAAAACCTAAACTTCATTTCCCAGATGACCAAGATACTTCAGATTCAAATCACATTGGAAAGCTCCTACCTGCCCTAATCCCCTTTGAAAACTGACTGCTTCACAGCCCTTTCCCAAAGAAACCCACACTCTTCCTGTTAATTTACAGATCTCTCTCTTTATTTTCTTTCAAGTAACAAGGTGACATTTTTTTCAAAAAACAGAGATTTCATCACCAGGAAAATAAAATAATTTTCTGGAATGGCAATATTTAAAGTTGCAGTATGATTCGTGTGTGAATAGGTGATGAAAGAAATGTATTTCTTCCTGCCAAAACTAACAGCTGTATTATCAAAAATATTGATAGGATTGTTCAAAAAATCCAGTCAGATTACTATTGTGAAAAAGTACCTCATCTGCTGCTTCTTTTTAATACAGTAGCAAATATACTGCCTGGTTTGGCTTCATGCCAAGATTAATTTTAAATTGGACCTCATGAAATATTTATGAGGTCCAATTTAATGGGATTGCTTTCTCTGGCATTAAGCCTGTGTGGATAGCATCTTAAACACTGATGTTTTTAACAGAACCTCAAGACACACATGCAAAAAAAATCCTTGGGTATTAATAGGCTTATTAATAAATTGTTTAACACTGTGACAGTCTATGTCAGAAGTATTTTGACAAGCCCTTTGTAGTGAATCTTTACCTGCTTTTCTCTGAGCCTGCACTTTGCACTCTGTCAAACAAACGCTGCTTAGCATTTAGCTAAATGGTAAATCATCATTAGTTAGAAACAAGCTGAAGTAAGCCTGGGTAAAGAGCTAATCACCCTTAGGTAGGCTTCCTGGGGAACTGACAATGCTCAGAAAGCTACAGACACCACTCAGCTCCTCTGTGGCTTTCCTGACTCACTGAGCCACCATTTACCTTTGGTTTCTAATTACATTTAATAGTTCAATAAAAACACTATATTGAGACACACATACTTACAAAAACCCTCAGTGTTTCGTACAAAGAAAACATGCTGAATAATTGATAAATCATTTTCCTTCCTTTTTTCAATTAAGAGCATGGGCCTAATCTCTAGAGCAAATTATTTCAACTGCATTTGAACCCATTTCTAAATAGCTGCTTCACTGCTTCTCCTCAGTGTTCACAGTGGACCTTCAGCAGTCAAAGACCAGGAATGGAGTGTAGTGGTAAGGCCAGTACAGACCACAGCCGAATTTGACCTCAGCCTGTTACTACCAGACAGCACCATTGATGTGGGAGCCCTGTTACATGAAAAAACAATTCTGCCGATGCCAAATGCCCGCTGACTCCATGGATCAGCTCTGCTCAAAGTGGTTCCTTGAGTACAGAACCAAAAGGTAACAGAGTACAGAACCTCTCTTTCCTACAGAGAGCTTTGGGAGGCCTGACCAAACAGAAGCTTGTCTGGATGGAGGGCAAACGTTCTGCACCTCAAAACAGAAAACATATTCCTGTGTTTCCCAGCTTGGCCCCTCTAGAATGGCCACAGACAGCTCACATGCCTTGGGAAGAAACAACCAACATGAGACAATCAGGAAAAAACACATTGTCCATCTGACCTGCTTGTTTCAACAAACCTCTGCAAAAAAACTAAAGGCTGCTTGCCAGAAAGACTGAAAGTATCAGGCAAGCAGGAGTGAGTAGCACACAATTCAAAACTTAAAGAGTTTGATGGGAGAGAAATCCCACCAAATTATGTGTTTGGGTAACTAGAAGTCAATAGCAAAATGATAAACCTTTCTATATGTGCATGCCCTTTGATTCTAGAACAGCACAGAATGGGACATGACGTTGTAAACATGCCTCAGTTCCCCTGTACTGGAGCTAGATATATTCCCACTTAAATTCCATATCCATGGGACCAATACTGCACTCAAGGAAGCTGAAAGCTGGCTTTACCATTTGCCTCCCCAGGACCCAACATGCCCAAGAGTGAGAGCCCTTTAACAAAAATAGAGCCGTGCTACCAGGAGTTTGGAACTAAATATAAAAAGATAATGATCTAAATAATGAAACTACAAGGGAGTTTTAGGAAGGCAGATTGTAATTAGCCAACTGGAATTTAGCCAGGACACCACAGCTAACACCTCTGTGACCTTCAATCAACACTCTTTTAATATGCATGAAGTTGAGTTTCTTTATCATTAATAAACTGAATGAAAATCCAATTGGAGCAAATACTCTGATGGTTGATTTTCATCATTACAGGGCTGCTGGGATGATTAAATTCTTGGGGGGAATATTGGTGAATAGTCAGTTTTAAATGCACAGCGAGCCAGCACTCTGTCACCTTTCCAACACTTCTGATGCTTGACAGCTGTTGGACGTGCACAGAAAATACTTTCACACTCATATCTGGGGTGTATAAGCAGCATATTTCGGATGTCTTACTGGCAGAAACCCAACCACCCAAATTCCCACTGCAGCCAGTCAGATGAAAGAAGAATCCATAGAAGGATGCCTTGGATTCTCTTTCACACTCCTGTAAGGCCACCTTAGGACTTGGTGTATTTTCTGAATCACTGCACCCTCCCACTTTATTAAGGCATAAAAGTGCCTGGTCGGAACAGCACAAAACCTGCTCATTTTGTTCTCCCACACAGATCAACACCCCCATTATTAAAGAAAACTAATCACAGAAAAGCCACAATTCACAGGCAGCCATTTCAAATGAAAGAATCCCACCCCACACAAAGCAGCTCTATGGAATAAAAACTTTGAGGCAGCTACCCCTGTTTAGGAGTGTTGATAGCAAGATTAATTATCCTTCTGTTGAGAGGCAGAAGCTGCCATAATGATGTGTCACCAGCACTTACCAAGCAAGGATGTATTCATCACAAGTGACAAGACTGCAGAGAAGTGAAATTCTTGTTTAATATGTGTCTGTATGCTAATGCAGTTTGAAAACAAAGTTCTCAAAAGCTGGATGAGAAAAAAAATAGAAGAAAAAAGACACGGAAAAAGAAGAAATGCTTTAGCCAAAGTAAACGACAGGAAGAAGTAAAGCAATTTAATTTTTTTACTCATTTTACAGACCTTTTGAGATTTAATCTGCACAGCCATTAGGGATTTAAAGAGGGCTGATGTTTAACTTGTTTGCCCATTTGACTTAAGACAAATCCATCTGACAACAACAAAGCACTTTCTTTGTCTTCACCACCACTTAATTTAAAGGGGACATGTTTACTAACAGCTTAATCTGTTTAATACAAATAGTCCTTTACATTCTTTAATCTTGTCCAAAAAATAAGGAAAAAACAAAACAAAACAAACCTTCAGAAACCATTTGGTCCCTTCCAAAGCCCAAAGCCGGACATTGTGGAACGTGATATCAATAAAATATCTTAACTGTACAAACACACTTTGAACAATTTAAATCTTCTTTATAAAAGCAGGAAAATTATGTTATTTTTAAAGTGTCTGTTGGACACTATATGCACTTTTTTTGGTGATAAAAATAAGGTGCTGATCTGCAGGGATTCTGTGGCAAATGCACATATTTATTTCATAGAGTTGCATGCACAAAACTTCAGTTAGCATTCATGAGGATTAATGTCAAAGCATAATAACCACAACATTTCTCAATGTCACACTATTTCTAAAAACTGCTCAGGAGAGTTCAGTGGTCATTTTTCAATGCACATATAGGCTGAATATGGAATTCTCTTTTTCTAGTTATTCTCTTCCATCACCTCCAGAGTCACTTGCTTGTTTAATGCTAATAAAGATGGGAAGAAACTTATTCTGTAAAAGTGTTAACACCTGTTGGTCAGTTTTATTCTTTTCTGAATGCATTTTCTCATCTTTGCTGTTGATGTTAATCACAATTCAGTGAAACAACAGAGAGAATAAACAGATTCCAATAATCTCAATTCTGGGACTGTCTGCTGTCCCACCCCAAATAAACAATTCAGCCCCAAGCCAGGGTAACATGTGGGCATTTATTTAAAAATAATCATTCATTACAAAGATGCACTTTATTATCTCATTGCCTTTCCACTGCAATTCAATTTCTGCAAAATGCACTAAGACCAATTCCAGCAAAAAGGTATTGCAAATGCAAAGTAATATTCTTGTCACTTTGTCTGAGAATTTTGCTCAGATAGTGTCAAACTATCCTGTAAGGTGACAAAGATTAAATTTTGTGATTTGCATTTAAAATTATTAGTCCACAGGGTTCAGAGCCTTGCAGAGCACTGTAGAGGTACCATCAGCTCTCCTTATATTTCAAAAATTCCAGCAGTATCCATCTTTCCTCTTCTTTAAATATGAAGGAGAAAATATAAGTTTGTAAAATGCATTCATGGCTTAGCATTTTTAATAGAAGGCAGTATAAAAATTGTGTGCTTTTTTACTTAATATGTCAGTGTTGCTTCAGGAATTAGACAGTTATTAAAATAAAGCCTTTTATCTTCAGATTCAAAAAGGAATGTAACGTAAAGACACCTCTGTCAAAATACTCATAGTGACTACATTCATGCGTAAACTCAGCCATACAAAAGCTAAGTGATTATTAGTCCCTGGTTAAACAAGGAGCTCGTGGAAGAAATGGGAACAAGCCAGTACTAAGCATTTACATAGGCCTTTTCACACAAGAATTTAAAACATTTTTAAAAGAAAACAACAACCAAAAGAAGCAGCACTTGATTCCTGAAGCTCAGTCTTCTGCCATATCTACTACACATCAATCTTCTCCAGAAAATATTTGTTTTAACATTTGCTTTGTTACACATCTTTTCACTCTGCCTCTGTATCAGGTAGTAAACTGCAATGTTATACTGACATGCATGCTTTTGAAATCAGACAAATATTTGAATTTCGCTGTGGAGACTGCTATAAAACCATCCTGTAAAAAAAATCTTTGATAGAAACAATAAAAATCTATTACAATAATTGTATTTCCTGTTAATGGCAAAATAAAAAGCTGCTAGAAGGTAGTATTTATCAGCCTAAAAACTGTGCTATATTTTAAAAAGACCATGGGCACAGAATGTTAGATTTTCAGAGGTCTATCTGAAAATTTCCTCTTAAATTATTAAGATTTGAAGGGGTTTTGGCGAAAGGCTGCCTTATTTCATGTTTTTGTAGCACTGTATCCTATCTGTCAACATCCTAGAAATAATGAAAAAAAAATCCTGGCAATATTTTCGTTAATATTGTCCATTTCTTGATGGACACCTCTAGCTTGGTCTCAGAAACCTTACCATTTTAATCAGAGCCACAACATCTTTAAAAAACAAACCAAAACCTGCTGCCTCAAGGCATTTGTGAGAGCAAGACTGAGAGATCCACTTGGCTGTAGGTGTAAAATGTGCATCCCAGCTTTCCAGACCTCTTTTGAAAGCCTCACTGGGCTATTTTTGAAAGCATGAAGGTACTAACTGAGGTTGTCTTTCTCTTTAGCTGCAAAAGTATACACAGGGGGTAATTAAATTGCTATTAACTTCTAACCACCTCGTCTCTCAACAAAGTGATTCTCTCCTGTGGGAAAGGAGAAAGTAAAGGGGATTTGGAGGTGTGGTGTTCTTCCCTCCCTGCTTTCCCAGAGCTGATGAATGCCTGCTCCAGCTGGAAAAATATAAACAGCTCCAGTGAATCACGGAAGTTTGGACATCTTGCTTGGTTACTTGATGCCAGATATCTGATAAAGCAGACACTCACTAATCCCCCATGTACATGGCATTTTTGGAGTAAGACAGAGTATAAAGAGTCTGTTAGAGAGGACAGGGACTTTAATTAACCCTGCTTTGTGGGGATTTACAGTTTTAGACTATGCAAGTGGTGGCATTTAAATTTTCTGCCTTATCTCTCGTCACATTTTCATGTATATAAACAGTCAGAAAAGCTTTGGGTGTCCTCCTCTCTCAGAGGAAGGGCAAACAAAGTTCCTTGGAGGCAAACTCAGTTAAGGAAAATATACATAAGAAAATAAAGGAAAAAATTAGGTGAAATATGAGGAATTCTATGGCATGTAACTATCCCAAAGGCATGGGAGCAACCAGGCATATTCCAAATGTGACCTCTCCCAATGGGAGTGAAGTGCTGGTTGTCACACTGAGAAATGGGACATGTTTTATTGGCTTTTAATTAAGAGTGATCAGTTCATCCGTGCAATCAAAAGAGTACCTCAGAAGAAAGTGCAGGTGAAAAAGCCAGATTTTTACAATGAGCTTTCAGTGCAAGAATCTTCTTTGCCTGTGCTGTCACTGTAATGTCTCACCATTACCCAAAATCAGCTGAAATTGGGCAGGTTTCTGCCCAACAGGGGATGTCATCCTAAGGAAAACCCCACCTCCAGCCATGGTCCCCAAACCTGAGATGCATTTTGCTTTTTTGCATTTTGCTTCAGTTTCATCTGAAATGATACAACCTGCAAGAAAACCAGCAAATCTGATGTGGAAATGAAAAATTCTACTCCTTTGAGAACACCCCATCTTCTTCAGTTGTTATAGCACCTGGAAGTTTTATGGATGCACTTTTCATTGCCTTGGCCTTTTATTAATTCTTTATTTATCATTGAGAGTGAATATGGACAATTTATGGACCAAAGACTCAGTTTCTCTCTAATGTGTCCCTGTAAGAAAAACTAAGACTGCCCATCTCTGTGACATGGATTAGGCATTTGGTGAGATTCTCTGGGTCGGAATTTGAAAGTTTCTACTTTCAGTGTGTACCTTCTTGTGTCTAAATCCATTTTACATTCAAAATACACTCACAAATGTGTCTCACAAATTATTCTTATTTTTAAGAAACTTTTCATTACTTTCAAGATCATTACCAGTGTAGTCAGAAACTATCAGTATCAAGAGTACATGGTGAGAGTAAGGGTAAAGATTATTCATTTATTCATGCCCATTGCATCAAGAACCAGGTTTCACCTACGAGGCAAATGCTGAATGTTTAATTTACAGCATCACAGTTCAACCAGGCAATGTAAGATATATTAGAACAAAGTTTCTTCTCTGAAAAACAATGGAAAGTCAAAAATGCAGCTTATTATTACAGAAAATAAAAGACAAATTACTTAAGACCTTTTCTTGTACACTTCTCTTTTTGCTAAAAGAGTCTGTCAGGACATAGGAGGGTATTTGTGATTGCAGTGAACAAAGACCATAAAAATAGTAAAAAAAAGAAAATAAACTTTGAACATACCAGGGCTCACAGTCAGACATTCACTGTGAACCTGGGTGTGCAAGCCCAAAACTGTCAGAAGGATTCTGAGGCCTTTGAGCTCCTGGTTTTGTCTCTAAAGAAATGGTTGGTTGAAGGTGTTGTGTGCAGGAGCACATTTAGTTAAATTTAGTTCTGCTCACTGTAACTCTCTCTTGATGCAGGGAGAACTCCACTTTCACATGCTTATTGAAGAATGTGATGCCAAGGCATCCAGAATAAGGTATGGAATCCTTTTACAATTTTATAAGTAATTAAACATTGATTTATGGTAAGTCTTGGTTAATTGCAGGAAGAATAGAGAAGGTATTGCAGAAAAGGTAAATTATTCACGTGAGTTCCTGGTTTTACTATAAAAATGCAGAAGGGGACCTGTAGAATCTAACCATGCAGAGTTTTATTTCATTATCTCATTATCTTTTATTCATGTTAGGAGCTAATCGGATTTTGATACAACTCTGTAAATCTGGCACAGGAAAAAATCCATCCTATTGTTTTGGCTGCCATTTGTACCCTTCCTAATCTGTTTCACAGCTCAATTTCTCCAACCAACCTTCACCTCTCATGATGCGCCAGCTTGGTTCCATCTTACCTCACCCTTGACAATTCAGGGCTCAGGGAAGATTAAGAATAAATGGAGAGTTTGTCTCATTGACGAAACAATGCAAAGATAGCAGTCACTAAAGTCTGCATAAGCATCTATTTACCTTTAAAAATCACATTTCTTTATAGCAGAGGAGAGAATTTTAATAGGTTATAATAGTGACAAAATATGAGTATTTGATAAAATGCTGAAATGAAATGCAAAAACCTATAATCCGAAAGGCATTTCTTTATCCAATGTGTACAGGATAATAACTGTCAGCAGAAAAATTAGTAGCTAAATCCTGCCATCTGATTAAGATAGGTCATGTCACTCAAAATTTAGGGTCAAAAATGTTATAAAGTACCAGAGGTGTTGAAGAGATAGACACTGATTAAAAGACAATGGATGTGAGGATGGATGCTGAAAAGAGGCACAGATATTAAGAATTTGAAAATACACCACTGGCCTGATTGTCATTTGTATTATGAAGTCTTTATGCCTCTCTGTTTAATGTGGCTTTGAATGAAAGAAAATTAAAAATCCATAACCCCACTAGACTGACTAGCATGACTTCATCTGCCTCAGTGCTGATGAGAATTTAAATCTTACTCTTAAACAAAATTAAGTTATTTAACACTACCACTGGTTAAACACAGAAACAAAAAAAACAAAAAAAAAGAAAAGAAAAGAAAAAAAAGAAGTCATACTCATATTCCAAAATCTATTCAGACTAACTGGATTTCTAATTTTTTACTCTTCATTGATGCACGTTCACCTGAACTCATTTTCAGTTGCATGAATGGAGAATATTTCAAAGACTCATACTTGATGTGAACACCCTGGGATGTGCGTCAAAAACTCAATGTAGCCTATTCAGAGAGCAAAACCATCATCAGGTAACCAATCCCAAAGTACCAATATATGCTACAAATATAAACAACTCCTTATTGGACAGGTTCAGGACAGGTTTTAGTTTGAGCTGCTTGAAATTGGGGTGATTTCAAATTTCTCACAGAGAATTGCATCGGTTCTGCCCCAGGAATAGGTGTGTTTCAAAGCAGCTTTTAAAAACTCAACCCAAGTGAAAGAATGACCATGTCACTTAATTGGAAATATCAGGTGCAGACAAACTATATCTTGCAGTGTGTAAATCTGAATAGCTGTGCTAATATACAAGTCAGAGAGCAAAAATTCCTTACACATCCTACCCTATCCAAACCTCTCTCATGAAGGAGAGAAATGGAAAACTGTTTCCATCCCAACTTCCTTGTATGAATCTCACTGTCAACAGAGAATCAACTTCTAATGAAAGATTCCTTCAGACTGCCTTGTACTTTACCCTGAATAAAAGTATCCTGACTGCTTTCACCTGCTCCTGCCAGGAAAATCACCTGCAAGTTGATCAAACATATCTGAGCCTGTACAAGAGCAGCAACGGATGGGACGGATGCTGTCAGGTAGGAAGATGTCTTCACGCCCTGTTTGCTCAGCACTTGTCACCTCTGGATCACAGAACCTCCGTGTGCACCTTTCCTTTTTATTGTGACAACACTGCAGTCCAGCAGCTTTCATTCCTGAAAGCTTGATGAAAATATGCGATGATTTTTTGAAATATGAGAAGAAGGTGCTTATCTTTGGAAAGATGTTTTCTTTGATGCTGCTGTAAAAATGCGTGGAATGCATCTAAACTCAATTAAGGAATATTTGTAGTATCACTTAACCTCTTGCAAATGCTTCCTGGCCAATTGTAAAGAGAGTTGACATTTTCTTTGAACAGAAGAAAAAAAAGGATCAGGGAGACGCATATTAAAACTTACTTCTTGTGGGAATATGGTCTGGGAATTTTATTCCCAGAAGAGAAAAGTTTTAGGGCTGCCAACAAAATGTAACATTATGTGACGTCACATCATTTCTTAAAGGCTGGATATAGAAAAAATTCTTTACCCAAACAAAATCCATCTAAAGGTGCTGGGCAAGTTGTAAATACATCAAATTATTTTTTTTTTGTATTGCATTTAAGAATGTAACTACCAAGAAACTCTGTAGCCTAATTCTTCTACTGCACAGATTTTTACCACTTCTAAATGGCAACACAAAAAAGTGTTTTCCCATCCATGGAGCCTTGGATTTGGATACTCAAGAAAAATTGTATGTTATGTTATGTTATGTTATGTTATGTTATGTTATGTTATGTTA
>JAHLSL010000022.1:7459532-7555841 GCA_025920805.1 Petroica traversi
TATGTTATGTTATGTTATGTTATGTTATGTTATGTTATGTTATGTTATGTTATGTTATATGTGATATGTTATTCAGAGATAGCTTCCAGTTCATTCTATCCATTTAACAATGTCATTACGGCAGATAAACAGGAACATAGTGGCAAAGATGTATAAAGAGTAGACAGTGTTAGAAGGATATACCTGTAACATCCCCAAATCTGAAGGAATACAGAGGTTGTCTAAAGTAAGTCACAAGATGCTGCAAAGTGCTATTACCATCTTACAACCCAAGTGTTTTGTATGCTTAAAGTTGTTAAAAATAAAGACAGCTTCTCTACTCTCAGTTATTCACACCAGCATCTCTAGAAAACACTGGTGGTCATTCTTCAGCACCTAAGGTCTCAAGGTTCAGATTCTTACAGCCCAAACTCCATCTGAATTGCTCATGCTGCCTTTGGGCTTTCAAGGAATCCCAAATGACAGAAAGCACCGAATAAGTGGAGATGAGACTGTGTGAATCAAGGGTCTCCACGTCCAAATCCACACACAGCATCTCCAGGGCTGGTGGTTTTTGCATAAAGCTCTGGAAGAAGAAGGAAGGGATAGTGCAGTGTAACACACAGCATTTTGCTCCCCAGTTCATTCAGCTGAGACTGACACCTCCAGGAAAGTAATTCCCAATGGGTCTACAAGCATAAATTAAAAATAACAGAAACTGAACTAGTTTGGGGTTTTAGGTACAGTAAAACAAGGAAAAGTGAGCATCAAAGCGCTCCATACTTTTTCTACTTCAAATCTCAGCCGTGTTCTTTCACTTATATGGATGATACAGCCATGACATCAACAGGCTCTTTAAAGAATGATAGTGGGAAAAGAAAAATGGAAAATAAGAAAATTCATTGACTGCTTCAGAAATGCTTCCTGAGGGAGGGTGTGTATTTATTCTGCCAGCAGTTGGATAAGGCTAAAGGTGACAGATGAGGAATTAAGCAGCCACCTGATAACATCAGCATTATGAAATGCTATTCACAGTGACAAGGTGTCAGCTGTCCTTGATTACCATTCAAGAGAAGTAATGGAATTGCTAATGTAGCATGGAAAATCTTCTGCACCACACTTGTGCACACTAGAGAAACATGGTCAGCAACCAAAAGGAGTGGAGTTTATGCTGCCAAACTAGTGGAGTTTTCTGCCCAAACTAATCTGCATTGCCACAGTATCTACACAGTCACTGCCATGCACAAAGCCATCCACGACCTGTCCTGAGTGAAGTTTGCTCACGTACTCTTCATGCCAAATACCCAAGTATTTGCCAGGCTTCCTGGAAGGGATTTACAGCCCATACTCCCAAGACAATATCAGTAGTACTGGCCATTATCTGCTTTTTGCACAAAGGGTACAAGCTGTTGACCAAAGGCTATTGTACCATGAGATAAATGACTTCCTGGAATTCCCTGGATAAAGGAACTGAGAGATAATGCAATACATAATGACCTCAGGTAGTCTTTAGTCTAAGACTAAGCTTCCATAAGCAGGAGAAACTGGAATTTCCTACACTGTTTACTGAATGGGGCATATTTTAGTAGTTCCAAATCAGTCTGCCTTTAGCATCAAAGAAAGAGATCAGTGGTATTTGGATTTTGAGTCCTGGTTCTTATAGGGCTTTATTGCAAATGTGGAACAATCTCACTTGCATAAGTCTCCTGGTTCCTCCTGATAGAAATAGCAAGGTAACTAATGAACTAAACCATATGAAGAAACATGGGGTTTTCCACTTTTTTTTTCCAAAATATTTTTCCAATTTGTTTTGTTTCACTTGAGAAGTGTTTGTTCACAAAGATTTTTCAGAAGGGGAAGACTCACTTTTCACCGTACCAATTCATGCTGTAGGTGCCCTCTGAACATCCATGACTTGATTTTATTGTGTTATCTAAGTGACTCAGGCTGGAACCTCCACAGGTTTTGCATCATCATGAACAAAATATTCTATGTCACTTTGGTATATAAGCCTGAATCTAAATACATAATTCACAGGTGTACTTTAGATATTGTACCCTGCCCTGGCAAAAAGATATTACACTGTATTTATTATGTAATGAAGGAACAAAGATTCCTTCCACTTGGAGCTCTTACATCTTGTTATAAATTATATCTCTGTGGGAGATCAATAGAGTTCTCTGCTTTCTCTTTTCTTCTTTCATTCTTCTGGTTCCTTCTCCCATGTGTCTTTCCTTCTGTAATGCCTCCTTTTTCCATCCTTCTTGGAATGAATGCTCAAATACTTTCAACACAAGAATACAACATAAAAAAAATAAATTCTTGAAAATAGGGCATCTTATTTACTGGTGGGCTGAAGAAGAAACAAAATCAGATGCAATCAGAAATAATGGAGACATAGAATGGAAAAAAACTGTGGATTTGATAACATCTATACTAAACAGACTTGCATGTAGTTTGCCTGAGATCTGAGGCCTTTTGATAGCCTAATCTAAAGGTTAAACATTCCAGGAACTGGGAAGAGCTGTTGATTGGACAGGAAGGATGTCAAAGAAAGAAGGCCCTTGCATGTGGAGAAGTGTAGACCAAGTGAAGTGACTGGCAGAGCACCACAAGCATCAATACAAGGACAGTTTCGCTCAAACTGGATATAACATGAAATAAAAGCACACAGCATGGCAGAAGATCTTAGCAGGAATTAAAATAAAGAAAAGGATGGAGCAGTATTAAGCTTGATACCAATAATTTTACAGGTGATCTGAACAAACTAGGAAAGCGTTTGGCTTCCTTATTGTAACCTGCATTAAAGCAGGTTAAAGAGACTTTTACAACAGTACAAACTAGTAAAACAAAACACATTCTGTGCTGGAATACCTGGCAAGAAATGTCCTCTTGATGAACAAGTACAGTTTAATCTATTTACTCTCTCCCAGCTGCTTAGGTCTCAGTGCTCAGCCACACTCTTAAAGAAAGTTAGAGCAGTAGTAAAAACACATACACATCCTAATATTTACATACAAAGAAAAATCTCCATTACACATAACCTTCCAGTGGGCATAAGAAAAACTTTCTCTGAATCTGATTTGTTCTAGTACAGACCACCACTTAAAATACCCTTTCAATGACTGAATATAAGGAAATAAACAGCAAGTCAAATATTTTCCCCTAGGTTTAAGAAGAGTATTGTCTCACTTTTCTTAAATAGTCATAAAAATACAAACATTTTTCATTTCTTTACTTAAGAGACATGTCACAGTAAAAATATCCTTAACAGTGACATCTTTATACCTTAGCAGACAGAGAACAAGATCACCTTCTAGAGATCAGTAAGGAAGAATTATATTAATTTTATATACAAGAAAATTCTACTATAGGAAATGCTAAGAACGCAAACATGAAAATGAGCAATAACCAAAATTTCCAGATAAACACCTTTGGAAGTGAAGCACACTGGTGAGTTACAGTGTCAAACAAGAACAAAAGAAAAACGTGCAATCTTCAATTTAGAAATTCAATATTTATTTTTATTATTGCAAGCATTTTCAGGAATTGTATCATCTTACACCTGTTCTAGCAATAGCCTCAAACAATAAAGGCATCACCTCTGGATTTTAAAGCACTATTTAAAACAAAAAACAAACATAAAAATGCTTTTGATGATGCCACAGGAAACAGAATTTATCTGTGCAAGGACTGGAGTTAATCAAAACAGGTATTTCTAAGATGGTTAGGAGGCACTACCACAGCAATGAACAAAACTTCCTCACCAGCAGAAAATTATGGTTATGGTAGAGAACAGCCTATCTACAGAGGGCAGTGCCCTTAGACAGAGCTGTCTCAGACTTCCCACTAAAATACCATCTTTACAGGAGTTCACAGCTTCCTCAAACTTAAGAATTTGAGCTGAGAGTCTTGAAAATTGCTAAGGCTGAAATTTTTGGGAAATGTTGACCAAAAAGAATCCTGCTCTTTCTCAGGGCTGGAAGGATGAATACATTTCATTCCCTATTCTCTCCTCCCTACAACTTTTACATTTTAAATCAAAAATACCTTTTACAGCTGCTTGGTGGAGATGCTACTGCTCCCTCCATGACTCAGATCAGGATTTGGAAACATGGCACTGCAGTTGCCATAGCATCAATACTCTGTTGTTCTTGTGAAAATGTCCACAAATTCAGCCAAGTTATGAATTTCTGCACATCTGCCCACACAGACTGAGCGGAAATTTTGACTGTAGAGCAAAGAATAAAGAAGCAAAGCTGGGCCCACTGAAATCTGTTGGGGCAGAGTGTGTGAACCTCATCCTCCTGAATCACAGGTCCATCCCCTGTGAGCCCATGTCTGTGTGCACCCACGAGGTACACTAGCAATGAAAGCTGTACATTTTCTCCCTCTTGTGCCTTTTATGGCCTCTGTCTGCTGTCACCCCTCTCCTCGGTTGTGTTTGAAAGGAATACTGCAAATTATCCCAGCAGAATGAGAATCAGTCAGAAAAGTTTAAGGATGATGGGACAGAGAAGTTCAGTTACAAAGTTCAGAGTGGAAACTGGGCCATATAATGAAGAACAACAAATGGCAGCAGATTGTCCAGTGCATCCAAGGATTTTGTCTTTGCCAGTGTCTCAAGCAATCAGCATGTTGATAAAGGTGCAGTGTTGCAATCACCTTTCCAACAAATTTGAAGTCTCACTTCCTTCCACAGGATGGCATTACAAAAAATAAGACTGGAAAAAACCCCAGCACTCTGGAATCCCCCCATAACTTTGTTCCAGCACCTCAGTAGTTTTGGACCATTAGATGTTCACCTACCTGGAGCCATTTCATTCTGTGTACCACAGGCAAACAGGCTGGAAATGAGCAGGAAATGAGAATGCCATCATTAAGATCCTCTCTTATTTTCAGCAGGAGAAGGAGTTGAAAGCAGGAGTTGAAAGACAGACAGCGCATAAGGAAAGTAAAAAATGTGGTGATAAAATTAAAAAATATAATCCTCGAGTATTGCTCTCAGGTCAGTTTTGGCCACAACCCATATGATGCTGAAAAGATCTGTCTGAACTTTGCACTGCTGAACTCTGACTGTCTGGCCCTTACTTTCAGAAAATCCAGATTGCCTGAGATCACAGTTCTGATTTATGAAAGGGCTGAGAATCTAGAACTGCAGGAGTTGGCCACAGACCTGCTTTCACTACAAGAAGCGTATAAGAGGTTTAAGGCGTCCCAGATTAATAAAATTGATCACTTTTACCTTGCATTTCACCATTTCTTCTGTCCCCATGCATTAAATGGCAAAAATACATTTTAAAAGGGATTAACCAAAGGATTAATAAACTACTATATAAAGCATTATATAGGAAGACACTTGAGGAAGGAGATAATCGTGCATTCAGTGCTGGACAGAATGGTGTGCAGCAAACAACTCAGGGGTATACACAGAGCAATTCAGATAAAAAGAAACATTTCAAAAGGCTCCCATTCACTGATCTCTTTTGTATATGTTAAAGGCATAGACATCTCATAGAAAAAAGTAGCTGTGCAATCATGTAATTTAATATCCCTGTCAGGATGATGGTGAACGATTGAAAAAAATAACCAGAATTAAGGTTGCCTATGTATTTTCTGTTTTCCCTACACTTGACTTTACAACCTTAACACTCTTTTAATAAAGTGTATGATATTCTGACTTACCAAAATCCATTTTTCCACTTTCTGACAATTCCATGCCAGGGATTTGTAAACGCTATTTTTTTTTTGTATTGAAGTCCTACTAACATTTAGAAAAATCAGGAACTTTGAAAAGTCACAGAAGATTATATTCAAAAATATTAGTTTCTTATATATTTCTAATGATTTTCAATATTGAACCCGCCTTTCAAAAACACATGCAAATGCTATAATTTATCAGGCAAAGGTGTAAAACCATGTTCAGTGACCCATTTAGGAGGGTATGGGGGTAGAGGCCAGGAATCTGAAAATATCCACTTTAAAATGTCTCCCTTCTTTAACTTGGATCAATTAGGGAAATGGTTTGCCATTAAACTATGGCTCTCCCACACACCATTTAAATACACACTTGACTCCCATTGAAATGGTCAGTTCAACTTAAATTAGATTGAACTGTGCATAAACAAAAGGCTACTGGAGAGCACAAAACTCCCATAGCACCCTCTGCTGATAAAGAGGGAATGGGATTAACATTCATACAGAGCAATTCCACAGAACAGGCAAAGTAACAGAGGAAAGTGAAAATGGGTTTTCATTGCAGTTCAGAATTTAAGCTGCTGCTTTATAAAGGGACCTTTTCAAGACATTACACTCAAAGGTCCAATCCTGCAGTCCTCACTCTGGCAAAATTCCAGCTGAAGTCAATGGGAATATTGCCTGTGTAAGGACTATTCAAAATTAGTCAAACTGTCTGAATATCATTCAATCAGCTCTAATCACTGCATTGAGAATAAAGGCCGTAATTTTAGCAGTTTTTGTCACTTTAAATTCTTCAACAAATACTTGCATTATTCTCTGTAAATCATCTTGCCAAGCAGTATTTGTCAAATAATTGGACAATTTTTTTCCATCAACCATTGAATAAATTATGAATAACAAGCACTGATTTAGCCATGTGACTCCCATCAGTCAATTCTTAAGTTTCCTATGAAGGGCTTAACTGGAGGTTTTATTGGTGGCTTAAACATTAGAGAAAATCTCATTCAACAAGAACTACTCAGCGACCTTTCCATCAGTATTGACAATGCTGAATCTGAATAGTAATTTACTTTTTTAATTGTATGGACTACCATAAATGTTAGCATATTTTTGACAGAATGTCTGATTTTACTCATTCTTCCAAATCCAAAGTATAATTTTAGAAAAAAAAATATTCAAAGCTCTACTTAGGAGAGATGATATATGTAAAGAGATTTAATAATATTTGTCAAATTATACTTGGAATAAATATTTATTTTCTCTCAGGCACATAAGCCTCACACAGGCACAATAGCTACATCACATTAGCAACAGCATTTGTGTCTCCTATTCAACAAATATTGTGCCGGTTCTTTTGCTTCTGAGACAAATTCTAATTAGAAATATGAGGGTCATTAGAAAATTTTACTCTCTGTTAATAAAAAATTAAACTAGAAAATAAATACACATTTCAAGAGGTATTTCATAGGCATTTAAAATATAAAAATTGGGAGAAAAATTAATTTAAAATGATAAATATTAGGGCATCAACATGCACAAATAGCCCAGTGACTAGTATCTAAAATATTAAGTGGCTTCTGGTTTAGAAGAAGAAACAGTCCCTTTAAAAGATCTATTATTGTACAATACAGTGCTGGGAGAAAAAACCTGGGTTTATCTAAGCTTGTACAGCAGCTGTAGTTACTATGACTTGGAACAAATAATTTTTTTTTAGTATTGATGATCTCATCTGAATATTTTTCTTATACAGTAACACCTATCCCTGAATTATAGAAGTTATTACTATTCCATGCAGTGGCTTGCCCCACAGAAACAACGGGGATTCCCTCTCTCTCCCCTCCATGTGGATGGAACTATTTGCATGTTTTTTTGTCTCATTAACTCTCATTAACTTTGTGTTTCCCTCCCATTAATTCACCTTTTATTTCAGGTAGTATCAGGAAGTGCAATTAGCCGCATCAAGCACATCTTTACTACACAAATTATTTAGCTGGTAACTGTGTTTATAATTAAGCAGTTTAACACCACTTTATTACATATTTTCAGTTGCTCAAAACCTTGCCAAACTTGAGTTGTTTTCCATGCCAGGTTTCTGTCTCGGGAAGAAACTTCTCTGAAAAATGTCTGTAAAAACCTTCTGTGTGAGTGGAAAAACTGTTTTGTCTACATTCAAGAAACGCCTTTCTCAGATACTGTTGGTGCTGTAACTGCAGAAAAAGAGATAAAATTGGGACATGTCCTTCTACATGAGCTCAAGGGAGTTTTGATGGGCTTGGCAGATTTAAAGCCTCTGTCTTTGGCTAACATGTTCCACCTTCCCAGAGCTCTGAAAATGAAACCACTTTGACCATATTTTACCCCCAGCAGTTGACCAGCCTCTATTCTTGTCCTAGTGGTCTACACAGAGTGTTGTCTGCACCAGTGAGGGAAAACAGGCACCAGGAACAGAAAAACTCTGGTTTTTACACAGCTTGAGATCCGTGGATCCACAGCTGGGCAACACAACCTGGGCTGCTCAACCACATCACCAAGCCTGCCTTGAGCTCAGCATGGGCCACCCACATAACAAGAATTAACTTGGTTTTCCAGGAAGATTCTGTAGCTCCCACAAAGCGTTCCCCAGCTTGAAGCTAATTTGGGCAGATGGCAGAGGAGCAGAAACACCTTGACAGCTGTATGGACTTTTGGTCTGCCACCTGCACTCTCAGTGCTCCCCTTTTGCTCTGTGGTGTAGAGATAGAACAATTTAAAAACCCTCCCTGAGTATAGAATTGGAACTGGGGAAAGGTAGGAGAAAGGGCTAGACTAGAGCAGACTGAGATATGACAGAAGAAATCTGCATCCTGCAGCAAAAATTAGAAAGCTACTTTGCATTGACTGTAAAAACTGATCTTTACCAGCACTGAAAAAAACCCACATCTCTAAAAACACACTATCTTTTGCACAGCCTTACTTTCACAGTTATGAAAGTCTCTGCTCTAGGTGTCTGCAATAATTGCCCTGGTTTTCATATTTAAAACATATTGGGGTAGGTTCTCCACTGGTGTAAACTGGCAAAGCACCCTGAGTCTCATGGAACTGTGCCAATTTTCATCAGCTGCAAATCCAGACCATTCTTGCTAATTTGCTTCGAAAGAAGCTCCCTACATGCCTCTAATCATTTCCATTTTCCCCCTTGACCTGTCCTGTATTTGAGGTTGGGTTTTATCCTAGAAACATGGTGAGAAAATGCTTTATTTTGTTTCATCAGCAAACTGGGATGTCGTCAGTCACCACTTCTAGCTTCTCCTCCAAAATCAGATCCTCAACAGGGTGCAGCACAAAAATGTTTGTGACCCCTCAATGGCTTGGGAAGGTGCAGGAAGGGGCACAGAGTGCAGCTCAGGGAGTAACACCTGCTGTGTCAGAAAAAGAGGTGGCACATGCTCTGTCTCTGTAGTGGTTTAAATGCATCTACAATGATCCTTCAATATCTCACAGATTTATTTTTCTGAGGAAATCTTTTGCTTTCCCTCACCAACCTAGTTTTCCCTCTCATTGGCTTTATTTGTCTCACCTTAACTATTAAGTTTTTATTTCTATGCTGAGCTGTGCTACTAGCTTCTCTAGAAAAACTTTGTCTAGTATTTTTTGAGGAACCCACATCTTTTTGGTAAAACTGTATATGTACTTGCAAACTTCTCCATTAAATTGTTAATATTTGAAATATACTAGAAGGCCGGAGCAGCAAGATCTAGTGTTGCAACAGCCAGGGTTATCTTTCCTTAGAATTATACTCCATCCAGGCTCTTTGTAGTTTTGGGTCTTTTATCTTTAAAGACTTTATCAATTAAGTTTCCTGACACCAAAAAAGTTCACCATTGTAATTCCTGGAAGCATTGTCAGAACACTTATCCCAACAGAGTTTTGTATGGAGCTGGCTACCTCCAGTTTTCCTCACATTTTCCTGATTAATTACCTAAGTTTTAATAGGAACTCAGTTAGCAATTCTTTAGCTCCTTCAGATTCCTTGGACAAGTGCCACATGCTCTGACTTTCACTGTCATTTAATTCCATGGGTTGTTGCAAACCCTGTATATACATCACTGCTTCTGGCAACACTTGCTCTTTGTAAATAACAAATACTAAGGCAAGTGGTTCCTTATGATCTGCTCTGCTGAAGTTCTAAGCCACCAAAACACTTTGTTTCTGCACAAACTCTTTGTCTTCTGAGTTTGTTCACTCTGTGCCTTGCTGACTCCCCGTGTATTTTCAGCACGTTATCACTATAAACATTCTTCAAATTTCCTCTGAAGTATTTGAGGTTAACTACACTTGTATTGCAAGCAAATGGCTTTGAAATAATAATAAACCCCTATTTTTTAACAATACACACCAATGTTGTCATCTCTCTTTACTCACACTCTCCTTAAAACTCTGTTGGAGAAGAAAACAGTCTTTGCTTTGTGCTCTTTACTGTCACTCATAACCTATTCAAGGTAGTATTAAGCCAATTTTTTCTCTCATGGTCCTATGCACTCTTCACTTTTCTTGTCTAAAAAAAACTGATGGGATTTATAGGGCTCCCACTTCCACATCCCAATCTCTTTCCTACACAGTACAGAGAAATGAATTATTGCACCTCATTGATTTTTTAACTTAGTGCCATATTTCACAAGTGATAAATTACACCTACATTATCCTGATGCCAGACATTAAGCCCTACTCATTTTCCTTTAATCTCCTTATATTAGTATTTGCAAGTTTTATTATTTTACTGAAATGGGCCTCTTTAGAGGGGTCTTTTCCCCCTTGCTGCACCACAAATGCAATTGTTTATCATGTCTTCTGTTGTTGGGTGTATTTTGCAAAGATGAGAGGTCTGAGCAGCACTTAAGAAATGGAACATTTTCATCTGCAAATACAAGAGGAGAAAAGCAAAATTATAGAAAAATACCCTTTCTTATATAGATTGTTTTTGCTGCATAAACTTTTGTTCTATGAGGAAACGTGTAACAATAATCAAGGATAAGATTTTTTTTTTGTATAAGTTGATGAAACAAAGAACAGAATACTGTATTCTTCAAGTATCTCAATTTTTTAAGCTGAAAATTTGTATAATGCACAGGGTGCAAAACAGACAGGAAAATATTCTAGGCCCAGTCAAATGTCTCAAGAGTGGTCTGACAAACCCAGTCTATTCAGATTAGCAATAGAAATTGAGGGATGACTTGATGACATCGTTAATGTATCTTTTCAAGGAGAAAATAATACCAGTTAATAAAGAGCTCTTCAGCCTAGATGAGAGAGACATAAAAAGAGCAAATGGCTAGAAGCTGATGCCAGAAAAATTCAAATGAGATATAATAAAGAGTAATAGTCATGATGATTAATCACTTGAACAAACAACCTCCTCCAAGTTATGAAATTTTTAGATTAAAACTGTATGGCTTTCTGAAATACATGATTTAAACAAACAGCTTAAGTTCTAAACAACTGCATAAAATTTCTTATAGAAAATCAAAGTGGGTGATCAAACTGTGCCTCAAACCTGAAAGTTTTAACATGTGGCAGCTTCCAGAATCACACAACCATTCATAACTACTGCTGGGTTTTTATAATTTTCTTTTTTTGTAATTCTCTTAAAATGCTTTGTTTGTGAAACAGTTTTCTAACCCTCTAACTTGTTACACAAAAGGTTAATTTCCCTACAGACATATCAGGTAAAAAGCAGGTGAAAATTTCATTTAAAAAACCACTGCTGTTTCAAATAGCATTTAACATAAAGAGAGAGGGGGAGAAGAGAGAGAAAAAGACACAAACACCAGCTCTGG
This sequence comes from Petroica traversi, assembly GCA_025920805.1. Taxonomy (NCBI): domain Eukaryota; kingdom Metazoa; phylum Chordata; class Aves; order Passeriformes; family Petroicidae; genus Petroica; species Petroica traversi. Next base: position 7,471,025 of record JAHLSL010000022.1, read on the forward strand.
CAGTATTAAAAGCATGCTCTGAAAACCTCTGTGATGACAGTTTGAAGAAAGCAGCTTTTATGTGCTGCTGAGCCCATCTCTACAATGTCTTTTAAATGCAACTGTTTACCCAGAAAATATCAGCAAGGGCCAGAATCTGGACTAGATGAGGCACCTTTTGATTGCAGACACTGAACTGAATCCTTAACTAATAAATTGTTCCACACCTTTGTCTGAAACAAGAAAAGCAAAGGTCTTCATTTTCTCACAAGAATGCACAAGCCCCCTCAAAAGCAGTATGGTTCTCTACATCTAAGTCTCAGTGTTTGTTGACTTAGAGAGTTTGTATGAATGACAATGCACATCACTGGTTTGTTACTTCTGTCATCTGTGCTACTGAGTGTACCTTGGCTCAGATCAAAGTTGAAAGCTTCTAAAAAGACACACAAACCACAATGTGACAAATAGCATGCTTTGTTTGACACAGCAAACAAGAAATTACTTTCATCAACCCAGGGAAAGAATCCTGGGTTTTCAGTGCTAATTCTGAAGGCTGCAGTGATGGAACCAGAGCTTTACTACATCCCCAAGGAATGAGGACCTCTCCAAAGACAAACAGAAAAGAAGAAACAATATCAGTGCATTAAATACTGGCAATGGTATGAATTCAAGGCTTGCGCTCTACGGGACACATTTGCAGAAAATTCACCATTTACACAATAAAACGGATTTCCCACAAAGTGAAAAATGTCTCCATTAGGCAACGATTAATCTGATGGGAAATAACAGGTTAGAACATACTCAGCACTTCACAAATAGATCCAAAATTAAACATTCCTACACCTACCACATTACATAGCCTCGTACCAGACATGGGTAATGCAGTGGCATCAGAAATACTGCAAACAAAATGTTTTGTTCTTTTTGCAGCAGCATTACCTAGGCAGTCGCCAATACTTTCTTATAAAATAACTGAAAGTTTTCACAAATATAAAGCACATTAGATGCATAAATCCTTACTAAATGTGCGCTATTGGAGTAACAAGATTTTCACTAAGACATATGCTATGATCATACATGAAATCACATTTTGGTTGGAATCTGATTTGATCCGATAGTGCATACGTACAAATTTCCCTTTAAATTAAGCTTTTTCTCCCTGAGTAGGAAGTAGTATTTACTTAACAGAACAGATTTTTAATTCAACTATGAACAAGTGACAGCCTTTTCACTGACTTGTAAGGGCTTTAAATGAGACCTAATAACATCTCTAGTACTCTTACAAAATTGCTCAGCTTTCCTACTGGGTTGGAATCTCATGCCTGAAAGTTAAGTTCACAGAAAATGCAAACAGTAAGCAAAGAGCACAAAAATGACAAATACATAGTACACCCATGTACAAAAAAATATGTATTTAATGTTTGTGAACAAAGAGAAAATGAGGTAAAACATTTTGAAACTCCTGAGAAGAAAGGGCAGACACTGTATTTTTTGTAATTAAGGATGTCTGACTCAGTTTTCTTAAAACAGCCTTTAACAGGGCAACTACAAAGCTCAGTGACACAGTGTTCCTTGCTGAGTCAAAGGCAGGGCTCACATGTGCAGATTTGCCAAAACCTGCCCTCCTCAGCCAGCAGAAGTATTTCAAGCTGGAATTCCTTTTTAATGCATTCAGACTCGGCTCTCATTGTTTATGACAGCAGTGCTCTTGGTTCTCAGAAGAAATATTGGCTTGTATTTCTTGCTTCCAGAAGCAAAAATGTCCCAATTTCTAGTGAGGGAATAATCTGTATGTTTACACATGCAAAGGTTTACCCATCCTATTCAGTGTCTACACCCTGGAGCCTGGTTGGGGGGCAGTGACACAGCCCAGCATCCCTGGAATAACCCCAACAACCCTTTCAGGGATAAGCTCAGGGCAGGCAGAGCCCTCACCATGCTCACTGCTCACCACACAGGCTTTACTTATTGTGTCAATACACATTTTTATAACACATTCTTTTAGAAACCACCATTCCGTTTGAAACAATCTGCACAACAGTCCTACTTTCCTTTTAATTACATTCATATTTTCATTACACTTTTTAACGCTATTACAGGCAGCAAATTTTCTGATGTTAAGACATGATACCAGTGAAGCTCATTACAATTGCTACACTAAAAAGTTTGCTTCAAACCTTTGCCCCAGCATTGCTGTTTCTGTATCAGATTTATTCAGCCCACACAATTTAATAGCTCTTCCTGAAGTTACTCTCCTGCCATTGATGACAGCAGGCCACCTGCCTCTGCTAATTAGCAGTACCATGCCTGGTTGCAGCTCTACAAGAAGAAAATAGATTGGCTCTTTGGCTGATGCATTTCATTCTAGAAGACCAGAAGCTGTTGAATTTGTGTTTTACTCGTCCAAAAAGGTTTTAAAATTTACTGCAATGTACAGAACCTCAGCTGAGTGAAGTAACCTGTGGCAAAAATCTTCATTTTTCCTAAGTCTTCTTACAAAGGATTCTGTAAAAGTCAATCATTCAAGACAGATCCAAGATTTCAGCACTATTTAAACATACAATTAACATTTAAAAATTAAACACATGGATAAAACTGAGTATCCTTAGTCACTTATTAGTCACCTTCAAAACAGGCAGCGTGTTCATTATGTTAATGTCCTTGGAGAGTTTAAAGCAACCTTTTGCATTTGAAGTGGAGGCTCTTGGTAAAAGGTGGCACTTAATAAGAAATGGCAATTACTAAGGGACGTTACTCTCCAGAAGACTGCAGGATGAATTTTAATTTCTTCCTGGCCATGCATCAGCTAAGGCTAACACAGGCATTCTCATTTAGAAGCAGTAGGAAGTACAGTAAAAGTGAAAACCAAAGTAAGGGACGACACTAATCTTCTCTGGGTTTCAATTAAGGCCCAGCACCTCTGGATTAAAGGCTTATTTTAAGGAAAAGCCTTAATTAAGCATACATGTGTATAGGATCACCTTAATGAGGTATGACAGAAACAGAGGAGATGGCAAACATTATTTGAAAAGAAGCTTATTAGCAACTTCAGGAAATTCAGTCAGATTCTAAAAAAAACTAATGCAATACTGAAAAGACAAGAATGCTGAATCATGCTCAAGCATAAAACTGAAACCAAAATAGGCACAAGAGAGGTAATTTTCAGAATCTTTATATTCAAATTGATACATATTAATGATTTTTCTACACAGCAGTGAATAGGGTTTTGAAAACATTTCATCATTTCCACTCTCATTTAAATTTTAGACAGTAGAAAATCAAGTTTTCTACCTTATTAACTAATCAAAATTTATTACTGAAAATCTTGAGGAGTTTATACTGTAAAACATCCCTTCATCATATTACTGAGGCAGGTTTGGTGTCAGGATATTTTGCAAGTTCCCTTTAAAAACCTCTATTTTATCCTTTTATTCCTCCCTTTGGAAACAATCAGTGATTTGCTGTCATTTTAAAGATAGCCACTTCAGCTGCTTTTTCCATCTTCCCCTACAGTACAGAGAGGTATTCTCATTTGCAGATTTGACTTTAAAGTAATTACTTGTAATTACAGAGAAGTGCATCCCGTGGATTAATCACTCTATTTATATGCTGCTCAAAAGATTACTCTCAGGACAGCCTCTGTGCTTTTGCTCAGAAAATGTCACTTCCACAGGAAAACAAATCTCTCAAGTCAGCAGCAGCTGAGAAGGACCTGACAAGTATTTAAACCCAAAAAATCAAAGAAATGGCACACCTGGATGTGAGGCACCATCTGTGCCTGTCTTGCTGGTGAAAAATAAGGGCCACCAAGTGAGAATAACCAGGAAAATGGACAGAGGAAATCTGCACTCCTTCCAGGAGGACTTTGGCACAATCCTGGATCAGAAAGAAACACAACAGTGCTAATCAAAGACATGGGCAATGCTTCTGGCTCACAAAACCACACTTTAAAATGTGGAAAGTCCCTGAATGAGCTGATGCTGTACTAAACTTGCTCTTACCATCTCCCTGAGTGATTTTCTTACTTGCCTCAGAAAAAAATGGGACATTGGAGGACAAAGATTTTGGTGAGATCCATATGGATACCATTCATCTCTTCTCTTTATAAAGATTTTTTTTCTTCCAGTGCTGACTCTATTATAGATTTGCCAAAGACACAGGTCACTGGAAATGGCAGTGATGAAGCTGGTGAAGGCTCTGGAGCACAAGTCCTGTGAGGAGCAGCTGAGGGAGCTGGGCATGGAGAGCCTGGAGAAGAGAAGACTCAGGGGGGATGTTATTGCTCTCCACGACTACCTGGAAGGAGGCTGAAGGCAGGTGAGGATCAGCCTCTTCTTCCAGGTAACAAACCTCAAGTTGAGTTAGGGGAGGTTTAGGTTGGACATTAGGAGAAATGTCTTCACTGAAAGGGCTGGCACAGGCTGCCTAGGGAAGTGTTGGAATCAACATCCCTGGAAGTGTGTAAAAAAATGTGTAAATGTAAATGTAAACATTTAGTTTAGTGCTGCATTGGCAGTTCAGGGTTAATGGCTGGACTTTTCAAGTAGTTTCAAACCTAAATAATGCTATAAATCTGTGACAATCACAGGGCCTGCCTCCCATCTTACCACCTGCCAGGTTAAAATACACATTAAAAACTGAAAAAACACAGCAAAAAAGTCTTCCAATCCAAATGCACATGGAGGGACAAAACAAATGCTCACTAAGCCCCACAGTACCACACAGACATGGAGCTAAAGGGGAAAACACTGCCTAGGGACAGAGTGATACAGGAATTGGTAGGGAAAACCAGAAAGGAACCATTCCCAGGGCCTTCCCTATGGGCAGAGATTGGGATCAAGCCAGGAGAGGATCAAGCTCCATTCCACCCTCTGAGGAGAAGGGAGCAGCACCTCCCACTGCCACCCTTCCCTCAGAGCCCGTGCAGGGCCATGGGGCTGGGGCTGTGAGGGGAAAAGGGACAAGAGGTTAAAAAGAACCGTCACAGTTGGAAAAGACCTCTAAGAGCAGCGAGTCCAACCATTAAGCCAGCACTGCCAGGTCCATCACAAAACCCTGTCCCCAGGTGCCACAGGCACAGCTCCTTGGCAGCACAGACACAGCCCCTCTGTGACCCCATCCCGAGCTGCGGTAGCAGAGGAACAACCACAAATCTGGGTTTCCAAGTGTAAGGGGCACATGGAGCTGCAGGAGCGGTCCAGAGGATACCACAGGGATGATCAGGAGGCTGGAGCACCTCTGCCATGGAGACAGGATGAGAGCTGGAGCTGTCCAGCCTGGGGAAGGGAAGGCTCCAGGGAGACTTTAGAGCTCCTTCAAGTGCCTTAAGGGACAGCTGGAGAGGGACACTTTACAAGGGATAGGACAAGGAGGAATGGCTTTAAACTGAAAAAGGGTAGATTTAGTTTAGATTTTAGGGAGAAATTCTTTACTGAGAGGGTGGTGAGGCCCTGGTGCAAAAAGTGCTCAAGGCCAGGTCGGATGGGCCTCTGAGCAACCTGGAATCATGGAAAGTGTCCCCAGCCATGGCAGGGGGGTAGAACAAGGTGATCTTTAAGGTCCCTTCTGACCTCAGTCTTGCTGTGAACAGTGGCTCCTGTTTGTCACTTCATCCCTGCAGCCTCCACTCAGGTCCCAGGTCCTGCCACTGCACCGGGGAGTGTGGGATCACAGCATCACCCCAGGCTCTGTGCACCACAGGCTTCCCTGTCTGCAGCAAACCAGTCCTGCAGGACAGTTCGGGGGGGGTTGTTGCTTCAGCCACAACTTCTCCTCAGTTCAGCCTGAAATCTGTGATTCCTGCCTTTTGCTCAGAATCCATTCCCTGCACAGTGCAGGCAGCCTGCAGAGGGTGAAATGAGGCTGGCAGGAGAGGAACAGAGTGGGTGATTTATGGATCCAAAGTTAACTTCTGTGCCTGGAGCAGATGTTAAGCTCTTTCCCATGGGATACTGAGGAGAAAACAACAGAATTTGTAGGTTTCTTATCCACTGTTGATGAGGATGCTTCTCCTGAGAAATATTATTCAATATGTCTATTTGTAAAGGAACACTATTCTTGTCAAATCAGCTAAAGATTATTAATGGAACATCATGATTTACATGGTACTGTTTCACATCTCTTAAAGCATAAGCGTGGGGAGAAATGGAGGAACAGGTAGATAAGCCCATTCCCTGTATAAAAATAATACATTCTTGTTTATATTCAGTCTTCTGGAAGGCAAAATTAGCCTTTGGGATTGCTTTTAATTATATGAAATTAAAATGTGTTTCGGCATGCCAAACTTTTATAGTTCATAATGAGTTTATTGAATATAATAATTATGGGCTCAGTAATTAAAACTTTAAAATTACTGCTATTTTATTTAATATAAATGATAAATCAAAGATTTCATTTGACTTTTTATAAGTTAAAAATAGGATGTGTCAGAAACATCAATCTTATATTTCATCTTACAGTAATTGCATGTTAGGCTTCAGCTACTGGAGTTGTATATGTATAAAAGCTTTTAACAATTCAAAAATATTGCCTAAGTTCAGAGTTTCTTTTAATTTACTAGAATATGTATGGTTTAAAATCATATTTAACTTTAATTATTCAAGATTGGTTGGGACTTTTTTGCTTTCTAGGGCTGGTCCTCCAAACAAGAGATGAGAGCACTTTCTACAGTTGCTCTACATGATCATATAATACACAGCCATCAGCTGCAGGATCTTTTATTAACAGATTCTTCTAATTCAAGGACAAAGAATACCAAGAGCGTTTTAAAATCCCATGAATAAAAGAAATGGTCATAATAATAGTAGATACTGGATTAAGGAAAAAGAGCACAAAAGCAAGAAAGATGCAGAAAAGAAGAATCTTCTTGACCCCAGTTCTCCACAGCTGACATTAGGTAAACCATTCTGACTTGTATTTTTTTTTTTAATTTAAAACAAACTAAAATATGGAAGCTAAGCTTTCTGTTCAGTAGGATGATTAAACACTAAACAGCATAATATCTTGTTTTAAAATTCATCAAACTTCAGCAGTTTAAGCCATTAGGTAAAAAATGGGATTGCCATCAGTGGCTTAAATGGGTCTTTTCATATCTGAAATGCATTTAAAATTTACAATGAAGGTAAAAAGGTGAAACTAGTGATCTTGATGAAGACAAATTCTTCATTAGAAGCAAGAAGTACTTCTAATGTCTATTGACTGTCATAACTTTCTTCACATTTTATTCTCAAGAAAACATCAGTGATGTTGATAATGTATTTAGTTGGGGGAAGGTTCTAGTTTTAAGATATTTTTTTTAAGTCTACTTGAAATGGTCTGGTTTATTCCTTATTCTGTAAGAAGACATTTAAAAATGCTGCTGAAATGTATTCTTTGTTAATAAATACCCAGCTTTGCTCGAAGTTAAAAAGGTTTGGTTTTACAATGGTCCTGGGGCTAAACCAGGGAAGAATTAACACCTGTAGCTAAATACCTTTTTCAAATTTAGAAGCAAACATACAGCAAGATAAAAGTCACAGATGTGAAGGCTTGGAATGATGCCTGGTGAGCAAACTCACTTTTAAATAATGTTATAATAATACAGTTGTGGAGCAGCGACAGATGATAGGGCTTAGGAAAACAAAGCCAGGGAGCATCTGAACAGACCAGGAGACCAAATGTGCTTCTTGCCTCTCAGTTTCAGCCCTGTATTTCCCTTTTCTAAAGATTTCAACAGTATTTTTGCCATGAACATCTTCTTATGTCCATCCTTTCTGTTGCCTTGATTAGGCACTACTTAAAGAACCTTCTTGCTCCAAAATTGGCAGGTTTGAGCATAATAAACTTTCATCATAATTAATAACTGTTGTATTTATTCTTTTTCATAGGAACACCCTTAGGCCTCCCTGAAGATCAGGTTGGCTTTGCCACAGGAACTGTCACAGTAGTCCCAGCTCCAGAGGGAGCCCATTAAACAAGGAATGTTCCATCTGAGCACATCTGCCTTTAGGAAGCAGCTGAAGATGCAGAGGGAAACTTCAGATTATGCCCAACAAATGAGTGTAACCAGTGACAGGACAGAGGGAATGAGGTCATTAGCACTATATTTACATGGTTATTGTTCTAAAGATGGGAGGGTTTTTTCTTTGGTTCATTTTGAAGAGAGGATAGCAGGGGGGAAACAGAGGAGAGGTATTGGGGTTAACAGGAACATCAGTAATGAGTGATTATGGAAGCTGAAAGCTGAGGTGAAAAAAATGCAGCCCAAGCATGAGCATGTTTTCTGCCATTATTTGAAAGACTAAGTATTTTCTCTTTAAATCACAGCACCAACTGAATTTTCCCACATGAATGTTTGTGCGAGTGATTCAAAAGACTGTGCTGAATTTTTTTTGAGATTTCAACTCTTCCTGGGTTTTACTTTGTAGTATTTTCTCCAATATTCCAATATTATTTCAAAATGCATGTGTCAAACTTTCTCTTCCTTAGTATGATTGTGTGGTTTAAATGTCAACATTGGTTTGAAAACAACTTTGAAAATGCAATTTAATGCAACATTTTCTACTTGAGTTTATGGGTAATCAAACAAAGTTCCATAGGTCTCTGTCATTTGGTTTTTTCAATACAGGCTTGATTCCAAAAGTCCAGCAGTAATAGCTTAAAGGCTAATGCATGTAAACACTTTGATAAGGTTCATTTTAGGATAAATAACTTGGTTGTAAATGGGTTTGTCAGTAAATGGGTTGGGCTTCTAAACTTGATGCATAAGGATGAAAATTCTTGGATGTCTTGAGATGTGACAAATGTAGGTTTTCATTGCCTGTATTTCTTCAAAATGCCGCTCCGAGAATATCTCCACAGAGCCTTTTGCTTTGACCACACATCCCTCCTTGTGTGTCCTGCTGCCAGTTTTCCTTCAGAAACTCTGTTGTATAAAAGTTTTCCTTCTAAACACCTGTAGAACCTGTCTCTCACAAGTGTCCCATCTGGTTTGTATTATTTAGAAGCTCAGTTTTGCTGCCAATCTCTTCATGTTTGGCAGTTTAAATAATCCATTTGTGAAAGCTTTAAATAAGCGTTTTCTCTTAGCCTGGGGGTACACAGGAGGCTTTCCACAAAGCCATCTCATTTTCTTCCTTAAAACAGTCTCTGACCACAGTACTTGGAAAGAAACCAAGAGCAGGCATTTTTTAGGTTGTGATAGTGCCTTTCATGCTGTCATTGCTTTGCTTTCTTGTTCACTCCCCCTGTACCCAGATTTTCTCATCACAGAGGCCATCTCTCCATATATTGATCAACCAAAATGGGATAACAAAAGCAACAAGGTGGGGTCAAGGTGAACCAAACCACACATAGGGAAATCACTCCGCACACTGTTCTAAAAGCATAAACTGTCCCAGCTGAAACCTCAAACCTGTTGCTCTAAAATATGGATTCAGATTGATTTATGTTTGAAGGATGCCGTGACCTCACAAGGAAGTAGGTTAGGCAGATAGTTCAACTAAAGGGAAGACAGTATTCCTGATAGATCCTTTAGTACCTCTCAAAAGCTCTTTTAAAAGATCAAAGGCAGCTTGTGCAAATTTCAGATGATTAACGATATACATCTGTAGATGGATGAGCTCAGAAAGAGAATTTTTGTCTCAAAAATTAACAAATCCTGCCCTAGAATAATGAGATACTTGAGCAAGGGGATCACCAAAACCCCATGGTTTGCTAGGGTTGCTTTTTTCTTCATGAGACATGGATTTGGATGCAAAAGCTGCCTGATGGGGGTTTTGAAATCTTACACAGAACAAATATGTGCTTCATAGTAATGTCAGATTTATGCAAAGATTCTGGTATGAGGGAAAGAGTTTACCCTTTCCTTCCCACCTAGGACTGGAACTCTCATCTAGGGGCATCAGCTTGCATTGTAATTATTGTAATTATTATATGTCCCTCTTCTTTTCTTATTTTGTCAAGTACCATTAGGGCCTCATCATGAACTCGAGTTATTGGCTTATTATACAAAATTTGGACATTTCTCCACGGAATTTGGTCAATCAACACAAGCGCCTCCTTGTGGTCTTCAAAGAAGATAAATATACTCTGCTAGCTTACGGTTTTTACTGCCGAGTTACTGACACTGGACTTTATCTGCCACTTGTGGGGCAGGCAGGAATACTGGGAGTATTTTCAGTGACTTCTTCTTTAAGAAAGCAGAGATTTCACATGTGCATGAAGCAGGGCACATCACTCATTGCTAGAGATGGACAAGCTCAGCTGTAACAGTGACACTATCACTGGCCTCTTGTGACCATCTCTTTGCCTCTTCATGCTCTTTATATTTCTTTCTTATGTCACAGCCCCATTAAACTTCAGAATTTTGCAGCAGCAGCCACAGTTTTTTATTATACTGCTTGATTAATTTTTATTTTTAAGAATGCATAAATGCAATGCTGAGGAAAACTTCACAATTCTGAGATTTTATTTTTACTGATTATTTGAAATTATGTTGTTGTTACATTATTTAGTTAATCCCACTTTAAGGCCTCTGAAAAAGTATCAAAATAAATTCAAATTACTCAGCAAATAAAAATGTACAATAAAAAAATACTGTATAAATCCTGTATGTAAAAGAGGTTTTGATAATTACTGAATAGCTAATCAATTAATTGTTTGCTTTGGAAGGGACCTTAAGGTTCAGCCAGTTCCAACTCCCTGCCACGGGCAGGGACACCTTCCATTATCCCAGGGTGCTCCAAGCCCCATCCAACCTGGCCTTGGACACTTCCAGGGATGGAGCATCCACAGCTTCTCTGGGCAACCTGTGCCAGTGCCTCCACACCCTCACAGAGAGGAATTTCTTCCCAAAGCCTAATCCAAACCTACCCTCTAACACTTTGAAGCCATTCCCCCTTGTCCTATCTCTCCATGCCCTTGTCAGAAGCCTCTCTCCAGCCCCCTTGTAGCCTCTTTAGGTACTAAATAGTAAGAAAAATATTGCCTGATGGAGGTTTGTCTGATGGAAGATTTATATGAAGTATCTGTATAAAGTATTTCTGAGCAAGTGCATTATTGATGAATTTCATATGAAGAAAATCCATTGTCTGTAAAGGCCAATGGGGTTTATTCAGTGATTTGTTGTTATTGTTGCTCAGAAATCAGGAGCAGTTGAGCTTCCTTCCTTGCCACTTCCTGCTGAAGAAGGGGTCCAAAGATATCAGAGACACAGCACAAGGAATCCATACAGCCTTGTGCAATATTCAGGGAGGCATTTGTAATTCAAGCCAGGGTACAAATATAACTGAGTAAGTGTGTGCACCATACAAAAGTATTTACTTACTTTATTTTCCTGAGGTACTACTGAAAGTCATCAGCCGGAGGAAGAAATAAAGGAAAGATTCCACTTTTAGACAGCATTTAGCTTTTAATAAGCGACCAACTAAGAGGCCAACTCCAATATTATCTTGAAGATGACATGGAAAAGGAAAATTGGCAGTATTCATTCACTTCTGGAGTTATGACAGTAGAGAAGCCTTTTTATCTGTTCTTGCAAAGCAGGTATAGGCTATTTTCTGCTTGAAATAAACTCCTGTTAGATATGATTCCAGCCTTCATTCACCAGGTAAACATTTGCTGTTTGTACAATTCAAGATATTTTTTGTCTTCTGACAAGTTTTGTTAATTGCAGTTTAGTACAAGAGCTATTTCTATTTGGAAAATGAAGTAGGTGTACACCCAAAGCCAGACAGTCACTTCCCCAGGTTATCTGATGAAATGCCTGCATTTTATCTTGATGGCTTTGCTCAGTGCACGTGTGTATCATTTGCATAAATACATCCTGCTTTATTACATTCTCTCATCTGTCATCTTGAAAATATTAAGCAAAAGAGACAAGTGGCTGATGGAATGGAGAGCTGCTCCGGAGAGGTGATGATGGTAATTAGAAGAATTATCCCAACTGCTTGCAAGTTTCTTTCCACAGTGCATTTTAGGGTAGTTTTTCTGCCTCCTCTCCTTTTCAAATTTCACAGCCAAGTCTGTGTTGTGAATCAGTCTTTGAATAACCTTAGATACAAGGCTTTTGCTTCTTTTTACATGGACATTAGCTGGAGGTGAACTACTGCCCACAGACAGGTTGGAGAGGTCTGGAAAGATCTGCCAATTTCTGGCTACCCTGAAAGTCTGAAACTTCACAAGAAGAGAGCCAAAGACAGCACTCATTAAAAAAGTTACTTTAGATTTGGCACAAAAAGGCAAATGCCTCTGGAATTCTTTTTGTCCTCGGTGTGTCGTTAGCTTTCCTCCCTCCAGGGAAAAGCCACTGTATGTGAAAGCTCTCCCTGCAGCTGCCTGCTGGCCATTAATCCTCTTGTGTTTGCCAGCTCCAGAGTGCTCGCTGCTCCTCCTGGGCTTCACTCCTTCCCCAGCCTTCCCTTCCTCTAAGAGACAACTGCTTTTTTTGTCCAGCCCTGTATCTTTTGTCAGGATGGAGAACATCAGCATTTTGGGAATTTGGGTCAGACAGAGGTGAAGTTTTTTTGTAGCCTGTCAACATGCTTTCTCTTTTGTTTCATTGTACGTGAGAAACGCTGCTTTTGATGTGTATCAGTTCTTGAAATGTAATGTCTCTCTTGAGAAAGAGGAGAAAAATTAATCAGATTTTATTTTGCTTGTTTTATGATCTTTTCCTCCAGTCAGTAGCAGTTACCACTTCTTGCTTTCTGCCACCCCATGTGTTGTTAACACAAAATTCACAGATTTTCAAACTAATTTTATTTTCACTGGGAAGATCACAGTAATCACAGAAGGAAACTGATGACCTTTCAGGCAGTCTGAATTTTTCTTGTCAGCATTTTTTTCCTTTTCAGCTGTTAGAATGCTTTAAAGTCAGGTTTGGTTCTTGGGGTTGGTTTTTTTTTTCCTTTGAAAAAACAGGTGCTGCATTCATGTTCCCATGTAGTCCATTAAGTGAGTACATTTTTATATAACTATTCAAGAACATAATACACGAGTCTTTTAATTAAACTACCTAAGTGAATATCTTAATGACTTAAATGTAATCATCTTGAAAAGTAATTTTGATTCCAGATTTTTATGGCAAGAAATATAATTTAAAGCTATTTTATGATGAAGCACTTTAATCTTTTTTATAATCCTTTTTAAAAGCATATGGGAAAACACAGTTTGTAACTGAGCTATACAGGGTTATACTAACCTGGAAAAATATAATCCATGAAATTTCACGTGAATATGTGGAGATTTAAAAAATTCTCTTAACACATTAATTTAAAAAATATGCATCTTGTGTTCATGGATTGATGAATTATCTTTTCTAATTCTATAATCTAGCCAATTTCATCTGTATCTATGAGATGAAATGTATTCTTATAATTATTTTTTTAGTCATGCCTGAAAACCTTTGCTTGGTTGGATAAAAAGTTGTCCCATGAGTAGAAAAGAGCAGTGTTAGACCAGAGTAATACATGATGGGGCATGCTTGGTTAAATTGAAAGAATTAGGTAAGCCTTACTTCTGCTACAGGTGTGCCACTGGACAATATTTATTTCTTATTAATGTTCCAAATGCATTACACTTTTAGAAAGAAACTAGAAAGAATGAATGCATTACAAATTTTAAATTTAAAAACATGCATTAAATTATTGTTTCATATAAATAATTAAATCACATAAATTTGAGTTTCCTCTTCTCGAACACGATTGTGTCTTAGAGAATTCAAGCTTCCTGGGGGGGATATATTGTTAGAAAAAAGTATAAGGTATAAAGAGTTGGGAGAAGCAATGCCTCCTAAGGCTAGAAATTAAGAAAGCAATTATTTGACAAAAAGCTCTGTTGCACTTGCTCCCTTGGTCTGTTTCCTTGGTGTGACTCAGCTTCCTTAAACCAGAACTCCTGAATTTCATTTACTCCTTCTTATTCATACAGGCAACACTGGAGCCACTCAGTTGTTTTGTAAGTCTGTTCTTCAGAGTCAATGCAAAATCCTTCCCTATGGCAGAGAAAAAGAATATGAAGGTGACTGAAGAACACAGATGTTACACTCAAAAGTGCTTAAGCCATTAAATTTGGAATAAATTAACCAGTCAGTGGATGGTGACTGTCCTCAAGAAGCATGACTGGAACAGACAACAGCAACACTTAGATTGTCCTGCTGTTGGAAAGCCTGGGGGAGCAGATGGATGCTCCTTTCCCAATAAGGCTGTCGGTTCAGCTTCCCAAGGTACCACGCTAAGCCATGAAACAGGGTCTCAGCAGCAGGAGGATGAAGAGGACTCCTAAATGTGCTGAAAGCTGCAGCTGAATGTCATTGGTTAAAATTTCCCTCACTGAACTTCAGGTGGCTGCAGCAGCAGCAACCCACCAAGGAACCTCTCCTGGGCTGCCTTTGGGGTCTCTGGCTTTGGCACCCCACAGCTACAAAAGGCATGGGAAGGTCTTCATCCAACACAGGGCTCCCAGAGAGGCCTCAGCAGCAGGAAAACATTCCCACATGAACCATGTCAGGATTTTAAAGGGAAATAAATGGGCATCGCTTTTCCACCTTCTATTAAGAATAAATAATATAAATAATATAAATAAATGAATAATATAAATAATAAATAAAATTATATTAAGAATAAATTTATAAAGTCTTCTCATAATGATTAAGTGATTAAAGGATATGCACTCACTACTCTTAGTGGCTTTCAAGTGGGAACTGTAGATGAGTTTTCCTGCTGCTCGCTCTTATATTTTTACGTGATGATTAATGAAAATATTAAAGAAAGTTTTCACAAGGAGCTATCCATTTCCAGACACTAAAAAGCTTTTCTAAAATAAAATTTGCTCCTCAAAATTGAACTGTGCTTTTAAAATGTCACTCCCTAAACATTAGCATAGTCAAATGGCATCACAATAGCGGAAAAAAACCCCAACTATTTTTTAATAACCCTGCTGCCTCCGGAAGGATCACAAAGGTTAAACGTCAAGTTTCATATGCTTAAACAAATACCACAAAATAAAAAACAAGGTCTGAAATATTAGTACTAGGAAGGAAACCTATTGCTTGTTTCAGGGTGCTACAGTAGCCCTTATTACACCTGGCATTAAAATTTTTAATAATCTAGATCAAAGGAGATAAGAAAGGTCACTGAAACCAAAGTAGGCTACTTCTTAGCACTCCTCTACACAGAGAGCAGGGTGTTGCTTCAGCATGTTAGGTAGTGAATTTCTTTGATCCTACCTATAAATGTCACTCTGTATGTCATTTAATTGTGGTATAGCCTTTTATTGGTGCAATTAAATCTTTTCTAATGCATTACATTATCTCCTGCTCTGCTAAAAATCCTGCCATTGTTTAGGAAGTGAGGTAAGTCATTGTGAAATGATGCAGTTGACTTCAGTTTCTTCCTCCCCCCTCCCCATGATTTCTCCCAACGATTTTAATTTAAATCTCACCAAACAGTATAATGGTCCTGGAATTTGTTTAGTCGTTTGACTTCCTTTATCACACAGAGATGGTAAACATTCTGTTGCTAACCTGAAGTGGCTCCAAGCAGCAAAACTAGGAGGATATTAAACCAGTAAAAGCTTATCAACTGATTCATTGATATGCTGTAAATTCCAGCCTTTTCATTTTACTTTTGAGGGTTGCCATAAGTCAACACATTAGTAAGCAATTTGCTGACATTGGATCACTTAAAAAGGCTTCCCTGTGGACAAAGTTCACCTCGGCGCTTTGTTTCATCGTTTCATTTTATCATAGTCTTGTGCTGCTGTGCAGATGACTGATGCAGCTCTGCATACCGATGGGGGATTTCACAGAGTCACTTCTTGCCACTCTGTCCTAGACATAAAACATGCAGGGTATGGTGTTTTTGTAAATAAATTCAGTTCCTCTGTTTCACTTGTTCTGCGATAAAAAAGGTTACTCAATATTACGCATTCAAACAGAGCAGGATTTAATTTTTAAATCCTAGAACATGCAAACACTAAAAAATTATTCAAAATGCTGATTTCCTTTCCAGTCCCATTGATAGCAAATAGCAAAAATTCTGGCTTAAATTTCAGTTACACTTATTTTTCTTTCCAACCTTAGACTTTATTTACTGATTGATGGATACGAGTTGGGTATCATAGGTCATAGTACAGAAAATGCAGGAGTAGCTCAGAGCAGATGGTATCTTAGCAGCAGAGGAACTTCAGAGACCCTGTCTCATGCAAGAGAAGAGTTTTCCTCTTTATTTTTACAGTTCCAGCTCAAGGACACTCACTTCCAAAACCAGGTCAGGTCTGGTCAAGTCTGATACCACTATAAATGAAGATAAAGCATAACTCAGGGCCAGAAGGGCTCTCAAATGGATCAACATTTACAAATTATGGAAGGACTGGGTGGAATCTTACCTCATTCTTCCTGAAGCCAGATTTTAATATGACATCAGTAAGGGCAGCTAAAATTGCCATGTAGAGATTCAGATCTAGAACCCAGCTAATAACAGTCAGGTAAAACTTACCAGGGTTGTTATTGATGAAATACAAATTCACATTAAAATATTAAATACATAAGCAGTATTTCACAAGTCATTCAGAGAGAACACGGTGTCACCTGGCCAGGATTGTTTGGAGACCACAGAGTGTAAATATTGGAGGAGGCCTGTGGGATTCTTGTTTATTTGTTTTTTGTTTTACACATACCACTGAAGGTCAGTGTGAACAATTGCATGGGAGAGACCAGGATGTTTCTTTCCTGGCACTGAGCAGTTGTGAGGGGAAGCACCAGGTTCCCCACCTGCTCTTTGCTACACAGATTTCCCTCACAGAGTACAGGAGGGGCTGCTGCTTTCCCCATCACTTTGGGATTTAAATACTCCTGTTATGTTAGATTGCTAAATCAGCATTTACTAACAAGGACATGAATCCAATTTCTACTGACAAATGGGTACATTCTTTCAGTATCCTGTTGCGTTACGGATCATTTGGGAACACTGTAAGTCGTAACAGTTCTCAGTCTGCAGTGAATCAGACCACAGAATAAAAAGAATACATAAAATCAAATTTGATTGTTAGCAGTCATTTCAGGAAATTCCAAGTTTCTATGAATTCTTAGCGCATTTTCTGCATCCCTTCTGTGAGATTTTTGTGGGATCTGGGCTCTTAATTTCTTTGGGTCTAGAAAAGTTAATTTTAAATATTCTGATATATTCTGGAAAGGGTCACTTTTGCAGGCAGAAGGAGCAAGTGCTGGTAGAGAAAAGCTACCAAAAAAAAAAAAAAATGTTAAATGAAACAATAGGGAACTGTTCAGGTACCATGAGGCTGTCTGACCTTGAGCTCAACCCTACTGCCACCTCACCTCCCACTTCCCAGCCCACACTCCCTGAAAAAATGGCTCCTTTTCCTATCAGGTTTTCACTCACAGGAAATGTTTGGAGAGAAAGGCTCCCATTGCCTGCTCATGGTACAGGTGTCACAATGTCCCTTAAAACTGCTGCAAGCATTTATAGGCAGAGACACACAGACAAGTCTGGCTTGTGTGCTCCCTGCAGAACTTTCAGACACTGGAGTGCATCAGAGAGAACTGGTCAGTGAGCTGGGATTGCATTCAAGATGACTAAATTCAAGAAAAGCAATCATTTTAGGTATTCATTTTGTTGAGCCCCTGTGGGTGCATCTCCAGATATGAAGATGAGATTGCCCAGGCCTACATGCAATGTGCAGAAACATATTTAAGGCAGTAAAAAGGCATAAAAGTCTACACCTCAGACACCTCTTCTGTCACTGCCTGTCAAAAAACCAACCAACCCCCAAAAATACGAAGAAAGAAGAACTGAAGACATGATGTACTGCCAGAGCTCAAGCTCGGACATTTCTGTGTCCACTTGAGCTCTGCATTTACAAGAATACATTAGCAACACCACAGAAAGCAAAAACGATGGTGAGAGGCCTCCATAAAACCATTGAGGGAATTTCAGGTAATTTCTCATATAGAAAACAAAGGGAAATGTAACCTTTCAGGTCTGTGCAAGCAGAAGGGCTTGTTTTACTACAGATGTTTGAGTACAAAATTAAAGCTTAAAGCATGGCAAGGGCCCTTCACATCTGACATTTATGAAATGTTGGACAATTAAACACTGGAATATAGTGCCTAGAGATAGCACAGCAATCCCATCCCAGATAGCCCCTGCCAGGCTGGTTAAATACCAGCAATAAGGCAGCTATGTTTGATCCTGTGCAGCTGCATGGATCAGACCTCTCCAGGTCCCTTCCAGCCACGTGATTCTTGAACTTTAAAAGCAGCCTAAACTCTCCTGTGAAATGGAATTTAAAGACTGAAGCTGTTTAAGTTTCAGAGAGTTTAGGAAACATGGTGGTCAGGGGTTTAAGATGTAAAAATTGCCCTTCAGTCAAACCCTTAAGCAATTGAAAATGACTTACAAATTACATAATGAGCACACTTTGCTATAAACAATCCCCACTGGCCTAAAGCAGAGGGTTCAAATTAATTGCACACCTGTCTTAAAACACAGGGCTGTGATGCCTCTGAATGCAGAAGAATCTCCATCACATTCCTACCTCACCTATTTTAGAAATGCAGCCATTTGAGAACCTCAAAAGCAAGTTAAATTGGGAGAAGAAAGAAGGAGAGGAATACAACTATTCATACCTATTACTAAAAGGATAATTTAGACTGACACAGATTCTTAATTTTTCATTGCTTAGAATAAAAAACGGCACAAAACTCTGCTGTAAATCACACTTTACCTTTATTGAAAACACAGTAAAAAAAAATTTTCCTACAAAACATTCAGTGAAACATTTCTAACAAAGGAAAAAAACATTACCACTGCTTTCACAAAACAAAACAAAAAAATCAGCCTAGCTAAGGCAGCAGATATTTTCATTTATTTCTGTAACACAACAAAATATCCACAACAGAGAACATTATAAATCCTAATTCTGGATGACCCAAAATGAACCTGGAAGGGTTTGGTGGGGAGAAGGTATCTACACCGAAAACTGTTGTGATTAAAGTAACACTGAAAGCACAATTTTTCAGCTGTGTTATACCTTGGTCAGATACATCCATGTGAAAGAAGTCAGCTGCTCAAGACTGTGGAGTTTACAAAGCCTAAAGCACAAATCAGACCAAGTGGGGACTAGCAGTTTCATTCAGCACCTCCCAGACTCACACAGTTTAGATTGTGCGTAATTTATAATTTATTTTTTTTCTGTAAACTGTGATATCAACCAGTAACACTGCAGTGCAAACCTGAATGTGCACGCTGAAGGTACCTGCTGCCATCATCACAGCCCAGCCAGCAGCACCAACAGCCATGGAAAGGCCAGCTCAGAATTGCTTTTATGGTCACGCCACCCCAGCCCACATGAAGCTAATTCCATGTGGCAGGGATCATCCTCAGTCTCCTCATTGGGAATTTTAAAGGCAAAATTTAGTGGAGACAAGAGGAAAACGTGATTTCTATTTAGGCAATGTAGGGTTGGGTCCCAAACCCCACAGGAAACTTTTTTTGTGTATGTGTGTTTCATACACACAAACCAAGATTTCAAATCCCACGACCCAAATGTATCTTCTCTTTCTATCCACTTCTCTTTAAAGCAACAGAAGTCACACCAAAGAAGGCAAAAATACTCTGAAACCTACTTTAAGAAAGTAAAAGCGACTGAACTTTCGTTGTTATAAAAAGCCAAGGAGGAGAAAGTACTCACAGAGATTTTGTGACTCTAAGAATTTTGGTCCAGACTGGAAAAACTCATGGTTAGGGGGAAGAGGGAAATCATGCACCAGCTAATTTTCTTCTTAAGCATTTAAACACAGCCACTGAATCCACTGCACCATCATGCCACTTCTCTGAATGATCAATTCACATGGGGAAAGAAGGCCCAAAACATGCTCAGAAACATGAAATACAAAAATCCAGAGAGCAGGTGAAGAGCCTCAGCTCACCAAGCCTGACCCTGACGAGAACACAAAGTGTCCTCCCCGCACTGAGGTCTCTCTGTACATCCCACAGCAGATGAGCTGCAGAGCAGTTCCATACAGGAGCCACCCTGCAGTGACAGCCACCCCACAGGCTCCCAATGGCTGCAGCAGTTCCTTCCCCTCACTGGAAGTGGGCTGTACACTGCTGGAAGTGAAAAGCACAAATAAATGCAATGATTAAGCCCTCTTACTCCTAATTCAAACTGACTTCAGCTTCTGGTAATTTGTTAGAGGACCCTCTAGTGACAGGATTGCTTAAATGGAATCTAGTGGTAAAAAAATTAATAAAAGTGAATATTTTTGTAGTGGAAGAACAGTTCTAACCAGGGAATATCTCTATATGGGACATGTGAGAAAGAAAACGTGAAAATCAAAGCAAGTTCAATAGCTGGTATCTGTGGGAGCTGGGAATAGATGAGGAATGCAAAATAAAGCCTTGTCCAGAAAAGGAGCTTCATCCAGTGATGCTGACTATAAAACTTAATATAATGGGGGGCAAGGAGAAAAGCAACAGTAACACTTGGGGTGAGTGATCAACAAACACCTAAAAGCAGCATCCCAAAGTGCTAAAGTAGGAAAATATCAACATTCAGACACCTAAAAGCCTTTAAGAATTAGGATTTCCTAATTTCTACGTTTCTATATGGCCTTCATACAGATACAGCTTCTAAATAGCATAGTTAGTATGTCAAGAATATCAGCATTTACAGGATATTTCTCACACACTCTCACTGTCTGTTTGGAGACACCTTCCATATTTGTTAAAACACTTAATGCTGTGTACATTTAAAAAAAAAAGTGAGCAATAAATCAAACTAAAAAGTTACTGATAAAATATGGTAATTAACACAAAAGTAGCAAGCATCCGCAGGTTTCTGTTGCCAAGACAGAGATACCTTCAGAAGTTCACAGGCTTCTATAAAGTTCAAAGTTTCACTGTGAATCTCAAAAGAGACTTTGAGAAATGATCCAATTTTTTTCACTGTCAGTGAATTACTGGCTTATTTAGAGAACATACAATTGACATTTGCATACTAATGATAGACACTTCTTTCTCTTTGGAAGAAGAGTTTTAGGTGCTTTAATTGTGAAATATTTCAAAAATCTTCCATTAAAGTTGCCTTCTGGTATGCTTTCTTACAGTGCATAAATAAAACCTATGTGAATTCTTCTGCGATTTCATGTTTTTTCTGTCTCAAGGGGGCAAAGTAGTAAAGGGGGCAGAAGCTGTATCACCAAGTGGGTGCTGGCTGTGGCCTTAGTTTCCTCTTGCAGAATGGGATAAATTCAAAAGTAGCATTTTTGTAAAGTTCAAATCCCGACAATGGCACTGAAATGACATGCCAGCTTACCAACAGCAAATTCAGTGTTCAGGAGTCAGGAGGGAAGTCAGTGTAGGCAATATTGTCTCAATTCAGCACTAAAATAACAACAAAAATCCTAATAGTAGGAGGTAGGGAATCTTATTACACTAAAGCTTCACAGTTCACATCAACACTTTTATAAACAAAACTAAGCACATTTCTTTTTCAAAAGGTTCTTTCTAGGACCTTACTATCCTCTGTTTAGATTATTTCACCTTAATTTTTAAAAATGCTATTCTCAAGATCTGAGAATGCATTAAACAGGATTAGCTATTTTCTTGTATTTGTTATTTCAAAATTTTGGAGCCTAATCCAAAGGGTAAGGTGCAGCTGCTGTACATAAACCACCACCCCACTTCTGGAAGAGGAAGGGAAATAACCTAGAGCACACTTAAGAATTCAAATGCAAGAAGAGGCCAATGCTTTCTGTTTCTACCTTACTCCTTTCTAATGTAGACTGGAAATTCTTTAAGGGCCATCATGGCCTCACAACACAGCACTGGTCACATGTGAGCATCTCAAGCAGCATCAGCTGCTGCACAGACTCACAGGTGAAGGGCAGAGACGTGGTGGGATGGACAGGGGCTGCAGCCCTCGGCACCTGTCACTCCTGGTGACACAGGGGAGGATGTGGCACTCCTGGTGACACCCAGAAGGACACACCCCTCAGGATCTACTCCCATGTCCATCCTGCCAAGCAGCTGCTGCAGGAGCTCCTGCCTGCATGGGCAGCCCAGCCCTCCCTCCAGGCAGTACTTGGGAAGCAGACAAAGAAAACAACTTGTCAAATATTTTAATTTCTATGACACTAAGAACAGTAAACAGGGTCAAAGGTTTGGGGGGAACAGGGCCAAAGATAAATACCACATTACAGACAGTAAACAAAGCTTCCTATGAATGCAAAACTGTTACTTGTACAGTAACCAATACTTTTATTTTTTTTAGCTTAAAGTAATAAGCATGTGTGCTTTATGCTTAGAAACCCCACAATATTACAGTTCTGCCATTGCATTTAATATTGTGCTACCAACACGGAAAAAAGCCAAAAAAAAGGCTAACTTTAAACACTCAGTTTACATCTATTTTTTGGTCTTGTGTGGTATCTAGTTGAAGATGGAAGCATTGATGTGCTTTTTGCCTCGTAAGAAGTGAGGCAGATGTTAATGTTACTAAGATCAGTTGTATATACCTTGAAGGTATAGACCACCTGACTCTACATGAGTCAAAATACTAGGAATGTATTGTCAATATCCATTAATGAATTACCAGTTGCTTGTACTTAAGTGACCATATGCTTCTGTGAAAAGTATACAGTGACCTGTATCTTGCATGCAGTGACAAAGCTTTGCATAAGCATGTCATTTTCAAGGCCAAAGGCATATTTTCATGTGGACAGTGTCACAATATCAGCAGTTGGTTTTAAAACAAAACACTGTCACTAGTTGCACAGGGTAGTTCTGAATTTCTCACCCTCCTTGGAAACCACACAGCACCTCAACCATCCCACAGATCCAGTGTAAAGTCTTCCCTAATGTAGCCTTAACCCATCTGCCTGCAGAATCCAGCAGAAGGGGTGGGGACAATCAAGGCTGTTAACATTTGCTTTGAAAAAGAGTTTTAAAGGCTTGCCTGAAGCTTGGGTGCTCCTTGGCAGGAACTGCCCCTGCTCAGCTTAAGTAATTCCCAACTCACTTGCAGAAGCCACACACACAATACAATCCACCCTCTTCTGTGTTCTTGGGTCACTGATGCCAGGATAAACATCTCTCCAAAGGCACAAAGTGCAAGACCTATGCTGGTTCACACCCCTATTAAAGTTTATTCCTAATATTAATTTCTTCAGAGAAATTAACCGCCTTAGCATTGTAATAGAACTATTTCTATAAAGCTAACTGGCCTCACACACCACAATTCACCAGTCCCATTAAGACATGAGGACAATTTTGGTCATACAATGACTTGCGTGAAAAAGTGGACACATTTCACTGGTTTTTAACCATGATGCCAATAGATAAGGCTACAAGCTCTGAGAATACCTGAATAATGCCCCTAATAAAATATCTCTCAATATTTTAAATATAAGCTCATTTTAGAACAACTTTTAATTATAGCTCCCTGTTACTGGTTGCAGAACTTTGACTCAGATAGATTTCTCACTAAAGTGTCAGCATTAAACAAGAGAAAAGATGCTTGTAAATCTTAGTGAAATCAAGCAATTTTACTTTTTCTTCCAAGACTTGATACAACACATCAATAGTCAGTTCAATAATCCTTGAATTTATACTAATCACACACACACAAAAAAAGTAACTCTCTAGCATCATATTTACTACAGAAATATTTACATTATACCCCAGTTCAAGTCAGAAAAGGCAGCTGCAAAAAAGATAAATCCTCATGTGTACTGGAGCTTGATTTTTGAAGCACTTCAGGGGAAAAGAACAAGCAGACATTCACACACACAGCAATAAGGTCTACAGCCCAGAGCAGTCATCTCAGGAGAGCAGCCAAAGAGTTTCTGACATAAGGTTTACCTTATTTCAGAACCACACTGGAGAGCGAGTTGTCACCAACTAATATGAGACCTCAAACTACAGGCAGGGAGACTTGCTTTACAGAAATGGGAAATAAAGAGGAACATTTTCTGGCTCCCTACATGATGGGCACTCACTGAAGGTGTCCCCATTCCAGTCTGTTTGAAGATTACTGGTGGCCAAGCAGGACAAAAGTGCAACCAGATTTTGAATACTTATGTGGTATTTTTCTTTACTATAAACTGCTGAGAGGATTCCTAAGGCTGCAGGAAATGCTACAAGAAAGGACACAACCACCCACTGATGCCATCCTGAATCTAAGGCCTCTGAGCAGTTCAACTGTAACACTGCAGAAATTCAAACTACCAAGAATGAACACACAAGGTTTACTTACCAAACCAGCTATGTCATCTCTATCACCTTAGAATTTAATTTATGATATCTACACATATAGGCCTATATACATGTTCATGTGTACATTAAAAAACAGGCTAGTGACAGATAACTGGATTATGCCACCGAACAGAAATCCTGGTAACTGAAGTATAAACTCAGAGAAATTTACTTCAAATTAAAGACAATAGAAAATTGCAACTGCAGCCTCCTAGGCCTGTGCTCCTTGCATTGATTCCAGGCACTGCTTACACACAGTAGTTCCTCAGAATTTCACAGGGGGTACTGGGAGGGGAAGGGACCTCCATGGCACAACAGCTCCCAGAACTGTGAGAGTGTGACACGGGGTCTACACAGCTTTTTACAAAGCATACTAGGCTCAGATTTAACACTGAAGTTAATTTTCATCTTGGACTTCTGTAAGACATTGTCTGACCACCAGAAAAGCAAACTGGCATTTAGAGTTGAAGACAGAGAGCTGAAAACACTGGCCTTCCAAGGAAGCTCTGTGACACAGCCTACAGCATCCAGCACCAAGGGAACTGTCATCTCTACTGTCCTTTTGCACTCACTCTCAGAACTGTTTGTCTCCTGTCAAGGACACCTACTCCAGGTAATTTATATTTCCAGTAAGGGTCATATTGGCCTTCAAGTGTATGTTTTCTTCTTTTTTTTTTAAATCAAGTCCCAAAGTTATTCTTATTCTGTGTTTGTATAACACAGGAGGTACTGTGCATTCAAATGGTTGCAAGTTTCAAATTAAAGATGAGAGACTTTCAACAAATAAAAAGGAATACATTTTTCTCTTCAGATTCCAGTCTTCAAGGCACCTCCTGCATGAACTTACTGGGAAATAAACAAGCAGACCAAAAGTTCACTGGAAAGAGAAGAAACTGACACATCTAACTCCCTCAAAAGCATACAGCATCAAAAATGAGACAAGGCTTGACCCAAACCAACAACTAAAAACAATATAAAAATGCTGATGAGATGACAGGAATGCCATGAGGTTGATGTTTTCAGCTCTGTTGATTGCAGGTGATTGTTATCACAGTGTTTTCTGATGGCCATTTGCAGAAGGCTTTGTCTCCGTGTCCCTTGGATTGTTTGATAGATGAAGTTTATCTAATCCTGCAAAACATTACAGAACAAGGAAAAACTAAGACTCCCCCTTGTTTCAGGTACACAGGTATTCAAAAGAACACAGACAATCCAATTGTACTTTGTGATTGCAGACTTGACATTTGCAGAACACCAGATTTGATGTTCTAACTCCTCTAAGAATCACTTCTGGGGAATTACCTCCAAGTTGTTTAAGTGAGAAAAGCCCATTTACAGTGAACAAGCATGGAAGCCAGAGAATCCTCACTTTCTATTGCTTAAATCACAGACACAGATGTTAAGAACCAAAAAAGACTTGCAATAATTTGCCCTGTCGCCAACAAAGATCAAAATAATTATCTAAAATATTTGTTTTAAACTAGAGGATCTTCTTGTAAATCATCCACTGCTGATCTTAATGTCATTGGTGATGACCAGATCACTTCTCTAACTCTTTATATGTCTAATTACATTTTTAGGACTACATTAAAATGAACATTGCACCCTACACCTTAGCTTTGGACTCTTCAAAAAACAACACAATGTTATTCACCCTCAAACTTTAACTTAGAGAAATTTCCACCAAAAAAAGTATTCTGTGAGCTGTGACAGTACTTTACCAGCAGCACATCAAGGCACCAATGGTGGAGAAAGGGAATGTTCAGGGCTGTGTTACCTATTGCCTTCAGGAGCTCTTCTCGCACAGCAGAAGTGAACTTTCTGACCAGACACAACGTTGTCATGATAGCAAAGAGCAAGTTGTAAGATAACACAATATAGAAGTTCCCCAGCCAGTTGAACCTTCCAAAGTCTCCAAGCAGATCGAATCTGGTGATTCCTGTTAAATCACATGCAAGATTTAGATAAAAATGTCCTTAACATTTTTTTAGGAAACGCAAAAATTTCCTTCTGGTGCATTTACATTTGGATGCAAAGTTCTTATAGACAACACACGAGGACACAAGGCTAAACACACAAGATAATTTTCTTAAGGTCATGTTCCACTTTTTTGGTCACTACAAAACTGTAATGCCTTTATCAAAATGTTTTTAGAATTTCATATTAAAAATGCTTGAATAATGGGAGTTGAATTGTCTGTTCTAGATAAGAACTCTTTATCATTTCAGTAAATGTAAGTAGGAAAAATTCAGCTTTAGCATGAAAACTGCTTGAAACCTCAGTTTCTATGAAATCCTTAATAATTGCAAAAAAGAATGAAAGGCACCATCAGCTTTTTTTTAAAAAAAATACAGTAAACACCCTTTCTATGAGAGCCACAAAATCTTATGGTTAACACTAAGCCTTTACATGTTCTTCCAGAGCACTGTTTTTGAATCCAAAGTTTAAAGGCATCTTTCCAACTGCAGTTTTTCTCCTGGATACACACACCACTACAGCCATGGAGCATTTCACAGATAGGAAAGAGTTAGGCTGAAAGATGGTGTGACAGGGCTTCTTCACAGTGCACCTCCAACCCTGACACTTGGGCTTTGTGCTGATCAAAAGCCTGTCAATCACTAATTAAGTGAAGAACATTCTTCCAAAACATGGGAACATCTACAAGGAGTAGGGCCCATCCCAGAAGGCAGGAGAGGAGGAACCACAGGTTGTTCCTTTGTCAGGTGCCATGGTGTACTGCACTGAATACATGCAGAACATTGAGATGACAGCCACATGACCATTGCCCAGGATTGAAAAGCTGTTGTGTTTCCAAAAAACCTTTGGCACAGGTGATGTCAGGGGAGTGTTCCCTCACAACACAGCAAAAGAAATTAGCTGACACTGTCCCAGAATTAAAAAGGCAGCAGCAAATGAGGCAATCACAAAATAGCCCTGGCGCTGAAGCTCCTGATTTTCTATCATCTTACTTGGAAAGTGCTTTGGAGCTTTTAAAAACTGACTTCAAAAGTGATAATAAGTGAACAGACAGTTAAGGGTCACTTACACTTCTTCCACAGATAAACCTGATGCTTAGGAGTCTCACTGTACCTGGTACCCAAGACTTACAAGGCAGCTATCAAATGTTAAAAGATACACACATTTCTTATACTCAGCATCAGCCATTTAAAATAAAGCATAGGAGCTGAATTTTGTATCTAAGGAAAACATACTGAAACAAAAAGAAGAAATTTCAAAGGATGAAGCAAAACAATCACTGATCAAAACAGCAAGAGGCAGGCAGAAATACTGAAAAAGCACAGAAGGAGGAAACTGGCTGTCTGAATGGTAGAGACGAAGGACAAAAAAACACAGAGCTGCTTTCCCACTTAAGGCAAACAGTGTCCTTAATACTTGAAGAAGCAAGTGTTTTAGCCAGACAGTAGGACCACATGAAAATTAAGAAGGTCAGGTTTGAATGTACAAGCCTCCAAAACTTTAAAGGAAAAGGAAGAAAACAGGCAAAGCACTGGAATTCTCTGGAGAAGGAATAACATTCCTTGACACATAGAGGTCCAGAAGAACAGAGAGCCACAGAGCAGTGTTGCAAGGACAAACAGAACTGAACCCTGACATTTCTGTTAGAGTAGGTGGGAAAATTATTGTCCATAAATTACATTCAATTTCCTCTTACAAACAGAAAAAGTCACTGCTCATCAGAAAAGACCTGACACAGTAACAGTCTGTAAACTCAAGGGAGAAAAAGGTTAAAAAGGTTTTGATGACTTCCTTACAGAAGCAGTATCTACTCAGTCCACGGAGAAAAAACCAAGTATTTTAGTAACTCTTCAGTAATTGAACAAAAACTTGCATATCTAGTGGCCCAAAAATGATACACTCAAAAGCTGATGAAATTTTACCATATAAACTATTAAAGAATTCTTCAGGTTAAAACAAAATAGTAGGTTTTAGACAGTGCATGCAAATAAATTTAAAATCCCCATTTACTTGCACATAATACTCAAGGGTAGAATTCTAAGAAAACTTTTGTATACTATAAAGTTCTATTTTCTCTGCAATTCTTTGTTTTTTTATTCTTGATTATTAAGTGTCCTGTTCCAAATTTGTTTCTCTGTGATTAGGAATATGGTGCTGGTGGGAAACATTTTTGAAGGGCTACTAAAAGGTTGAAAAGTTCTGGGAAAACATGAGTTAACTTAGTTAAATAAAATAACCTTAGTTAAAAACTTTCCTGGAGTTCTAGAAGAATGACAGATTAGACATATCCACCACCTACATATCTAATTAGAATGCTATGAAACATGTAAGAAACTCTATTTCCATTTTGAAAAGTTGAAAAAGGTCAGAACATGTATTAGATAACTTTTGCTTTTTCACCTTTCCCATAAGGATAAAGTCTAGTCTTTTCTGTATAGTCTAGAAACTCGCTTTTTTAATAAAGTGAAAAGACTATGAATCTGCTTAACATATTTATTTCTTTTCATCTATTCAGTGCCACAGGGCAGTGGCATGTAGTGCAACACACATTGATATTTCTGCAAAGCACCACATGACTCACTGTACTCTAATACACTCTATTAATCCTGTTTGGACAGCTGTGACTGTGCATTTGTTAGCTGTGTGTTAATTGTTCCATCTTTTTTCTTCTTTTATTTATCTCTATGGCAAACTATTCAGGAATTTCACTTGTTAGTCTGGTTTTTAAGTGAGTTTTACCATTAATCTGTTTCCTATGAGACAACAATGGACCCAGCGTGTACACTTACTGCCACAGAATCTGCTTATTATCAACTGTTAATCTCATGGATCATTAACAATTAATTTTATTTTCTTTTAAACAAGTCTTGAATGCAGTAACTTAGTGGACAGAAACTTATGTTACAATTCTTTTCTAAAGCAGTGATTTTTCTATGTAACATCTGGCTCTACATGCTAGAGCCATTTTACTTCTCAGACCTTTATCTGGTTATATTTTAAAACTGCACTACTTCACGTACTTGAATTACTTATTTTGCATTTTTTGTGAAGTTTTACTACAGATTATTTTAAGAAAGTTCTAGAATGTGTATTTTAAGATTCAACACTCCCAAATGCATTACAGAGGGTTTTTCATTTGCTATGGAAATGATTTATAGTTTATTAAAATGCCTCATCTGTAGATATACAAAGAATGAGAATATACAGTATAAGTTTCTGAAAAATATAAACATTCTTCATTCAAGAGTATTCTCACTGAAAAGAAAACCAGCTACTGAACTACTGAGCACACACTGCTGGTCTGTGGGCCTGAGCTCAAACATCTAAGCTTGTACTTAAGACTTGTACAGCCCGAGGTGAAGATTTTTGTTTTGTTCTATTTAATGTTCCCAATGAAATTCACATTGCTACAAGGATTCTGCACTACTCAAACATGTAATAGCCTTGCAATTTAACTGCAAGAATTCAAGCTGAAGATTACCTAATTAAATGAAGATACAACATGTCTTTCCAACTGGATAAAACAGTTTAGCTACTTCAATTGCTACTGTCAATCCTTAGCAATAAAATCAGAAGTTCTTCAGTTCTGCTTGTGCTGTGGTAGACTCCAAAGTGTTCAATTTGGAAAATGAAGTTACAAAAAAATACAAGCATATTATTGCAGGGAAAGTGAAAGTAGCCTGGTATCACTGCTGATGAGAAAAACTTAGTAAATGAGTAATCATTAACTGTTTTTTAAAAGCCATTTGCACTCAGTGTTACCTCAAATTTCAGACACCAAATCCCAAATATATTTTTTCCCAGGAACTAAGCACAAATTTCCCAGTGAACTATGAAACTATTTCATACTGTTCTGGACAATCAGTTTTCCTATCTTTTCATCTCACAATCTCCTGTTTTAAGAAGTTTCATATCTGACCTCCTTAAAATAATATAATATCCAAAAAAATGCTTAGCATCTTTTGCACTTCAGAAAGTATGCCCTGCAGACCACGTACATAGATGTATGTTCAACAGCTCCTGCTGGTGTAAAAATGAAGGCCAACAGACACATGCTCTTTCCACTGAAAGTGATGGCAAATTAAATACATACTATGGAAAATGCAGTTGCAGGTTCTTCTTTTTTTCTTGTATTTTTCAATGAAATTAAACATCCTTTACTATGATGTTACATCCACTTCACTTACCCAGCGTCCTTGACATCACTGGCAAAGCAGAGCTCAGCACCAAGATAGAGACACAGTTTCCAATTATCTGTTTGAAAATGACAAACAGCATTTAAATGATAAATGGGATTGCTGAAGGGAACACAAAGAAAAACAGTGGTCAAGATGAAAAAGAAGAATTCTTAAAAGGCACATTCTTCAAACTGAACCGAAAGCAATTTACAGTAACATATTGTTAGTCTTGCTGACTTCTGTCACTCCTCTCCACACAGTGCTAAACAAGACAGTGATCTAAGAAAAAATCAAATATGTATTCATGTGCTTTTAATCAAAGAGTTATGCATGTTCAGATCCAAAATAATTCAAAACTACCACGTTGCAAAGCACCAACTGTTTACTTACTTCCGGTGAATGTTTTATAAAAGAACAATTCCACGGGCTTAGAATAGACTGATACATCAGCTTAAGCCTTGGATTTAACTGCTTGCAGGATTAGCATTATTTAAAAAATTACAACAAAGAGCTTCCTTTCAATTCAATGCCTGTTGTCTACTTTAAACAGTACGAAAAAAATCACAGCTGTTAGATTTTACTCTTGCTCTTCTAAAGCCTTTAAAAAGAGTAATTGAAACTTTCTTTCACAGGGGGTCATTTTCTTCAGGTCTAGTTCTATCAGAACCCAAAAGGACGAAAAAGAAGAGAAAGCTTTAAAGAAGGTAGAAATTTGTACATGCACTGTTTATTTCTACACTATTCCTAGTGTACTTTAAACAATCAATAGGAAATATTAAAAACATTCCAATTCTCCACTACTTATTACTGAATCATTCTGTGTGCATACCCACTTTCTCACTTCCAACAATTTGTTGTTAAAATATCTTCATCCATTACTTTAAAAAAAAAACAAAAACACAGAAACAAACATATTGAAAAAATAATTAAATTCAACATCTGTTCCTTAGTTTCTGATCACTTCCCCATGTCAGCTGTGGGAATATTTTGTCAAAAATCCAGACATGTTCCTCCGAATTAGGTACCAACATTGGTTATTCTGTAGCCAGTGCTAAATTGTAGAAAGTCAAATTAGCTTCAGATTGCAAAATGTTGCTGAATAGCCTTCCTCACTCTTAGTTTCATTATTCAAATTTGAATTACTTCGCCTGTATTACTTCTAGCAAGCAAGTTGTTCAAACAAGATCTCAAACAAGCTCCCTGAAGTACAGTTAACACAATCAAAGTTACTCATTAGCAATAAGTTTCCTTTGAAGAAAGTTCTTTCACTTGCTTTTCTATAGCCAGTTAACAAGCTCTGCCATTCCTGGCTTTTTACAAGTGAATGGATGCCATCCAAACTAAACAGAGCACATCCTTTTTCCCACTCATTCAGCATTCTGAAAATCTTCCAGTATGTGTTTACGCAGCTTACAAACAAATACTGATCACTGCAAATGAGCCATTCAAGGCAATTACTAAGAGTCAGTTTGTCTTGGGTGGCAAGAGAGACAGGAGGGGGCCATCCCCATCCCAAACTGCACCTTACCTTTGTCATAGTTGTGTCATCCTTCCTGGGAGTGAAATTCTCAAAAAAACGAAGGCTGTAGAAGCCGACGACAGAAGATACCATAAGATAGCTGTGAGAATCAAGGAAAAAGGAACTTCCAAGGAATGCAAGTTTCACTCAAGTTCTCAGCAGTCTCCTAAAAGTCTTAAGAACTAAAAAAAAAGAAACAAAAACACTTCGAGTGTTTGAGAAGGACTGACCTATCTCTTCTTTCCAGGCAAGTGTCTTAGTGTATTAGCAGAGGCCCAGAAAACCAGACAGAATACTTGTTAACAGACAATTCTTACAGAAAGGATACAAAATCAAAATGATTTCAAGTGCTGCTCCCACAAAGCCAAAGGTGGATAAGGAGGCATTTCCTATTCCAGGCCCCTACAAGGAAGAAGATACTTTGCATAATTAAATAAGATAAATGCAACAGTTCATAAATTTAATTTTTATAAAGAACAAAACATGTAACATCTTACATAAAATACAGCCTTTCCTCACTTCAGTGCTTCAGGGCCGTTCTGATGTCCCCCCACCCCATGCAACAGCATCAGCAGCTTTCACACTACAGGGAAGTGTTTTGTAAAGACAGAACTGCAATATCCAGAACACTGATCAGCTTTACTGCATCACTGTATTAACATAAAGTTCCTGCAGTATTTTACTAAGAACTTACTACAACATGACATGTAATAAATGTTTGTGTGGGCACAGGAAAGAAACCTAGAAGCAAAGTTAAGGTCAAGGCTTGTTAGTTTCCATGTTATTAAAGGAAAAGCTCTCACTTGCACTTCTGCAAGGCCCCCTAAGCTTTACTGAAGTTATAAAAATTGAAAGAGAGGTTTACTTTACCCCTGATCCCTTTGGCATTGCAGTCTCATCAACCAACAGGTAAAGAATGTTGAGAGCAACTAAGAGAACTGAAAAGGACTGTAAAAAAGTAGAAACAATCTTGTTATTGAAATGTAATCCACATTTTTAAAATCTACGCATTTATCCTCACCAGACTCCATAATGGCAAGTTTTTTTTAAATTGTCAAGAAAAGAATATCATGATTGCTGCTTAAATACTTATCACTCAAAAAAGTGAAAACTATTCACTCAAATGACCAAAGAACTCTTCATACTTTTTGCTGGGGAAAAAAAAAGAAAATTCTTACCGTCTCAATCAGCAGCAATATCATGACAGCTGGATAGACTAAATTCCTTTCCCAAGCAGAAGCTTTTTTCCTCCGTTCTGTTCAGGACAGAAAAAACAGAAGCTTAAAACCATAGATCACCTTAGAATAAAACAAGTAAGAATCATTCAGCTATCCATAAGCTTGTTCATGAACACCAGTTCATAAGAACATCCACCCTGTACAGCTGTACAATGCAATGGCAAAAATATGAAGCCTCTCTATAGAAAGGCTGGGGAGACAGAGAAAAGCAGATTTTTCTTAGAGGCATGTTTCACTATGACTTTTTTCTTCCCCTAGCATACAGCAGTTCCACAAAGTTTAAAATCTGTTGAATTTACAAATACACTGTTTACATGTATATTTTAGCATGACTAAAGGGACAGAACAGAATTTCAGGTATTTAAATAGTATTTTCCTCTTATAGGGTAGGAAAAAAAAAACTTCATTGGACATCATTAGCATGTGCAAGAAAGGAAAATATTATTTTAATTTTTTAGAAATAATTCAAACAAAAAGTAATGTCCTAGATTAGCCCAAATATTCATAAAAGCTCCATGCAAAGAAATGTTACAATTTCTCTAAAATAAAATTTAAAAGATCCAAATAAGACTCCCTAAAATTTTTTTGTTGGAAGGGTACAATGATTCCATGTAATGTATTTGCAAATGCACAAATTTGGTTAATCTGCAGGACTGCTCCCAACTAAACACAGCACCTTAAGGTCACTTAGTAAACTACAATCTACACGAAACACTAGAAAGTTCATTACCTAGATTTGTTTTCTTGCTTTTCACTTTTTCAAGCTCACGTTCCAACTCTACTGTCTGGTATTCCACTGTGGAAGACACACCTTTTAAAACAAAAGACATGATTTGCTTTAGGTGTGACTGACTATAGCATTGCAAGGCACACAGTGACATTAGGAAGCATCACATGAGCACTTGTGATGCAGGTGTTTCTTTGAGACACTTCAAATACTTCACAAAAACAGAAGAGTCCACCCAGAAGAGTTCAGCACAGAGGTTTCAGTGTCATCTCCTCTGATCCCAGCCTGTTCTGCTGAAGCTGAACTTTCACACAAGTCCAATGACCAGTCATAGTATGACAGAAAGGGTGTCTCAAATGCCTCATTCTTTAATCCCCATATGTAAGACATAAAGAATCCCTGGATGCCCTTCAGGAGCATCATTATTTAGCAAAAGTGGATCTTGGCCTCCAAACTGGCCAGAGCTCCAGATTCAGCTTCTGCCCTTTCATCCTTTTCCACAGCAAGCTCAGTTTCCATACTGCTGACCTGCTTGCTGGTGGATCTTCTGCTCGTACCAGTTTGCTTGCTCTTGTCAGTCTCTCCATGCCACAATCAGATATTTCCACAACCACCCACAAGACCAACCTCTTCCACTTTTCTTTCCAGTTTAGAGTGCCACTGTTGTGCAAATCCTCATACTCAGCTGCACCCTGACAACCATAATATTCATTCCTTTCTTCCTACTAATTTTCTGCCTAAAAGTTGCTCATCAACTTTTCTTCCTATCCCTGCGCAGCCTTGACAAAAGTCAGCCCATTTTCTCTCTCCATCCTTCTTCTCTTCAGCCTTCCATTCTCTTTCAACCACTCTACTCCTCTTTCCTAGTGCAATCACACTGGGGTTTCTCTCCTTGATTCCAGTTCCTCAATAAACCCTGCACAGTGTTCAGGCACTGACACAGCTCTGCAAAGCTGACTAGAGACCTGCTGTTTCAGCTTCCATCCCATTATTTCTGATTTAGCCTTCTCTCTCTGCAATCACAAGGTGGAAATTTTATGCCTGGGATAAGTTACAAACACATTCCACTCACCTTTGCTCAGAAATAAAAGGGATGAATGTGGGGCAATCTCACCTGAATGTAAGTTAAGGGCTCAGATTTTCCCTGAGTATTCCAGGCCAGTTTCACTCTGCAGTAACACACCATGGCAGTGACAGTTCAAGGACTTAAACCCAAAGTCCTCTCTGGTATTGTTTTGCTGATTTACATTCACACCCTTCACCTGTTGGCCATTCCCCACCCTCGGCCCCACCTTTTGCTGTGGGTTAACCTGTAAGAGCATCATGCCCCACATACTTTTTTTAAACAGTCTCTAATAAATTTACATGAGATTAACATTCTTGTCCAAGCTTTTATCTCATTTCTTGAGCATTTGCCTACTAAATCTAAACAGCACTTAAGCTGCTGGCACAGCAACATTACTTTGTAGTGCAGTCTCTTTATTTCCTTATTTTCTGTTGCCTGCTCATCCATCCAGCAATCTCAATACAAGAAAAAAGGTGACTCATTATTGCAGACTATTAAATACTGATTTGTTCAGTGCAGTCAAATCATCAATGAAACATCCAACTGTTTAAAATTTTACATGTTTTACCTAATTAACTGAATGTTTCTTTCACACACATTTTTGCATGTAACACGTAACATCTGTGCTACGTCTAAACCTTTATCTTGGATATCTGTGACATAATGAGTATGGGGTAATATTTATAGGGCTTCAAATACATAAATATATCTAATCTCAGGACTATGCATAAGACCTACAGACACAGTTCCATAACAACATCTCATCACTTGAAGTGCCTGAAATACAAATGTCAGCTTAATTTCTCAGTGGTTATTTAAAAACTAATCATAAATCACACGTTTTCAGAAAAAGTCTTTAAAAAAAAAAATCAAGCTAATTTCACTATAAAATAAGCTTTTGTGTTGATACATTCCTCCCAAAAATGTCCAAAACATCTGTTTTATGGAATGACTACTGTTAGGTGGGAGAAAAAGATAGCTATAGAGCTCAGTGGGAAAAGAACTTTCATGGGATGAGTTGAACGAGAAGGAAAACTCAAGTCAGCATCTGACATGTTCTTCATCTCTGTAACTGATTTAGGGGTCTCTGAGGAAAACCTCAATTCAATATATATATATGTTGATTTCTTCCCTCAGTATAAAAATCCAGAGCTCAAAACACTGATTTCTTGGGAGTCTATCCAACAAATCAGCATCATCACAGTAGGTCCCTAAGAGACAGGTCAGGAGAAATTCTGAATCATATCTCAGTGCTGTTGTAGTTCCTCCTTAAAAATAGTTGCAAACAACAGGTTGCTATACAAAAGGTTATTTTACGAGAGAGGCAAAGCTTCAGATCAGTCAAAAGAGTATTTGAAAAGGATGCAGCTAAATTCTTAAAAGCTCTCTAACATTAGCTTTATTTCAAACATGCACAAAGTTCAATGTCAGCGCTGTCTAGCCAATAAATCAAATTGGTAGACAAGACTTGT
The DNA here is from genome assembly GCA_025920805.1 of Petroica traversi. Lineage (NCBI taxonomy): Eukaryota > Metazoa > Chordata > Aves > Passeriformes > Petroicidae > Petroica > Petroica traversi. The sequence goes on from JAHLSL010000022.1 coordinate 7,507,435, forward strand.
TTGGACTAGCAATGAAAAGTTAGAAGGGATTCTCCAAGAAAGCCACAAAGCAGCTCATTTAAGGTCAATTTAACGGTATTATTCTGTTTTTCTTCCAGCCCCGACATAAGATTTCAGTACCTCAAAGGAAATTGTAAGAGTATCTATTTGCATTCCCCCAAGGTGATTGGCAGTTCACCACCAATTAGTTCAAAATTACACTGTTACTAGTGTGCAATAAAAACAACACCTTTCATCTTTCTTACATAGGTAAGGATACCTTCAGAGCCAATAACTTTGATCAAGTAAGTATTTTTGATCCTACCCCACCCGTCTCTTTGGATTCAGGAAAACTAATAGCTGAAGGCAACTTTTTTCTTTTAATATAAAAAAGTCCCAGCTTTATTCTTCGACTGTAGGAGTGATGTGGGTACTGAAATATAATACACTGGAAACAAACATTTTCCCAAAGCCCAGTATCTCTTCAATAGATAAAAATACTAGGGTAGATAACACAATCAAATTTTCCCCTCCCTCCTCCTCCGATTTTCAGCTAGACACTGCAGACACCTGAGGATGAAGAAAATTATTTCCCACAAAGAAGATCTACAGTTTCACAGATAGATTTATTTTCAAATATGAAAAGCTTTACAATCATCAAGTATCACTTAAGCCTCTGCTCTGGTCCTCTTCATTTTAATAAAAACTCAACTCTTTAGTTATACATATAAATGAAGTATATATTTCAGAGCACTTTTCTGCAAACCTGTCCAGCAGGGCTACTTCAGCGTGTGAATTTCCACCACCACCAATGTCAAGAGTTGCAACAGCCATGGCAGAGCAAGTGTGTAGCTGAATATATCTGCTGTGATACAGCAACAAAGAGGCACAATCTGTGTGCTAAAACACAGATTATGGCCTCTAACATCACAGCTCAACATTTACTGGTGTAATCAGCACCATCCCCTTTTAAACCCATTTTTTTAAATGCAATAAACATGGTAAGCACGACCCTTCATAGTTCTGGCAATAACAGTGGCTATTTTTCTGGCGCTTGCCATATTGAGAACCATGTTTAAATTTACCAAAGTAACTACTCAGAAAACTCTGCAGAGTATCTTCTTGCACATTTAACATCCTGCCCCAACTATAACGCAAGTTTAGATTTTCATTTGCTTTTCAGCTTAAGTCCATTAATTTTCTCTGTACAGCAAACTAGGGGCTTTCAAGCATTCCTTTAGAGGGGGTGTCAATGCCATTCCCTCGGCATTGGAAACAGAGGCAATTCAGTTCCTCTCCTGTCTCAGTACATTTAAACCCCATGTGTTTCACTGCTCGAGAGCAGGCTGCTGAGTGCTCCATGGAATATGGGTGGGCTGCAGTTCTGCTGTTCATACCAAGCCATGTGCTGACAGAGAACCCAGTCTCTTGGCTGGTGTTAGGGGAGTTAACATATCCAGTTAGTAGACACCTACAAACAGCCTTGGTTCACTCCACAAGTGATATTAAACTGCAGTATAAGCAAGAGTTGAGAGACTTCTGCAAGAAAAAGAGCAGCCAAGCATCACCTAAACAATCCCATTCCCCATCTGAAGAGCAGACCCCTCTCTGCACTACTTCCAACAGATTCCTGAATAACTATTGGGTCATTTCTCTGTTTTGTACACAAGCAGAATCACCATGACAACATAAAAGATACAGTAACAAATATTTTACAGTTCCCAGCTAACATCAAACACACAGAATGATTATCATTACCCCATCACAGCTTTAAAGCCACTGCACACACCTTCTTGTGTGCCTGTGTGTGAATGCACATACACGTGTGCCACTATAAACACCTGAGCTTCAAAACTGAAAAGGTGAATGTTACTTTTAAACAGAAATCATGGCTGATATCAGCACAAAGAAGTCACTGCTCCTCCACAAATGTTAAGCACTGGAATAAAGATGACCACTGTGATCTCCACTACCAAAGGTACTGCCACCGACCAAGCGACTCAGAAAGGAGACTTAATGAGACCTCAGAGAAGGAAAGGTTGAGATACATGACAGAAGACCGAAAAGTGGGAGAGAAAAAGCAGGAAATACAGAAAATTAAGGTAAAATAAGTCATAAGATAGCATAGCAATGGATGTGTCATTATATGAATATTCCTTGGTTTTTGAAACTGCAGTAACTGCATAAATTGTGGATGGATGGCTTAGTTAAAAGCAAGTCAGAAGATTTCCACAACATGATTTCCATGTCTATAGAAGCAATACATTTTCCATAATAGGTGCCTGCCATGTTGCAACATTCCTTTCTATTCTAACCTAAAGCTTCATACTGCTTTTTAAATACTTCATAACAGAAACACCTTATCAAGAAATGCAAAACCGTAAGATTAAATACAGTAACAATAAAAACGTTTTTGTAATTATTAATTTTCATTACTTATAAATAGAATGTTTTTAAATATTAAATTCACCAAATAACTTCCAGAATATAAAGGAGTACTCTGATTTTTAACAGATTACTACCTAAGATTTTAAATAATAATCAACTGAAACATAAACGATCCTCCAAATTAAAAACAAAACTCATATTGCAGGAAGTCAAGTCTCTTGCTAATGTAAGTTCATTGTCCTTCAAACAAGGCTGAAATGAAGTCAATTGCCAATCCAAGCTATTCTGCATTAAGGGAGGTAGGTTTGGACAATAACTTGATTGCTCTCTCAGGCTCAAAACATTCCCACATTAGAGAGACGATGAACAATTTAAAAACAAAACCAAAGCAACCACACACACACAAGAGCCAATCTTAGCAAACCCAGCAAGGAAATGTACACCTGTAACATCTATTACAGGCTAGGATGCTGAAATTTTCTGTTTTGAGAGAAGAGGCTGCGTAACAGTGAGACCAATACTGACCAAAACCACTCTACTCTAAATCCTGTATCTGAAGCACTACCATTACAGTTACAGCATACATACCATTAAGCTTCCTCTGAATTGCTTCTTCCTCTAAAGTGATGATATACATCTGCTCATCTAGGTCTTCCAGGATCTGTATTTGGAAAGAGAAACATGAACTGAATATCAGAGACACTTGTTTTCCTGACTGCACTTGCATAATCAAGTTCACTCTGTTCCTGTAACCTGTAATTTAAACACAGTCTACTTTACAATACTGACACAAATAAGAACTTCACACAAGATTATTCCATTCTGTTATACAGCTGTATCCTTACTGTAAGCAAAGTTACTGTTTTTATGTCAAGTTAGGGCTTTTATGTTCAGTTTCAATTTAAAGACAGAACAGTATGTCTGACCTACATGGTATCAACCTTCACACTCAATTTAAACAAAAATAACTGAAGATTTTGAAAAACTGTATTTAAAAGCAACTTTTCACGCAAGCCAGTATTTCACACAAATACAAATTGCTACTGGAAGCTAAAACCAAATAAATGAAGTCAAGTCTACCTCAGCTATCAGATGCTTTGAGATTAAATCTTACAGGTAAGAAAACTAGTACCTATTTTCTTTGTATTTCCAGAGTTGAACTGATAAATGAAAAGGAATGCAAGACCTTTGTAAATACAATATTTTGTAAACACGAACTAGGACGTGTGACAACCAAGTCACTAGAGCACTTGTACATGGTACAAACTTCTCCCTTCCCTCACAGCATTCAGAGCATGAACCAAAGAGCATCTGTGTATAATAAGCTCTTAAAGATGACAACCACCCACATTTCACCCATCTATGTGCACTCCCAGGTACCCTTCTTGTTATCCAGACTTTGTTTGCTCTTGTATTCTTTGCTCCTGAACTCAGAATATGCCCACACTTTTCAGGCACTAGTGAAACCCAGCAGGAAATCCTGGCAATAAATAATACTAGTAGCATTAACATAAATAGAAAAATCAGAGGAAGTCTGTATTACTATCAGAAAGACTTTGGAAAAAAACAGGCTTTTGTACTGTATGAAAAATGTGAAATAAGTACATAAATAGCAATTATAGAAACTCTGATGAAGAGTTCTGTAGAAGTGCAAGCATTCTAGAAGAAAGTACCCAAATACCATTCTAGGTTCTCACAGGTAGCACAGGAGGACAGAATTGTGCAGCACTTACTGTCGGCTTCACCAGCAACTGCCCCATTACTGTAAACATCCGTGAGAGCCCCACTGGCGTGCACACTGCAGGGGAAGGCAGAGCATGCAAGAGTCATTTGTAAGGCAAAGAACAGTTTTTCATTTGGGTGCTTAATGTGCTATTCCACATATAACCATTTTTTGGTTTTGAAAAGAACTGCAAGAGCTTAAAGCTCCAATAAGAACACTGCAATCACATAGATTTGGAACAAGACAAGCATATCTCTCCTCCAAGGGCTCAAGTGTGATTTTAGGCTTTTTGTCAACAAGGAAAACCATATAATCAGAGATCTTAAACTTGCTCAACTAATTAATTATTAATTCAAAGCATGTGGCACCAGAGGCTATGTCTTCACTAGTAAATTCAGCAGTGCCAGGATGCATTCCTGGGCTTTAAGACTGGATTGCCTACACCAGTAAATTGTTAGAACTATTCCTGGCATGATTTGCCCTGGGCCAGTTAACACTTTCCCAAATGATTCTCAGTGCAGCTCTGGAGTTCAGGCAGCCCAGGGACCATTATGAGACAAAGTGCTCAGACACCTGCCAAGTGCAGTATCCTGGATGGAATGACTGGCCACAGCACTGGAGAACATCTCAGGCATGATTCATCTTTTAGCATAGATGTAGCTGCAAGGCCAAGAGATCCTGAAGCTGCTTTGCTCTGAAAGTTATCTTTCAAGTTCCATTGATAACAGGCTCAGCTACGAGACTTTGGGTTATTTTCTATGAAATAACAACAGGTCCTCTCTGACCCTAGTCTGTGATGGTTTGCAGGAATGGTGCATGTATGCTTCTTGGGAGAAAGGCTCAACCATGAATAATAGAAAATTATTAGTAGAAAACAACAGTTTAGGGAAAACAGCCTTCAAATACTGAAATGTGTAGGAGATGAAGGAATTGATAATGACATGGATGACCGTGTACATTTATAGTTTCCATTATAATAAAACATTGTTGCCAAAAAAAAGGAGACAAGATTATATTGTGAGGATTGTATTTATTTTTATTAACTAGTGCTTCACTGTAGCTACTATATATTACAGGAAAAAGAGTATTCAAAAATCTAACTTAAGCTGGTCTGCCTTTACTGCAGGAGAATCCTACTCAAACACTGCTTCAGCAATAAACCCAGCTGAAGAGCTAAAGAAGAGCTAAAGCAGCTGCCCCACTGCTCTATGCTGCTCCTTCAGCTGTACAGATCTAACAGCTTGGAGGGCCTTACCCCCAGTGATTTGCTTAAGTTACACATTTCCACAAACTGGCATTTTGTTGCAATAATTTTGGTGAATAAGTGTGGCTTACACCAGCCCCAGAAGAGAGGCTGAGTTCTCAGCTCTGCTGAAGCAAGCTGTAGGGCAGATTTGAAATTTTGTAAACCAACTTCCTATTAAAGCATTCAGCACCTCTGTGCATCCCACTCTGGAACAGCCTGCACAAACTTTGAGAAGCACATTGTTTCATTCTCTCACCTTCCTTCAAAGTGGATTTGAGAATCTGCACATACAGAGCACCTAAGGAGACTCACCAAAGTCTCCTTCACAGACAGATCTGTTTAAAGGATATTACAAATTATCAATCCTCACTCTTTCTCCCCAGTGACAGCCCCATGCAAACTTTGAACCTGCCACGCTTGGAGAAGAGATGAAACCATAACAGTCTAGAAAGGGAGATGTTCTGTCCCTCTCAGCAATTTTCTAGAAATTATTCAAGGAGAGGGCTGACATTTTAAGTGTGATTTGGAGCCTTCCATCGTGTTTCTTATTCCCCTAAACATGGATGGCTGAACTCTGGTTAGGAGCAGTTGGTGTAAGGCTGGGTTTTTACTGCATTTGTTTCAAATGCAATTGTGTAACTGCCCTGCAGACTGGCCAGAGACCAGCTGTGTGATTATGAAAGCTGACTGCACTGTCTTCCAACTCCTGCCTATACAGCAACATTTTCAATTACAAAAGGAAGAATGGTTTACTGAATATAGGACAAAATGTTCCAAAATAATTTTCTCACCACACGACCGGCCTCCTGCAGACATTTCATTTCAAAATTGTGCTTTTCTTTGCAGAATAGAGTCCCTATTTTTCAACTACCTGCTTTAATAAGTTGGAAGTTGAAATTGTTTTGGGTGAGGTGTAAAGGTTCTCAAAAATCAAAAACATAAGGTACTATGTATTCAAACTTCAGAACCCAAACCTAACATATTCACATGTAAATTTAAATTCAATGAGAAAAAAATCCCACTCAAGCTTCACAATCAAAAAGTTTCCTTTAACCATAAAAAAATTAAACACAATACACACAAAAGAAATCCCACCATAAGATCATTAATCTTCTGGAATAACGAGGAAAATACTTACACAGAAGTAACAAGCATCCCATCAGTGATATACAGGAATATAAATACGGGAGGTAGAATTCCCAGAGGTCTGTAAAGAAAACATTGAGCACAGCTTTAACTTATTCCAAAGAGGCTACTTATGTCACAGAACTAAATATAAAAAAAAGGTGCTGACTGAATTAAGACACCACCTTCACAACCTGGGCAGTACTCACATAGCATGTACTAGAAATACATTTAACTGGAAACCTGCATTTCAGTATTTCCAGTGAAACTGGTGTGAGGTTCTTTTGCATTCCATACCATATAAAGACTCCATACTGGCAGCATCATTGTCTATGAGTGCTGAAGCCACCCATACGATTCCAAGGATAAGCAGTGCAAGAAGAATGAGCATTACAAGGGTTTCCAAAATCCGTGCTCTGATGCCCTGTGGGCAGAAGAGGGGAGAGGGAGGAAAAAACAAAGCCAAGAAGTTTGAATCAGGTATTTTCAAATGTTTTTAAAATTACAAACAAAGAGCAGATCCTTCTTCCTAAACATATACTCACATTCTATCATGTAGACAAAAGCGTAACATGTAATGCACACTTAAAAGATAGTACATAAAAAAAGGAAGTACTTATGGCTTTATAGTGCCCAGACTGCATTTTTCCCTTTAAACCCATAGAAAAACGTTTTAAATTGCATATGCCTTACAGTTCTCATTAATCTCATTATTCCATAAAGTAGTCTTTATACCACATGATTTTGTTCGAGCATTTTTAAAAGATGGATTACTTTTCTAATACTTTCAGCAAAGAAAGTGGATTAGCAAATTTTTATCTATGATTCCAATCAAGGGAATGGAAAGCCAATTATGGCAAATAGCCAAATGGCCCGGCAAGCATAAAACGCTGCGCAGGTACAATGCAGCAACTCCTCTAAAATCCCTCCCGCAGCCGTCAGTCTGCGGAGCCCTCCAGCGCTCGGCTGCGGGACTGCTGCTCCCGGAGCTCCCGGCTCGGGCTCGGGCACAGCTCCCGCCCTGCCCCGGCCCCCCGGCACACCCCGCCCGCACCTCCGCAGCTGCTGCTCGGGGCTGGAAATGAAACAACGCTGTGACAGCTCGGTGCTACGCTCGCGAATATAAATATGCCAAAGAACACACAAAATCACATTTGCCTTTTACTGGTATCGCTAATTTTGAGCAATAGAGTGATTGGGATGCTTTCTTCAGGCATTCATGCCATTAAGGAACCATCAGACTGCTATTCAAATAACAACTTCTATTTTTCTGTTTGCCAGTATTCTCCACAAGCAAACCCAACTTCCTTCTCACACAGGTTCACCCCAGCATGGGGATATTTCACTGTAAAAACTACATGGTAGTTAAAAGCAGAAAATTTGTTTTACTTCATTATTTTTTTCTATTTTTATTTCATCTTCCCTCACTGCTTAACTAGGGGATTACTTAAGGGTAATCTGTGTATGGCATTTACCCTGAAAATTATGCTGTCTGCATAATCACTGCAACATGAACGAGGACCCCAGACACCCTAACCACGAGACTGATCTCTTGTAGCACACCCGTTCCTCTCCTCCACCAGTCCTCTGCACAACAGTAGGGGAACCACTGACAACTCACTCCATTCTGCTCAGGGCAGAATAATTTTTATACTGCACAGCACACACACTAGGATTCACACTCATTTAAACACAGTGAAATAATAATATTATTATGAAGTTTGGTGAAGCAACTAGATAGAAATATTCTGTCATAGGCACTAATGAATACTTGGTAACAGTCCAGGATAAAAAAGAAATTAAGACACTTAAAGCACATAGGTAAATACTTAATCTCAATTAGGCACCCATAAGACTTTGCCCTATGAAAACATTAATGTTCCAGGCACATTAGTTCACACTTACACACATTAGAGCACTTGCCAAATAGCTGCTATTTGAAAGCAATGAAAAGTACAGAATTTCCCCCCTGTGCACATGGAGAAAGCCTCTGGAGAATCACTGAATGATTGAGGGTGGCAAGGACCTCTGCTGGACACCGGTCACCTCTCTGCTCAAGCAGGGACACCTAGAGCTGGTTGCCAGGACCATGTCCAAGCATCTTTTGAGTGTCTCCAGTCTTGGAGACTCCAAAACCTCTCTAGACAACATCTTTTTTACTGCTCAGGCACCCTCACAGTAAAAAAGCAGTAAGAAATGAACCCCAGACACCACACAACTTCTTATTTTTGCTGAGGCTAATTTTGCTTATTCAGGTTGCAAAATATAAAGCTTGAACACTATTATTAGTACTACCAGTAATATAAGAGCAGGGCAAGAATCTGTGCTCCTGACTTTGATAAAGATACATACATGAAATATTTAATGTTACTTTAACAAAGCAAAACTATATCCAAATAAACCTTGAAGTTTACTGCTTTTTTCCTTCTTTTTTTTCCTGAGCAAAAAACCTCTTCCATGACATTTTTGGGTTTGACTCAACAATTCTTCTTTGAGTCATTTCACTTCTCTCCCACAGTTCCATTATATTACTTAAATTTCTTAGAGGAGCCAAACGTCCCGGCACAGAAGACACTGCCATTTCTATTTCACATAATGGCTGTTGCACCTTTTGGAATCCATTTACTCGTCACGTTTTTTCCACTGTATGTGAAAAGGAGCATTAGAGCCTGACATCTTCAAAACCATCAACAATCTCATCTAAAACTGGAGATTCCAAACCAGTTTGTAGAGTACATTTATTTCACATGTTCAGTCTGCACCACTGGGTCTGCCTTGAGCCAGAATTAACAAACATTACACATTAGTGTAATGTGAGAAAATACAAAGTCTAAGTACACAAGACTATTTCCAATCAGCATTCTAAACAAGGAAAACAGTTTATACAGCACTATACAACCAAGCAGATTCCATCAGGTTTTTTCAAACAGTGGTTCTGTATCTCAGCTTTAGTTACACAAACATCATTTCACCCTTAACACATCCTCCAAACAGAGGATTGCACAGCAAAGCACCAGGGTGCCTCCAGTGAGGAAAAAGGCAGATTTGTAGCTATCTTGTGTTCCAGTATTTAAAGAATAATTCAAACACAAGATGCAGACTGATAGATTATTAATATCTATATGGTTTACTAAGGGTGGGCATAAGGAAAACAACCTCAACACCACTACAAATTAAAATATCAAACTCAGATTTCAGTCCAGCATTAACCACACAGCCTTAAGTAACACTCCAGTGCTGTAAATTTAAGAGAAGAACACAAACATAGCCTTTAGAAATAATGAAAAATTTAAAAATAGACAGGCTTCATTTTCACAAAATGTAATTTAAGTTTGACATTAAAAAACTAAGGGGACAATTGAAATACTTGTTATGGTGGTGGGCTTTCATACATTCACTGCTATACACTAAGAATACTGCTATGACTTCAGGTTACATTTGTGTGCATGAGGTGAAAGGGGTGGGAAAGAAATAAGGGAAGTAGGAGACCTGGAAAAATATATTCCTTTAAAAAAAAAACACAAAAGTTTGTCTAGAACAAGTAGAAAAGCCTACAATTAGAAAGGCTACTTGCCACTCCAAGATGAGAAAATTTGAATCTGTAACCAGGACACATTTTCATCAATGGAAACAGATGAAGAAATATAAAGCATGGTTGGTTCTTCAAACACTACTTGAAGATACCAGAAAAAAAAAAGAATTACATGAACAGATGTTTTTATTATGGAGAAGGGTCTCAGAGAACACCCTCACTTTTGAACACACTTCTGTTGTTCCTGCTCTCCAGGGACATGCAGAGAGGAGGGAACGCTGTGAACACTAAAAAGTAAAAAGAGAAAAGAGATGAATTGGAAGTAGAACACAAAGAATTAATGGAAGCTAAAAAGAAAGGCAGAAGTGTTGAAAAGAGTCTGATCTTTGGTCTTTAATTCAAACATAAACTTCTCTGCACATGAATAAATGACGGATGTGCTCCCAAAATGGACTCGGGATCAGTGTTCAGGAAGCATGAACACTTTGAAGGAAGGTGGTACTTCACTTTCTCAACAGTAATTTTGGTTTTTGTAGCTCTCCACTTTCAAGTCTTTTTCCATGAAGGCATCTAGAATAAAGCATCAACTGTCACTGCACTACAAGCCCATAACAACATCTTTGCTAACTGCTGAACACGAAAACAAAACATATCCAACACCAAATTCTTACACTTGGGTTTCAGATTATCCATAAAGCAAAAGTCACTCCCAAAAGTCAATGCCCCATGTGGTTCCCTACTGTCCCTAAGCAGAAGCCTGACATCTCACAGGCTGACAGACACATTAAAGGAGTCTCTTGCAGAAGATGAAAAAAAAATATGATAAACAAAAATTTTTGTAAGCAAGTTACTATAATCCAATAGAAACTGTAATTTAACTCTTTATCAAGAAAATTGGGGAAAAGGACTGAGAGATTATATCATCAAACCATCACTTTTTTTTTAACTTCAAAGTTTCACAGCTTACAAGTCCACAGCTCACCTACACTTTCCCTCACAGCATATTTTCAAAATCCATCTAGTTCTTTAACATGAGCACTTAACCAAGTGAAGTATTTTATTAAAGGAAAGATATTTAACACATCAATCCCAGCAGACTGCAACTTGCCAGAAGCCCAGTAATATCTGTCATCTTCTCTCTGCACTAATGGGGGGAGTAAAATAAAAAAAAAAAAAAAGCATTTGAAGCTCTCAAGGCCAGCCTACAAATAAAATCTGTCCTGCAAACACATTCTAAGGATCTTGTGGTTTGTACAGCCTTACAGGTATCTGACTCTCAGACTTCTAATTCTTTAAAATTCAATTGTCAAGACATTCAGAAGTTTTTATAGCTTAATCCTGAGCTACTTATGCTGCCTGGAGCAGCAGGCCTAAGAGTTCATGTTTCCAGAAAAGCCTAATTTTAGCAGGAAAGGTTTTAATTATTTTAGAAGTGTTCTGACAAATTTTTAATTGCTACTCTGGAAGGCATCATCAAAATCTTACCATGTTTCTTTTCCATTATGATTAACACAGATATAAGTCATCCTGGATGACAAATAGCCAAAAGATATTAAAAACCAGCACTTGGTAAAAAGGTAATTCTTCATCCGAAAAATCCAATGAAGTACAAACGGCAAAAACAGTCCTGAAGGGATAACAGATGTCATACAAGCAACTCAGAAAGCACAATTACCAAGGAAACCACCTCTCCCCTGCAGTACATTTGTGTTGAGGGATGACTATTATGCCACTTAGAACACATTAAGACTTTTCCTGCTATGTGTGTTCACACACAACACCCAGAGAGACTGGTTTTACTTTAGAAGATAATGTGTGGTGGTAGGTCCTTACAATAAGGTCCTTTTCAACAAGGAAAATTTCTTGATAATGGAGACAAATGTGTTGGGGATTGTTTTCCCCATTTACAATTCTTAACTACTTTGAATTATACAAATGTAACAATTCAAAATGCTCTGGCATTTATCTGGTGCCAGTAACAAGTAAAGACCTTGCTCTGCAAGGTTGTCCCCCAAGTTTCAGACCTCTCATATAACCAGCAGTTGGCACAGAGATCTCTCCTGACTCGTAAGGACAGTGCATGGGCAAGAAAGCTGCCTGCTCCTCTCCATTAAGAGCCACATGTAGACTCTGGAAAGTTTAAAAGGCAATCTCTGACAACTGCCATTCTAGCAATGCTAAGGTAAGACATGCACCATATTCCAGGAAAGACACTGATAGATTATGTTATCTCCTGAGCAGTGGCACAACCTTGGGCCATAAACTCACAAGTTGTTATTTTTTGGGAAAGAATTATTAAATAAATGAAAGCAATTGAGCCATTTGTTGCTGATTTTTTGCTCTGTCAATTGTGATTAGAAACACAAATGTTATTCTTCAGAAATTTAAGTGTAATTTTTTATCTATCTACCTAATGCTATATGGATTTTAACATAGATGAAGAGATATTTACCAAGAGTTCTTTTGTTTTAATGCTGATGAATAATTAGAAAAGCTTTCAATATGTTATTTTCTCTTTTTTGCAAGCGGCAAAATTCCTGGTAAAGTCAAAGAACTACAGCCCCATCCTTACCTTAAGAAAAAGCATTTCTTTGTTGGAACACCACCAGGCTATAGAGATTTTGATGAACATATTATTATCTCCTATAAATTTGACATTTTTGAAGCTACACTGCCATTTTGGAGCTACAGCTTCTGTTAATTCCACATTTAATCTGGTTGCAAACTGTGCAGGAAAAAAAAACAACACACCCTATTATCAAGGAAATAAAAATTACATGTTACACATAAAACCAGAGAGTGCTAACTATGTTTCTATGGTGCTAAATATGTGAACAGAATTCTGCTTGGACATCTTGACCTCTTGCTAGATAGGTAAACATCACTTTTTACACCATGCCCTGACCCACGGGGAAAGCCTGGGAAACATCTCTGCAATCATGGCACATTTAAAGTACACACGACGCCCATTGTTTTCACGTGACAGAAGGAGCCTTAGTAACCTCAAGATTTGCTCAGTGAGGGGCTGATGGCAACAAACACACATGATAACATCTGCAGGAGAAGTGGGGGCACTGGAAAAGGGGGAATTACATTACACTTGGTCTGAGGTTGTGGATGTTTTATATTAACCCCAATTATATTTTTAGCATGTGACACCCCCTTTCTCAGTATTGCGAGCATTAGTGATGAGTGTCAAGCATTTCACCCATTTCTGTGGTTTGACACCAGACTTGGAGGGATCTTTGCTGTGACCTATTCAAGGCAGTCCACAAACAAGTTTTTAATAAGTAAAGGAGAACCATTTTGCATCAGGCAACATTAAACACAGTACATTTAGCACACTGATATTTAGTCAAGGGGTCATTATCTCATGAGACTACATAAATTACTAAGTCAAAAGCAGATATTGTGATTTTAGGAAAACTCAGTTCATTTCAAAATGGAGCTGCTAATGACTCAGAACCCTCATGGAGCAAGCTAAGAAAATTTTGATCAAGAGGTAATATATTCAGGCATTAGATTCAAGTAAGTAGAAAAAAGAAACCAAAACAATCAACACTTCCTTGCCCATACAAAAACCAAATACTTCAGACTGTAACCAGCACTGACTGTGTCCTCTCCAACACCAACTCTTCCCTCACAGAATCTTCCCAGCCTGCAGGGATTTCAAGATTAAAATGAGCCCTTTTCTTCACAAGTGCATTTTAAAGTTTATTTTCCACACAATACAAACATGAATAATTCAGTCATAAAACATTCCCAGCAGCTTTCAGCTGATTTTTCTGTTAGTATCTTTTCTCAAGTGATTTCACAGTTATTACCCTGCTTTCAATGGAGCAAGAGTAGGCAGCCAAAATATTGAACTGTATCAAACTTAACAGCCACACAGGAAAAGTAACAGAAACCAGAAAATTCAAAGAGAAGCAAAGAACTGGACAAAGAAAACAAAATGAAAATTTTGTTGAAAAAAACCAAATTTCTTTGGATACTGACTAAAGACATGTAACAAAAAGCATTAGAGTTAGGCCTGCCAAGTTGGAAGTGAAGGACCAAAATCCCTCAACTGGAGCTCAAGTAAAAGATGTCTTTACATAACAGCCTGGTGACAAGGCCATCTATTCAGGATGCAGTGCACTCACTGGAGTGACCCCTCTGCCAAAGAAAACTTGGGCTCCCCTCTTCAGTGTTCCAGAGGAGCATCCAAACCACAACATTATAACATAGTTTGGGGTCCATACCCATCAAACAGTCCTGCTGACACCACTGCACACAAATAACTCAGTGAAATAACCTAATGAACCAAGATGGACTCCTTGCAGACCTGAGTCCTCGTGACCAGGATAAAAACCAGGTCTTTCTCACTTTTTTCCCTAGGATCTATTTAATTATCCAGTGCAAAATGGACTCCAGTGAGAACAATCAGGTGGGATTCAGTTAGTGCCTAGCAGTTAAGGCACTGTTTCAAATACATGGATTCAAATTACTGAAGCAAAGAGCATACCTATGGCTCTTCCACACCAGCCACCATTCTTGCAGATTGAACATAGAAACAGTACATTAGAAGTATTATTCTTTACAAATTTTGTATCAGAATACATACCAGAATACAGGATACATACCAATTTCTTAAAATGAGGAAAAGCTAGACAGAAGAGCAGACAAAATGCAGGCACATGGTAACTGGAATAAAATAATTAAAGCCTACAGCTGTCAGATGCACATGACAACCCTGCTGCAGCTTGCCCTAAAGGGATGGATGCTGATCTATGGACACCCAACCCAAATATTCTGGGGAGAAGGGAAATGAGAAACAAAATGACAAGCACAGTGAAATGGTAACTGTCCCCATGTTACCCCTTTCACCCACAAGTTTGCTCTGTTGTTCCATTCACTAGCCCAGCCCTCTCTAATTAGCTCTCAGATGCTCCACTCCCTCCACCTACCACGTTTCCCAGACTTTCCAAAGCCACCTGCAACAACATGGGAGCTCTGGGATTTCTGACACTATGAGTCTCCCTCTAATCATTTACTTTTGGATCAGAAAGAATCTTTCCTGCTAGACTAGCCTGATAGGAAGATAAATAGATGTTTTCCAATTTCTTTGTAGCTTGGCAGAGCATTAAGATAAGTGACGCAAAGCATAAAGAAAGACCTGGAATTTGTGATTGTGTTTCTGGCAGGAAGAAACCCTGAAGACAGTTACCAAAAGCAAATGACATGTACAAGCACACAGGTCCCTTTTAAAGTTCTAAAATAAGTAAAGAAAACACAAGTAAATCCCCTGAAGTCATGTCTGTTACTAATGCCCTGATACAAGGAATAAGCCCAAGAAAAAAGCACCCTTCTAGGAACTTCCAGAATGCTATTCTTCCAGAATGGAAGTTCCTATTAATAAGCTGGAAAACTCTTGAAAAAGCCACTAAAAAAAAAAAAAAAAAGGAGAAAGTCTTTGGTTCTCCCTCCTCCCCTCATTTGTAAAAAAAAAAACCTGTTGTCTGCCTCATAAATTTTCACTACAGATGTGTAAACTTCTTTCTTGTCAGTTCAGAAAAAGTGATTCTTTATATAGAGCAATCCTTAATGTGAAGTAATTCTAGTAATATCAAATAAGTAATACAGACTATAGATCTAAATATCACCTGATTATCAGCATCAAAAAACCAATACTTTCAGAGAAGAAATAAAGTGCTGTCTGCCTAGTAAACAAATGAACATGAAATAAATAACTGAATAAATGAAAACCCATTAGAAAAATGTTCATTGCCTTTCTATGATTAAGACAATTATATTAAACCTTTCCACTATCAATATAAAATTCTATAATTGCCATTTTCTTCTCTGTGAATTAAAATTACAATTACAGTAAATCTGTATTTTTCAATTTCGATATAAAGTAATAAAAGTGCATAAATAGACTTAAAATAGAGACAAAGTTTTGCTTGTTCTGAACAATCAATACTTGATGTCAATGGAGAGTCAAATGAAGACACTGACTATTGTGAAAATACTTAAATATTCAAATATTAATGAGATATTCCTCATGCATAAACCAGCCATTTTTATAAAACAAACCACATCCTCCAAATAAAACTAACAGCAAATCAATTTAATGTTTCTGACCATTTACAGAAATAAATCCAAACACACTGAGATGGGAAGATGCTCCCATTGCCTCCTGAAGCCTTTAACTCTGATATGCCAAATTCTCAGAGGCGTCTGCCTAAGAATTTACTTTCCACTGACTAAGAAAGGGGTCTGAATCACAAGCATTTCAGAGATCTTGCATGTGTGAATACTTCCTTCCCAAAGGATGGCAAATTTTTCCATGAAACACCTCAGTTTTAAATTCATTAATGAATTTTATTATAAACTGACAATTAAAAGAAAAAAAGAAATGCATCTCAGAGCTTTTAGGTACACAGCCATTATCTACTACAAACAGCAGGATCTATAGAGGGCAGTAAGAATGCTCCACCGAAACAAAATTTAAAAGCTACTTATTTCTGCCTAAAAATAAATATCTCCAGAAGAAAAAAATATTTTAGAAGGCAGTGCTTCAGTTTACATCAGTGATAAGCTAAGGGATTCAAGCTTAGCTTTGGTAGCTGTACCATCTGTACACTTTACAAGTAGTAGAAGTATTTAACATGTTTATTTTTGCTCATGCAGAACTCCGTAAGTTATCCCAAAACCAAATAAAAACTGCAACAAAGAAAACCAACTCAATTTATCCACTAAGAGAGCAGCAGAGGAAAATATTCTCATCTTATTCCATTTGCAGACCTCCAGCTACGTGTTCAGGCTTTTAGCAGAACCGTGGAAATTCTACAAAGCATAAGCTTGCTACATACAGCACAAAAGTGCAAGTCCAGGGTGATGTAGGCGTGGGGAAAGCACAAAAGTTCAGCAATGCAGCCCATTCCTGGCTGGGCTGAGGTGGAATAACTAATGCTCCAGTGCTAGCTGCCAAAACTGAGTCGTTTTGCAGATGCCTCTACCTACTCGTAATGTGTCACCTAATGCAGCTTCTCACAGAATGCTAGAGAAGTCACAGTTAGAAAAACACCTTTCAAAATAACACCCTTTTCCTTCAGCATTATTTTTTTACCCCAATATTATTAACAACACTTGGTTCACCTTGTTACTCTACAAATTCCCATAGAACAAATACATTAAAATGCTGCAAGAACACAAACTAACCTGACACATTTTGATTTTCTATCTGCCTTATAGAATTGGTCACAAAAAGTAATTATAACCTCAGTTCCATACACTGCTGCACAAAAGCTTAACCCTGCTCAGCTAAAGTGGCAGCGAGGCAGACAGTGCAGAAAACCTGTACCAAATAAACTTTATCATCAGTTTATCTCCTTGTAGCATATTTTTTTGTACCTTACACTGAGGCCTCTTTAAAGGAAGTACCATCTAATTTATGGAAGCAACCAACTGACATTTAACTACTTCAATGAAACGGAGCACAGATCACATCTCATCACATCTTGATCCAATGTGTGCAACAACCAACATTCTCTTATTTCCCCCTCAGCTGTCCCCAGATACAGAACTGTTACTTACTTTCAACAAACCACAGATCCCCTTATGCTAATACAAAAGAGGCAGATTTTTGCATATACTGTCTCCGACTGACTTAAGCATGAAATCCTATAAAAACCTGATAAAATACTTACATATCTACAAAACCAACTTCACGTTAAGCCATTATTCCTCATCTGACAAGTTTCTCTCTCCTGGCCACTGATTCTTGAATTTCTTTTTATCTTACTCTGCAAAACATGGTGTGGCCTTAAGTTGACAAATATGTGGATGTTATTTACCTGTCCTGCACAGCCTTTGATCCTAAATCTCAAAATACAGACATTTAGACCAAAAAAATAATTGTGTGTTGAAGTCAAGGTTTTGAAATACAAAAAATAATAATACAACCATGATTCCCAACCTCTTTTGACTTACCTACAGTAATTTTCATGCTTTTACAGTCATTGTGAAAGGACAGCAAACAGACATAACATTTACAAAGGTATTTTCATTTCACACTAATATACAGTAGAGCTACAGTTTCCAGCCACAGATTCACAAAGCAGGCCAAACACTTACCAGAGTCTTTATACACTAATTTGCTTAAATATAAGGCAAATTTTTTTTTCTTTCCTCTGCAGAAGTGCAAGTGAAGGACTTGGTAGTGTAAAGCTGTAATTTTATTATGTTTTCAGAGTTTAGTGTAACACTTGTCAATGTTACACACCAACATGTTACACTAAACCTTCTCATCTTCCCTCTGCAGCCATTTTATAAGCTCTTCTCACACAGTACTACATGGGGCTACTCTCTACATTAAAAATTACAAACACATTCTACATTTAGCCATGTACAAGCTGCTCCTGAGACTTTGGTGGAAGCAGCAGCCACACAAAAGCTCTGGATAGGCACCATCCTTAATGCAAGATTTACAGTTAAACACAGTCCTTAACCTTACATCCTACAGATGATGCTATGGGTTTGTGCAACTGCCTTATTTTAATAGGGAGAAGGAAAAACCATGATCAAGCTACCTGCCAAATCAAAATTCCAGAATCATCAGATCTGCTTCTAAACAACAACAAGCTCTAATAAATTTTAGGTGGTGTCATTTTAAAGGACTCCAGTTTAAAAACTGGACTTCGTATCTGAACTTAACATGTTGGTTTATGCCAAAAATACAAACCCAACCACCTGCCTTTGATGTGACTGATGAAACAAATTTTGTCTCTGGTATTACTAATGCAATGAGTAAATGGGTTGCAATATAATGTACAATAATTCAGTTACATACTAATAAACATTTCATAGACATCAGAGCACTAAAGTCTCAGTTTATGCTGAATGATTTTATAGACAAATAAATATGAGCTTAAATGCCAAATAAACATCCACTGTTAACAGTGAGGCTATTTGGTGAGCCATACACACAGTGGCCTGTGGGTATTGCAGAGGTACAAGCAAGCATTAAGCACAGTAAATGCTATTCATAAACAAGGCTCAAGACTCTTGAACACTCCAAATCCATTTTAAGGCAAATTTTAAAAACTGATTTTAATTAGAGATTATTTCATACTGGAAAATATTTCCAAGCCACTTACTTGCCAGCACTTTGCAATAAA
Organism: Petroica traversi; assembly: GCA_025920805.1. Lineage (NCBI taxonomy): Eukaryota > Metazoa > Chordata > Aves > Passeriformes > Petroicidae > Petroica > Petroica traversi. The sequence goes on from JAHLSL010000022.1 coordinate 7,526,589, forward strand.
GGAACAGTTTCTTTCTATGAAATCTCTTGAGATAAGTGAAAAAGTTTCTATAAGTAAATACTTCAAAGCTAACTTTGAACGTACTTCCTACATTGTCATCACACACTGTAAAATGTCTTTTAGAGTACCACAGCCCTACTGGTACAAACAGCAAAGCTGGGAATACAGATTTTCTACCAGGAAAAACACAAAAATCAGAATTTCCATACTCACCAAGAAATAAAAAAGCAGAAGTTTCACTTTTGCTCAAGACACTCCCCTTTTAGGAGTGTATTTATTGCTTGGAATTTGCAAATACAACGCACTTCAACACAATACATCAGAAACTTAAGCTTAGTTCACTCCCATTTCATTGTGCAATAACTAGGAAAAGTCAATGCTATTGATAAAGTGGATCAAATCAAATACTGAGGAGATGGAAGACATACACACTATGACAACAGAGCAGAGCAAAAAAAAAGCCGTTTCAAGAGGGTTAATAAAAGTATTTTTGCAAAGCTTCAACTTTCATCCTTTCCCCAAATAAGTAATTTTACTTACAAAACATATTTTTAAAAGAGATTAAGGAAAGAAATCTGCCTTTAAAAACAGAAACCCCTGCATTTCACCATCTTGTGAGGAACCTACACCTATGTTTTACTTGTGTGGGTTAAGCTGCCGCAGGGCTTTGCAGCCACAACAGCCAAATCTTTATACAGCAGCAAGCACAACACAATAAATGTTCTACCCACTGGCCCAGTTCACCTGCCTTCAGCATATGAATAAACTGTTACATTTTTAAGTGGTGTTTTTATTAAAATAAACTGAACTTGGGAAGAGCCATCTAGGAAAGGCAAGCAGATGGAGAGACTAGCTGACACATAACAATAGCTGGTGAAATATTACTCTTATTTTCTGTAATAAACACCAAGATCAAAACATTACGCAAGTTAAATTTCCTTGAAAGGTTCCCAGCAGGAGTTTTCCTTTTTGTTTGTGCAGTATGCGATTTCCTCTCACCCACAAAAAACATACCAAGAATGTGCATGTGCCACTAACACTAAGCAGCACTTCCTTAATCACTCATTTCCAACAATTTATGGATGATCAGTGGCAAAAACGAGCAAAAATAATGAAAGCATGCAATGAAAGCTCATTGAGACAAACCGGCTTGGACTTCCTACTCATTTCTGTGTCTCTTTAAGATGGGGGTCTGATACAAATTAGCCACTGGGAAAAAAGTCATCTGGTCATAAAATACAGTACAGGGTCACTTTTATGTAAGTTTGCCAAAAGGGACATAAACCAGGACAATTTCAAACTGTGACACAGGATAGAAGTATATTAAAAAAATCTTTGTTCCTCCTCCATTGTGCTGTCATGTTGCTCAGCTTTATAGACATTCTGAGCACCAGCTCTGGCCTCTTCGCTTCCACCTGGTCTACCTAATTAATTAAGCAAGGAAGTTACCTCAAATTTTTGTACTATTTGTTTTTATTATCATGCACTTCTTTTGATGTTCCAGGAGTTAACCTCTTAATCCACAGACTCTGTGTGTTGTGTTCTGAACATTTTGGGATGTCTGGATAATTTGGATAATTGGTCAGGATGTTGCTGTCGCTCATGTTAAACTTTATGCTATGACTACAAGTTCAAAGATCAGTATTAAGGTAATATACTTCATAAAGTCTTTTTCAAACTCTACACTTGGGATTATGCAATACCTAGTTTTTCCAGTTTCTCGCAGCGGTAAATTGCACTGTTTGTATTTTCTTACAAGGAAATTACTCCAAAATGTTTTTCTCTTTGTCAACTTCAAATAAATACAAATTTCCATTGAAGTTTCATCAAGTGAAAGCTTATTTTAAAGGTCAAGAAAAGGTATAGCAATTATCTCCTCAAAAACGTTTGCCTCCTTCACACAGCAGCACACATGTAATTTTCTGTGCAGTCTGTTACCACACATGGAAACATGAGCACTGTGACCTACAGACCTCAACTGCAAATAGCACAATTTTTCTTTTTTGGAGAGAATGATAAAGAATGAGGTTTAATTCTGACATTAAGAAACACTGTTGACAACTTCGTTTCATGACAACTATAGAACCTGAGCACATCAGTGACAAAAAACTAAAAGATTACCTAAACAAGAAACCTAAGTTTATGCACAGACTCCCCAAAGGAAGACATGAAGAAATGAGGAAGATGTAAAACAGTTTTTTATATTGATACAAAAGACTGAAGTGATATCAGGTCCTCCAGCAGCTCAGTTAACAGCACTGGCTGAGGTCCAATGTATCACAACTCCAAGCCTTGAAAAACCCAATTCACACATACACACAAAAATATGTGTGAGCACACATACACACATAGCAGATACACAAAGATAATATATATATGTGCATTATACACCTCCAGTATTGGTTTGTATTATTATTATAGTCCTGACATCAGAATTCTTCAAGTGCCATTAAATGGAAATGAACACGGGCAAAGAGCAGCACTAAAGCTCCTTAGAAGGGCATGGCCAACTCCCTTAGGCCTAAAATGCCCTTTCTGAATTCCCACAGTGGATTTTATGAAAACCTAAGCAGAGAATCAGTCTGAATTCCAGTGCAGCACTGCACGCATCCATGGCCAGTGCCTCATTCCCCTGTTTCTCCCCTCTGCACAATGTGCAAGTGCTTGGCTGTTTTTGCTGCCTTGGGGAATCCAATTGAGTCCCTAAGGGGAGCCATGTGCCATTTAGAAAGTACACAAGGAGCAAGGGAAAAGGGCCATAGGAAATTGCAAGACAGTTAATCAAACCCATTCTGATTCAGAACAGTTAAGGGAGCAATGCTCCATTCAGGAACGTGTAATGAAAAGTTATACAAAGCTCACAAGAGTAACCTATGAGCAATCTGAAATATCAAAGCTTGCAAAAAAAAAAATCTCATTACAGTCAATACATAAAATCAACTTTTATAGCACAATCTGTGATAAACAGATGGCTAAAATCTTCAGGAGTCAGACTTCAGGAGTGATAACTAAATTTACCATTGCTATTTAATCTGAACAAAGACATCCATTAAAAAATGAAAAAAAGTAATGCAATTTCAGGAATGAACCTCTTTTAATTATGCATTTTCAGAACTTTTATTCAAGTCCAACAAGTAATTGATTCACGAACACCTTCAAATAGACATCTTCACTGTGCACACCTCTATCCCAATTGAGCTGTTTAGTCATTGTGATGAAGGTAATTCAATGACAAGATGACCTGCATAAAAGCTTCCACTGGAACAGCCATTCTATCCAAATTTTCATCTGAGCTCGGTATCTAGAATGAACTGCTTTCCCAACTCCCAACTGAAAGATTAAAGATCCATGCCAAACCTCTTTACTGAATGTCTTCACATTTACAGTAGATCATTCTTCTCTTAAGAGCTCTAAGTTTTGCCAAATGTATGAAATGTTCTTTTCAATTGAGATCACTAAAATCTGATTTTTCCAGTGAACAGTAGTACCATTTGAACAATGTTTTATATCTCTAGCCCATTAGTTTGATGTGATGAATGACAAAATATGACTTTTTAAAAAAATTTACACAAACTAAATATGTTCAAATACCAAAATTCTGCAAGTAATCATGGTCTCCAATTCTTCCTGGAAAAGAAGGAAGAAACATGACAAAAAATCTACAGAAAGTAAAAACTGATGGGAAATACCCTTCCTTCACAGATGCTAGAACTGAAAACCTTACATGTAATCCTGAGCTCGATTAATCATGAATTTTCCCAGATTCTAATCACCCAATTACATGGTGTACTTCTTTAAGACATATATAGCAATTATTAAAAGTAGAATCATTTCTCTACATCAACATCTGAAAAGAACAGCACATTTAATTTTAGCTATCAGCTTTGTCCAGAAGTGCCCTCCGCCACTTACTTTCCAAGAAAAGCAATCAAAGGCAAGGTATGTTCATATTACAACAGATCAAAATTCCTGAACCTTGACCAGCAGCTTTAAGGCTCACTCAAAACAGGCAAAACAATTCCACCCATTCTGGATAAGTTTAAACAGAGCAGTGAGGTAGAACAGACATTGCATAAAGGCCTGGAGTATTTGTATAAGGAATCACACTTGGCTCCTGGGATGTTCCAAAAACATCCTGTAAAAAGTAAAAAAAAAAATAATTCCAAAGTGGAATTCCCTCCCCTCCAATAGGTGCATTTTGGTACTCAAATCTGATCTCTTCTGCCCCCATGAAGAAGCAAAACTCCAAAGCACCAACAGTGATCTTTTCCCTGGCATCTGCAGAAGGTTATTGTTCCATCTTACCCATCTCATCTCACAAACGTCTTCAAGCATAAACATGCAATGGTGATCTGATTTATCTTGAATGGGATTTACTGATAGCCACTATCGTAACAAAGTTCCACTTTAAATATGAAAAGTTTGATGTAAAGTGCAAGTTTCATGTAACTGGGATACCCAAAGCATCTGCTGGAGCCAACAGAACTGTACAAGCAGTTACCCAGCATGCTAATGGAGAGAATCCTTGGTTTTGTTGGATTGCAGAAAACCCAAACCCATTGAAATAAGTTAACATGTTTTTAGAAGAAAAGATAAATGTTAATTGTGGTTGGATATTTAAGTCTCAAACAGAAAATGGTGTGGCCTCCACATTAAAACTGTAAGGACAAACAGCTGCTAAAAGCTCTCAGGCCTGTAGATACCTGAAGTGAAAGAAGAAGAAAAAAGTGTTTTCCAGCCAAGATGGACAGCAGCCCATCACCAAACTCCTAGGAAGCTGAATGCATTCATTTGGTCACCCAAACTCATAACTGAAGTGGCCTGGATACTTCTGCAGTTTGGCCAGTGCACAGCAACTCTGCAGCAGCATCAGTCCAGCACTGGTGACACCAGACAACACTGCACACCACCTGGGCTGGGCCCTGCAGGTGTTTTCTGACACAGCTGCTCTTCTGTAAGCCCCAGTACCTTCTGCTGTGGAATAAAGTCTCTGTTTCTCCACATTATTCTCTTGAATTAAAATTTTACTTCACACAGTAGTTTCTAAGTTGGTTTTTTGCCTGTTTTGCAGTCCTCTGTTGTTTCTCAAGTGAACCCTAAAATTTGAACTTGATTGCAGCACTTCAGTTGAGTTTTCCCTAATCCCGCCAAGAAGCAAAATGGCAACTTCACTGCCTTCATGCCAGTTTCTGTCAATTGAACCAGGAATGATGTTTTCCTTCCAGTCACAGTTATTCCCTTGTGGTTTTACTCTACATGCCATGATTCAATGACTCATAGTCTTTTGCATCCATCTTTAATTCATTTCATTCTCCAGGTTTGAAGATCACTTTCCAAGACCCTTTGCTTTCTGACAATTGTCATCCAAAGGGAGCAGAATTCCCTCAAGTGTAGTATCATTAAAAACAAAAGTGTAATCATTTGGATGATAAAGATTAATGGAAACGCGCTACACTTGGTCCCCAGAGAGTCATTCCAGTTTAATCTATCTGATATTTATGATTTGGAATTAATTTTGATGTGCCTCCCATTATAGTAATTTTCTACTGGATTTCTTTAGTTCACATATTAACACAATCATTATCATCCTATTCAAAAATTGCTTTGCCAAATTTCCTGCTTCCCTGAAATACTCGGCCCTCTCAACCTGAATATATTCAATTAAGCTGAACATTTTAATACATGTTTTTTTAACATATTATTTTTAATATTGACATATTTGAACCTTTTTTGGGATGTTTGAATTCTTTAAAATTCACAAATCAAGCTTGTTTTCTCAGGATCATCTGTTATTTAATCACTCTTTTAATTAGCAAGAAACCTGTCCTTCTTTTCCTTGCTATTTTATTTCTAATACAATTCTTGAACCTTCTCTCTTTTTAACAATGCAATTAAATTATCTTCCAAAAAACAAAGTCTTGAATTGTTTCATCTAAAAAATAGTTAAGCAATTTTCTTGATTTCAATTCACATGGCTCACAGGAGTCCTTTCCCCCCTGTATACCTGGCCTGTGCTAGAGTGTGCAGCTGTATCTACACCTTCACATAAGCACATACACGCCTGCACCAAATCCTCCCCATCTGCAATTTCAGTTTCATCAGAAACAAGGGCTAAAAATTAAATATGTACTGCAATTGCTCTGTATTTAATAGAGTTTTCCTACCTTTTTTAAACCAGCAAATCCTTCTGATTCCAGGAAGAAAAACGCAAAGGGCATCAACACAAACAAACACAGATTTGAAAAAAGAGAGGCAAGATTCCACAAACCTGCAATAAACAAGAAAAAGTTTACAGGTTTCACAGTTAAATATGTAAGTTAAGTGTTAAATATATTATATTTCTGGCCCTTTCATATAGGAATGCAGTGTATGTACAAATGCCAGGCATTTATGGATATACTTATTTACAGGTCATTGCTGAATAATATCCATTTCTCTTTACAATGATCTTCAAACAAAACCTGGATGCAACTTACCTTTCAGCAGCAAATGTCTGAAACCTTGGGGGACTGACTGCAAGCTCAGGTGTGCACTTCCACATCTCACTGAAGGTTCTTTAGAGAACCACTGCAGATGTTCTCAGGACAAAAAAATATTTTACTACTCTCAGTGAATCTCGCAAAATCCATTTCTTTGTAGTCTCTTTCCCCCATATATTGTCAAGCAAATCATGGATTTAAACATGAGCATTGCAACTTCCAAATCAGAAGAAATCATGGTAACAGTAGCCTTCCACAATGGGATGACTGGTTCAGCAGGCAAGAGGAGAGCAGCAGATATTTTCATCTCAACTTTATAAGGCTTTCAGCATCATCTCATGAAAGCCCTCATAGCTTAATTAATGACCTGTGGGCAAGGTAGGTGGACTCTGAGGTGGACTGAACACTGGCTGAGTTGTTGGGCTCCCAGGGTTGTGTCACCAGGGTAAGTGCACCCCAGGGGTTGATGGTGGCTAAACACCTTCATTAGTGACCTGGGTGATGGCAGAGGGCACATCCCCAGCAAATCTGTTCAAGAGACAGGATGGGGAACAGCAGTGTCCTGCAACTCTCATGAACCTCAACAGGCTGGACAAATGGACAGAGAGCAGAGAAGAGAGGACTTACAGAGATTTTAACCATGTATATAAATATCTGATGAGGGAGGGAGAAGGGAAAACAGAGTCAGATCTTCACAGTGGTGTCCAGTGAATTGAGGGGAGGCAATAAGCATGAACTGAAAAACTGGAAAATCTACTTACTCACAAAAGCAAAGAAAAAAAACACACTAAAATTCCCAAGCATATTCCACTGCCACTGTACTCAAGCAGAGCAATAGGCTGCCCACACAGGTTTTGTAATCTCCATCCTTCAACATACTCAGGCCTAAAAGGGGAGTGCCTTGAGCAGCCCTCTCTGACTGACCCTGCTTGAAGCAGGCTATTTCCAGAGGTCTTTTCAACCTCAAACATTCTGTGATCTATGTGAAAAAACAACTGACTACAACAAGGCACTCTGTAAGGCACATGTGACATCTGCAGGAAGAGAAAGGGTTTAGAAAACAACCTGAAGTGATACCTAATCTCTATTAGGATATCTGTTCCATTAAGATTTTATAAGCTGAACACTTTCTGAATAGCCAGTTTCTGGTGCTAAACATGAATCCATCATCAACCATCCCAGCAGAAGTTGTGCAGGATGCAGTGTTTCTTCTTTCTAAAAGCAGAAGCTCATCTGTAATTTAGTAGCTAATTACTCTGACATCTTCTGCATCCTAAAAAAAAAAGTCTGTAAGTCTGTAGAGAAAAACAGGTCTCAATCCTCTCCTTCCTCAAAGCACACACATTTCCATAATTCTGCAGGACTGTGTAATATCATCTGAATATCACTCAAAAAAGAGTAATCCCCCATGACAAGACATGCAGCTTTGTTTGTTTACTTCTTCCTATGTAAAGGCTTGTTCCTTTTCCTCTTTGAAACTGTCCATCTCGTAAAGAATAGGGAAGGAAAGAAACTGGATGTCTGGGGTATTTATAATCAAGAGAAAGTTCTGTAGGTAGATCCAAATGTAAAGTAGTTAGCATGGATTTTTTGCCTCTACCCTCTCAAAAATGCCTCTACCATATACTTTTTCCTTAAATGACAGCATTCAAATTTGGAGGAGAAATAAAAGATAGAGGGGAGGAGGGGCACAGGGAGCCAAGAGAATTTCTTCAGCAACTGACAGCAGCAGGACACCAGGAACCAAACCCAGCCAAATAGGCTAGAGAAAACAAAACAAGAAAATTCCAAAAGATGCGTGAAATATAACACTCATTTGCTAAAGAAAACAACTGCCTAAAGGTGGCTAAACTCCAGCTAACAAAGAGGGGGATTTTTCCTTTTCAATTTGCTTTGCCAGGAAGCTCCTGTTACCATTCGAGAAACATTCAGGCATAGCAACATCAGCAAGAATGTCATTAACAGCCCTTACAAGGGGACATTAACTCCAGCAGTCTGCACTTCCCCCCCCCAAAAAAAGACCCCAGAGGAAGAGCAGAAATACAACTAGATGGGGGTAGGAGTCTTATTTCAGTGGTTTTCTCGACTGAAGACAGAGTGCATTCAGTTACCTAATGCAAAGCTGAATACCTGCTTGTCCGAATTTCAGCAGCTCTATTACTCGTGTATCTTAGAGCAAAACACTGCTTAGGGGCTGCAGAGTACACTGAGCATTTTAAGGGAGGGGAGACTGGTGCACATCCAGAGTGATTTTTAAAAAGTTAAAATCCAGACATTTACATGTTAGTGGTATACAGGAACCACATGTACAGCATATTAAACTACAGAGCTACAATATGCACATAAGTTTAGGAGAGGCAAGGACAGTGCCGTTCTGCTGCTGTCAAACACAGGCACTTTCCTCAAAGTAAGGGTCCTCTCTATTTCTTATCCTAATTTGATAGTTCTGAAATCAAATTAAAAGACCCAGAAAAATAATTATTTTCTACCACACTGACTGCATCATAAAATTGCCTAAGACACTTGCAGACATCAACATACAGAAAAGCTTTAAGCAGTCAGTTAGAATTTTTTCCTTCATATTTGCAGTGACCTAAGATTGTCCCCCATAAAACAAGTTAATAAAACATAAAAATTAAAAATTTCTCATTCTTTGGCAGACTAGACCCTGAGCAATTTCCCATTTTTCTTATTCATGGAAGTTTCATTACATTTTACCCCCACCTGGTGGTGGTACCCAACAGCAGCACAAGGGAACACCGCTGTCAGAACTAGTTCTAGGATTAGCTCAGCATGTATTAATTAGGTAAGAGTGTTTATAGTGGATCCAGGTTTGGCCTTTCAGCCTAATTTTGAAACTTTGAGGCATATATTTTCTACATTTCTATATGCCACGAGTAATGTAACAATCTACAGAATAAAACCCCTCAGTGGCAGGTTCGAGTACCTCAGGTGATAGCTGTAATTGATAAATCTAGCAAAAATAAAGTGTTTTAAAGCAACACAACTGCTCCCATTTGATAACACCTGCAAAGCAGCACACAAATCGCACGTGAAGGCGGTGTAGGCAGAGTATGGCGGGGATGGGAGCATTTCCGAGCCCGGGTGCCGGCGCTGGGAGCTCTCAAAGCCGCTCAGGTTCCTCCTCCGGCAGCGCCGGGTCCGAGCGGGACCCCCGAGCGGGGCGATCCCGGCGGCAGCCGCGCGGGGGAGCCCTCGCCCAGGGAACGGCACCAGTAAATCCAAATATCATCACTTGAAAGATGGTCCCTGGCAAATTCAAAGCCTTTTCTATTTAGTAGCAACTATTTCAGCAGGTTTCTTCTTCAATTTTCTCAAGCAACAATTGACAGTAAAAATTTCTGAACGGGTTATTAGATAATTTTCAGTCTCTGACATATTTTGTCATCCTTTTTTCAAAGACAATTCAGACAGAAGAAAGGATTATTTTCGATTATTTTTTTCATGTTTGGGAATATAAATATAAAACAAATGTCCGAGCAGCTAAATCCATGTGAAAAATGAGATTAATCTTTTTTCCTCCCATGTAGGAGACATATCAAATTAGCAATTCCCCAGGACATGTCACAAAACACATCATAAAATAACTCTACCAGAAAGAACCTGTAAAGTCACACAGTCTGATCTGCCCTTAAAACAGCCAAACTAAAGGTGCCATCAGGCTGCTCAGGGCTTTGGCCACCTGAGTTTTGGAAAACTTTCAGGATCTCCCAGTGTCTTTGGACAACCTTTTTCATTGTTGAACCATCCCCGCTGTGAAGAATTATTCCTTTATGTTCTACATACATCACTTCTTGCCTCTCACTTCACAAAAAAAAAAAAAAAAAAAGAAAAAATCCTTGCAAGTTAGGGATCAGGAAAGTCATGAATTTGCTATGTGTGAGTATTATTAGACATTTAGCAAAGAGCATGCACTTTTCATAGAAAAAAACATCCAAAGCTGGATCACTATCTCTTCCTCACCACAGTTAACCTGTAAATTATTTGTACAGATTAAACAATATAGTGAACACACTTTCTCTAGACAAACCTAGCAAAGAATATCCTATTTTCACCAGTTATTTTATTGCACATGTATACCACAATACTTATGTTCCACAATTTTCCTTGTTTGCATAAATCACTAGCAGCTGAATTTAACTACCTAGTCCAAGCTTCCCACAGCTATCAAGTTTCTTAAAAAACATTTTTATTTTGAGAATAATTTTAGAGCTATCAATATAAAGAGGAAGGCATATGACTATTACATTAATGTAAGGAAGAAGTGTGAACAGCATGTTTCAAGTTAGCTTCTAGTAGCTCTTATTTACATTAATACTCAAAGCAGTGAATTTGGTTTAATTCCATCAAGTCAGCGTAATTCTTAAAAAATTAAGACTTTTGTGATACATCACACAGCAGCAAAACCAACTAGCCAACAGCACATTAACCATTAGCATATTAAATGAAAATGAGTTATCAGTTTGAAAATAAGAACATATCTGTGCACTTATAATGATGACATCCATTTTAATTATATTATGCTGAGTACTAACCATGAATTAGTGAGCCATTTAACCACTGAATATAGTAGTTTTGTGGAAAAGAAAGCAGGATCTCATTGCTGATTATTGAGAAAGGTAGAAGCAGGACTGCACCAGCTGAAACTGCTAGAGTGAAGGTGCTCAAGAACAGCCTGAAATTTAAAGAAATGTACCACTGTTACCACCAACATGCTCTGAACAGCAGGGAAAAAAGTCATTAAACTACCTGTTAATCAGTGTCTAAATGCAACACATTCTTATGTTGTAAACAGGCAGGACAAACTGGGATTTCCACAACATTTGACTTACAAAAACCAAATTTAAAATCGTTTATAGAACCCAGTACAAAGAATTAGTTTTTACCAGCTACCATAATTTCTCTTGGCACATGCATGCATTCAATTCCAGTGTAATACAAAGGTTAAACTACTGGAGTTCATTAAATATCTTTTCACAAATATCCTCCTTCAGTTTTAATTTCCTACACAGACACATAGACAAGAAAAAAAGATTCAGTTTCTATATTCTTAGTATAATTTTTAAAAGCAGAGCCACCTTCTAACAACTAAAGAGTGAGTACAATTATACAGAAATATTTTAACACCAAGCTGGAAAAAAAGCTTTTTTTTTACGAGGGAGTTATTCAGGTTATCATCTCATAGCTGTAAAGTCAATATACAGAAATTATTGGAAATACTTAAAATATTTAAGTGTATTCTTTTTAGATCCCAAATACAACTTACACCGAATGCCATCTTGTGGCATTAAAAAGAACTGTGTCCTTAAAAAATATAAGATCAACAAAACATTCTTACAGAATTAATAAATGCTTTAATAAAATCAGAAATAATTCTCAAATTCCATGACAAAATAAATAAATAGAACATCCCTACAACAGGAGCATTTGTAAGATGCTTACAGAAATCTTACTTTTCCTTAACAGTTTAAAATCTATTTTTTATGCACACAATACTTGGAAAACAAAGCGTAAGTGATTCATTTTATCTTTTAAAATATTCTTATGTTACTGTTGTTGGCTTCTGAGATTTTTTCTTTTATTTAAGGATGCTTAAGGGTGCCAGAATTGTGAAATCTTACAAACTACAAAGCGCTACAGCTCTTGGGCTTTTCTCCTCCCTCCACACCTCAAGTCCTGACAATTATGCCATGTGAAAAAAAAAAATCTATCTACACATGTTTGAGAGTTATTGCTTTTGGGAAAATAACATGTACATTTAAAGAAGCTTGTGCTGCAAGAAAAAAAGACCATTTTATATTTACAACACTTTTCTCTGAGTTCTCCTTCCAAGGGGATGACAGCACCACAAGGACTGTTAACAGCCAAGAACACCCTAACACAAAAGGAGCCAATTCAGATAGTTCAGCCAATTGTACCTGAGAGGGAGCAGCAGCCATGGAGGTTCTGCACATCCTGAGGCACATTCAAATAGGAGATATTCAAATCTGGCTTTACACAGGAAGAGGATAAGGACAGAGTGGCTGGCAGACCAGTAGGTCTGGCAAGTGCTTGTCTTCCACACTTGTTACCTTTCTGCAGCTTTTTTACAATGATCAAAGATGTCTTCTTCAGAGGGAGCCAACTTTCTGCCCAGGATCCACTGACAGGCCCTCCATTGTCTGCTGTGGACCTCCCATCTAAACACCCATGTTTTAGAGACTTAAATGTGACTCTTGCCCTCAATTCCACCTCTTGCATCAGGTCCTCATGCAATATTCTGCCCAACTTCATACCTACCAGGAGAACTGCAGGTGAAAAAAGGCCTAAACCAAACTTTCATAACACTTTTCACAATGTGCTACTTAACCCTGACCCTCTAGCAATCTATTTAAAATACATTTAAATATTTAAAATAGACTCTTTATTTGGAAGCACAGAAGATTCCCATCATAACAACACATTCAGGAAAAGAAGTTCTGCCAAGAAGAGCTATACATACGATATTCTGTTAACAATGGCATCTTCATCCTCTTGCTCATCTGAAAATTAAATTACAGCAGGTTATGTTCAATACTCACTTGTCTTCCCTCAGGCTAAAATGTATATACATAGGAATAATTTTAATTTACAATTAAAATTCAGATGTACTGATACAATTTATGAGCATCAATATTTTAAGAAGGTTCCTTCCAAAAACAAATACTCTCACCCTGTTGTTTCATTAGTCAGACTCTTTTCAATTCATGTAACAAAGTAATTTCACTTTACTTAAATATGCAGATCAAAGCTTCTTGGAGGCCTTTTCCAGAGGGTTCTATGGCAAACACTCAGACTCCTACAGCCATAGCTACTGCAAGAAACTGTCCCTTTGGGCATCTCTGGAACCACAGAGAGCAGGCAAGCTACAGGAAAGTCTAAGAGTCTCTTCGAACTACTACTTAAAATCACCTTCAGTATTAATGTCTTTTTTAAACAAGAAAGCCTTCCCAGAACAATACTGATAACTACTCAGTTGCTTCCCTTTACTTATCCCTCTTCCCAGCTCCTGGGGATTTGGGGCAGGGGAGGAAGGAGAGGTGGTGTTATTCCTGTCACTTGCTTTGGATTTAAGATACCATTACTTCCTTCTGATACTTCACATTTTAGACCATTTTTATTCACTTATTCTTCATTTAATACTTCACTAAACAACCTTTATGAAATATCAACACTTAACTCAGAGAAGAATCACGAAGACATCATTTATTCTTTACACCCTCCTCTATGCACATCAGTACACAAAGGTAAGCATTTCTAAATTTGAAATAATGTAAGTATTTTAAAATAAAAATTTCTGAATTTGGAATTATTTTACACTCTGAATTCTAAAGTTTCTCCTACCTTCCACAGGAGATAGAACATCTGATTTTATTTATTCTTAAATTTTAAAACAAATTTTATTTCAGTTCTTAACAGTCATGCACACAGTTGAAATAAACACATGGGAAATAACATCATGCTATTTTGAAATTCTTCTGTGAAAGGACATGGAGTTGTTGGGTTTTTTTGATGGCTACCTCATGGTGTTTTGAAAGACTAAGTCAAGGTCTCTTATGAATCATTTTGGCTAAAAAGCTCCTTGGAGAAACAGTGAACAATTTGTCCTGAAAGAGTTCCAGATGTGTTAACTCCTCAAACATTTCTCATCAGCAGCAGGCTACAAAGTGTGCCTAAGCAGGAGCTCACGAAGCTTTCACAAAGCTGAGGAGATCAACTGCCAACAAAAGGTAATCAAAGGGTCATTGCATCCAACAGTGTTTGCCAAACCAGTTTCCCCTTCCTGTTCTTCTCCATCTCCAAATAGCTGCAGCTTTGTAGTGTCCAAAATACACATCAGGATCAGAAGACAGTGTCTTTCTTCCTATATTTTCAGTGATGTACTTTTCTTTTAAGAAATTAAATTCCACTAAAAGTTTACTTTCTAAAACACAGATCCCTCCATGAAAGCAGCTCTATCATAACACAGCTCACTAGAGCTCAATGAACAGTTTCCAATAAAGCTCAAAGCACCAAGATCACCATGCACAGGAACGTTTCTACAGCCTATTATTAAGCACCAATGTCCCAAATACACTGTCAAGAGTCAAAGATTCTACCATTTTATATAGATTTTTATGCCATTTGTCTTTAGAAAAAATATAGGAGAAAATGACAGGGCTTCTAGTTTCAGAATGAAAACCAGACAGTGCTTCCAAAGGGGGAAGAAACAGAGTATTATCTCGAGGTACTTTCTAAACTGCAACGGTGAACTCATAAGAAACAAGTTAAGACAATTGAAATAACTGTACCTGAGCTGAGCAGGACTTTCTGAAGAAATAATGCTACTAATAATGTAGCACTGGCAGCCTCTTACCAGTGAAAGCTCAGAACCTGATTCTGCTGCTAAGATACTTGCTCTGGAAAAGCTGATGTGAAAGGAGCAGGACAGGATCCAAAGGCAAGGAAGGCAGAAGCATCTACTTGACATGAAGCCCTTTCTTGCCTCTCAACAGTTAACACTTGGCCTGCCATACACAATCAGGTCAATCCAGGCTGCCATAGACCAGTAGCCTAACAGAGTTTTGCTTCTTCTGCTCTCCTTGTGGAAATGGAGAGAAAAATAATCATCTACTCATTTAAAAACAAAATATTTTTGATATATTAGGAATTCTATGCTTACCTGCTTTCCTTTTGTATCTTGTGATTATAAAGTAGGAAACTATGTAGAGAACAGCAAACAGGAGAAAACAGATCTGGAAAAAAAGTTCCATTTATTAGGTCATGAGTAAATGCCCGGATTATAATAAACAGTAAATTTAGTCTCAACAATTTAAAATTGAATTCAGATCAACAGGAGTGTATTTTATGTAAATTTCAAGACTGGTATGTTTTATATCTTAATAACAGAAAGTTAAACCCATTAAAACATATGGTCAGCAAGTTTTACTCTAAAATTAAGAAAAAAGCCTTATTGACAGTGTGATGTTTTGTTTGAGGGAGCGGTGAGTGGAGTGGGGTGGAATGGGCTGTTTTTCAAAGTTTGAACCCACTTCAGTTGTTAGGCTTTGTATCCCCTTCCCATGTACCCTAAGGGTAATTGAATTTTACATAATGGGCTCTCGTGGATCTGTTTTGAACTAAGCTGTCAACACGTGTGGAAAGAAACAAACACGTTTGCTATTTGCATCCTGCCTTGAATCAAACAAATTCCAGGTGACACAACACACAAGAGAGATTGTGCCTACAGTGGATGTCCAAGCATGAGCTCATCAAACACAATGTTTCCCTTACTGTCAGAAGCCAAGGGCACAACTTCCCTTCCCACAAGGCTGGTGGTTTATTTAGATCAGATGTATCTTCAGCCCACAGTGACTTGGATCAAGTTGTTTGTAAGACTTAGCACTACAATTACACTGCAGTGAGATAAGAGCAATTACTATATTGCATTGTAAGATAAGGCCAGGAGAGGAATCTTACAGGAGAGGAATAGAACAGCAGGAAAGTTTTAACTCTCCAATCCATTGCAGGGTAAAAAACAAAAGCTCCCATGTATTTTATTTGCTTCTGAATGAGGCATCAGTGGCTCATCGCTGCTTCCTTAATTCTGGGTGCTGATGCCTATTAAAAACATGAGTCAGTCAGAAATGCAACAAGAAGGAGGTATGCCATCCTCTTCTGGAAGTTTACTTCACTGCATGATAGCTGACCTATTTCTTTAAGCTAGCATTTGCAGATTTGTTGCCTTTAAGAATTCACTGCCTTAAAAAAAAAAAAAATCAAGAGCAGAAAAGCTACCCTAAGAGAAAAGTGAAAGCGAAGGTAGTGATGATAGCCCTGATAAATCTGCATAAACAACCACACTGCATCCAAATCAGCAAATCACAGATGGAGATTAATGTATTATTCACACAAGACTTTCTAAGAAATACTTATAAACATAAACTGAGAGCGTTATTTTTTCTGGTGTAGTCAGACATTTTAGATTAAAAAAACCAAGTATAGCCAAGTGTCCTAGCATGGCATTTGGGTGCCTGTGACTTTCAGGTGCCTCCCAGAAGTACAACAATGCTGTAAGTCTGAAAGTGCCAACCCAGCTCATTCTCTGGGCAGGAAACACACAGCAGCAACACCCAAAATACAGGCACTGAAAATCAGATTTCAAAACTAGATCTCTGAATTCCAATCTCTAATCTGAATAGAGTTTACCACTCCAACTTTCTTGAGGATGCCTCAAAGAAGAAAAGGTTTTAATAAAGAATTCAGTCCTTTAAATAAGTAATTATATAGAATGTTAAGATTTAATTTCTTTTAGTGCGTATATTTTTGAAACAGGAAGAACAAAACAAACTGAGAACAGCCTTGGTTTTTCAGAGTACTCTGACACAGTTTGTCCTGCCTGTGTTGGAAAACTCAGTGCCAGTGCTGAAAGAGAAACCTTCTCTAGGCTTCCAGTTCCTCTGAAAACTAGACCAAGGCTACAGCTACACACATCTAATTTTAGGCACCCACTTTTGAAAATCAGGTATCACATATACAGGGTAAGTGAATTCTTAAAAAAAAAGTCAGATGTAAATAACATGGTGCGACCCATGTAAAAGAAAAGTACAGTTAAGCTTGTTTTTGGTTTAATTCTATTTAAAACAAGAATAAAAATTACAGTAATCTTGTTTACACATTCAAATAGAACAGATGACCTTTATTCTATCTGTGATAACAAGGTTACGGTGAAAATGTGTACTTACGAGGTGCCACTGAGATATTGTGAGGGCAGAGCAGATGAAAGCTGTCTAGTAACATAAACTACCAAATGCTGGATTTCTGGTTTTAGCTAACAACTTCTCTGCAATCCAGCAATAACGGGTAACTCTACATCCTGGTGTAATTCTCCCTCTACTTCTGTCAGATTTGAGAACAACTTCGTAAATGTTTGACAAATTTGCTTATTACTGAAAATTCACAAAATTTTAAAAATTATTGGCAAGAAAATAAGTAAATTCTAGTAAGTGAAAGCTTTATGATCTTAGAAAGAACTCAGATTAAAAGTGGCCAAAACAAGTCAAACAGCAGACTCAGAAATATTACTGCAGCCTCAATTCACACTCGGTGAAACCTCTGATCCTGAACTGTTTCTAACCATGCATTCGGAATAGCTTTCTAAAGGAAACAGCTCAAGTCAGCATCCCAACTATTTTTAGAGTAGAACTCAGTTAAGCTGGGGAAAAGGAATGTGTCGCCTATGATAGCTGAAGAATAGGTTCCACTGTCCTGTCACACTGCAACCCTTGGTTCTTATTCCTCACACTACGTTTGTTTCAGGATATTTTTGTATTGGGAAAAAAACCATCCAGCCTTGTTTGTATTTGCTGTAGCTTCAGTTCATGTTTCTCAATTATGAGTGGCTGGGCTTGAATGCAGCACTCCAGGTACGATTTTACAGCTGTATGTAACAGCACTAAGCCCTTCCTGCTGCACTGAAAATGCTTCTCCACACTCACCTGGGAATCACACTGTAAGTCAGCATTATCCTGCAGTCACTGCATCCATCAGCACTGCCCTCCCCAATTGCTTACAGCAGAGTAGCTCCCAAGTTTCAGCAGAAACTTGGTTCTAGGGTTCAAGTTCATCACCATGTCTTTTATTTTAAACCATACCTTAATGTCAACTACATACAATCATGTCTATTCCATTTCTAATCACTTACTAAAAAGCACTGGTAGTCATACTGAAATAGGGCACTACTCACAAAAGAACACCATATACAAAACTACATTGACATCTTCGGAAAAAAATAAATAAATGAAGAGCCTATACTCTGTAAACTTCATTTTTCATTCAGAAAAACTACTCTGTGCGTCAATATTGGAAGCAACACTGGAATACATCATTAAATCCAAATTATACTGCATGCTGTTTCCAACCAAAAAGCAGTGGTTTATGCCATCACCCATCTCTACAATAACAGCTGACAAAAATTAATGTTGCAAATGCAGCAAACCTAAGACAAGCTGTAATCCTCAGATCCCCGAGTTCACAGAGTTTTTCGCTGGAGCTCAAATGAAGCTTTTCTAGATTTGACTTGGGGAGACAGTCAAGGCACTGTGCAGAGAATATATCCCACTGTGATGAATAAGGATTTCTGACATCCCACACTTCACAAGAAATAATACTTTTCAACCTTAGAATTTATTTCCTTAAATTCATTCCTAATTAGAAGGACAAAGTAGCTGTGGATCTGTTGTCATAATTCAACTGGGAAGCTACTTTAAACAATGGTACATTCTGACCTTACAGGGGAAATACACTCAGTTCATGTTGGACCAGATGGATTGAGATAAAAATGAAATTATGAGGATCCCAAGACTTTTCTATGGTTATAGTCAAACAGTCACCCAAAGCAATTCTTAAAATGTTTAATGTCTTTGTGCGTGTCCCTTCCACACTCAGTAACTGAAAACAAGACACATGGATTCTGTGTCACATCCTTGGGCTCCTTTTTAACAGATGGTATGTTAAGAAGTCTTCAAACCTCAAACATATAATTCATTTACATCTCTTTTGAGGGACTAAACACAATCTCTGCTAGGACAAGCAAAAGAAACCTGTTTTCCCCTGGAGCCCTTAATCTTCATTTGGGAAAGGAAGTGCCTTCTGCTCCTGCTTGGATTACACACCAGACACACCAGGAGAGGCTGCTTCTGGAGACACACACTGTATTCTTAGGTACCTTGTAAACAACTCTTTCACAGAGTCACACCTTTGGTTCTCTCATCCGAAGTCATCTGAGTATGATCCACATCACACTTTTGGATCTGTACCACACAGCTCCCAGCTCCAGTGAGAATGAAGCTGGAGATCACCTGCACACTGTGTGCCTCTGAGCAGCCAGCACTGAAGGGTCTGGCATTAAACAGGAGCAGTAACAACCTGAACTAGGTCAAATTACATTGTGCTTATCCCACTGATAATTACTAAAGATCAGCTGACATCAATCTGTGCATGTGGATGATCTTTAAAACACTGGCACTCAAATTCATGCCTCAGATTAGTAAAGCATCACCTTCTGTTGGAAGAGTCTCATGCTAAGAAAGACTATGCTCAAAATGTGTCAGATTCTCTTTTCCCCCCCTCTTGCAGACAAGATTCAGCCATCTTTTACAACTGCAATTTGTGTGTGTGCACATTAAAAGCTGCCTTTTTATGTACAGGATTATACTTACATAGCATGGGATTATTCCCAACTGTTGTGAGGAAAGTACAGCTGTAGCCTACACCAGGAAAAAAGCATAGAGGTGCCTCATCCAGTAATTGTTCAATAGCTCTCAGTCAGTGTGGCCTGGTAGCACACTCCTTAAAGAGCATCCCGGGCTCAATTACCTGAAGCAAAGCTACCAATCATGGGCAGTAATTCGCTCTCCCCAAGCAGCATTCACCCTGTCACATGTAGTTGTTGTGTCTGGTTTTGAGCCTCCAGCACAAGGAAGATGCTGGCAATTGAAGGAAGGATGATCACCAATGGTCAGGAGGCTGAACACTGGCCTGGTGCAGACAGGCTGAGAGACCTCAGCAGGTTTCATAATTTATACCCTTCTCCAGGTCATTTATGAATGTGTTTATTAAGTGAAAGCACAGGCCCCTGTAGGACTGTGTCAGAGATGTCCTCCCACTCTGAAGGAGCCAGACATCTTGCAGAACAACAACTTCTAGCAGCAAGGAACCACCACAGAATTCCTTCACAGAGAGAAGCCACAGATCTTAGTAATGTTCTTTAATCTAACACACATCCAAGCACAAAATGCAGATTCAACACAGGCTCTTTTCCACATGAAAAGCATCAAAGCAAGTAAGTGACTGTTTCCTCCAACTTGATTGCATACTAGCATGTAGAACAGGGAAAATCTGGAGGAGCAAAACACACAGCAGTGTTTTACCACGCCATGTACGAAAAGAATGATAAAGAAGCTCCAAAAAGCAGCTCCAAAGAGCAAGGGAAGAAAGGAAATAACTTTAAAATTAAATGGCTGTGTCAGTATTTTAAAAAAAAGTTACTGCTTTTAGATCCACAAGCATCTCTATGCAAATGATACACCAAAAAAAGGCTACAGATGTAACAAAGAACATCTTCACTTCTAGCTGTTAGTTTACAGAATGTGTCCTTTTCCCTAAACAGAAAAAACAGCACAGAGAAAAAGAGAAGGCAGAGATCACCCTGGGTAATATTACCAGGTAGAATATGTCTATTTACATGTTAAAGTACTGAAAATGAACAGTCAGTATTTTGCCTGTGATTATAATCCACAGAAAATAATGTTGTACTTCTGGGTTTTAATTTCAGTAATATAGAACAACTAATAGCATTATACATCCATCTCTTACTGCTGTAACACTGCTCAAGTATTTTAAATTAAAAGCATTAAAATACCACAAGGCAACTAAAAAGCTTCTCCTACTGTCCCATTTGGCAAGGCTTTTGTTTACTCGTAGAAAAGATGGCAGGAATAAACAGCAAGAAAACACAGGTGGAGACAAGCAGCTCTGCTTGGTCTATTTCTAATAACTCAATTATCCCACTGACATCTAAAAAGCAAACAAGGCATTCCACCTGTTTTGGATGTGTCAACAGTAAGTGACCTACAACCAACTAAGCACACTAAAAAAAACTGAAAATTTTAGCTATGGTCTCACTTTGACCTTGGCATTCATTTTATCATCTGCTCTGGAAATCTCATTTTTCTCAAGTGAGACATTAACTCAGCACTCTTTGGTTAGATTAAGTTCACTCTAAAACCAGCCAGCCTTATACACTTGGCATGACACACTAAATTTAATCTTATAAGAAAATATCAAATTTGCCCTATGACTGTCCATGACTACAGATTCATTTTGCTCATTAACACTGCCCTCCATACCTATGATTCCCTTCCATGTATGGTCTCTTCTCAGGACTCCTCCCTGGCTTAAAACATTTGCAAGCAGTTGACCCACTTTTTGTGGTTCCTAAGTCATGAAGAAATTATAAATGGTTCAGAGGCAGGTGCCTAGACTTGCTCATCTAGAAAAAACATCCAAGATCCAAGAGAAAGTAAGAAACATTCAGAAATATGTTCTCTATGCTAGAAATTCTGCTGAAGATAAAAACCAGCTTCTACAGCCCTTCAGTCAGAAATGTTTTTCAGCATTGATGCAAGATTTAAAAACACTCTAGAATTAACACAAATAGCACCAACCTAGACCATGCTAACACTCTGTCCCTGAATGAGGCATTATTCAACATTGGAAAGTCAGGCTGTAATAATCGGTTATATTAAAGCTCCAGTCATAGCATTAAAATTTCATTTCAGAAAAAAATTACCCCAGAACTCTCATTAATACAGACTTGGTAAACAATTTATTTGTTTTAAGACAGCTACTTTGACTAATATTAATTTCCAGGGCAAGATGCAGAACATCTTAGAAGACAGAGCTAACAAACTTTCTCATCCTAACACATAAAATTACTCTTCCTTGTCTTCTCACACATATATCCTGTAGCATTTTTAACTGGCCCCCTCACTCCCAAAACACAAACATATTTAAACTGCAACAGATTTATGATTTTATAACTCTCTCCAATTATGCAGACTCTCTACTGGATGTAATTTACCACAGTCTGAAACTCAGCAAATATTTTAGACATGTTCCTATAGCCAAATTCAACTAAAACTCAAAAGCATCGATTCTTCCCATAAATACATTAAAAACAGAAATTACTGTCAGATAATGGGAAAAATGGGATAGTAAAGGCATAAACAGGCACTTCATATCAACAGAAAGATTGTGAAGGACTGTGTTTTGATGACAATTGTGAAGCCTATCCTGGAAACCACACAAGTTAAAGGGGGAAAAGAATATCACACAGACACTGCCTCTATCATCTGTACATTAACCCAGCCATATCCAGCCTTCAATGCCATCAATACCCATATTACCTGCTGTAGGAGCACACATGATTTGGAAATAAAGAAACTGAAACAAAGTCCCGTATTTTCCAGTTAATCAAAATTTTCAAAAATTATCCAAGTGTTCAAATATTAAAACAGTACAAAGCACAGGGCTCTCTCTTGAAACCATGCTGATGGCAGTTAGAAATAACTTTTAACATATCCAGCTAATCAAAAAACTAGAAACATCTGTGTGAGGAGCAACACTATTAAAGATGAATACTCAACACCCAGCTGATGAAATGGCAACATGAGTTTTGAAACCATCTTTCTGAGAGTCAATTGGGTCCCAAGGAGCACAGGTCAAAGCTGCTGAAAGCGTGGAGCAATCTCACCTATCACATGAAAGCCTAATCAGGGGGTTAGAGCAGCAGCCTGTTCCAGGTCACCTCTACCTGGCTCCATCCTCACCCTCCAGAGTGATGCAACAAGCAAGGCTGTATATCATTAGATGCATAAAAACAAACCCCAGCCATGCCTTTCAAAGTTTTTCCTCTCTCTGTGTATAAGTTGTATAAACTCTTGCACATGATTGTTCCTAAGAAGGCAGTGCCCCAAGACATCTGGCAGCACAGGGGTACATGAAAGAGTCAGAGGTTTTCACGGTAAGGAGCAAGGTGTGTGAGTAGGCAGTGTCAAGACTTTCTCAACAAGAGTTATTGCTGCCCTCCTAAATGTGGATAAATACCAAATCAAACAGGAAAGGCTCAAAGACAAGAAAGGAGAAAGCACTTTGGTTTACAAGAAAGAAAAGGAAAAAACACTTGCATAGTCTTCCAATACAACCAGTAAACTTACACTGAATGGAATGGTTTCTTTAGTCTTCCTTAACCCAAAATCCCATCTTTGTCACCAGAAATCAAGTCTGAACTTCTTATCATGATGTCACTGGCAATATACTTCAGATTCTTTCTCCACTCTGACATTGCCACCATCTCCTCCGCTGCTCTGCTCACCTCCTCACCCCTCTCTCAACACTCCTCAACATCTCTGAAAACACATTTTCAGATGGTCTTGCGCTAACAAACTCAGTAACACTCAGCAACCTCCTCACAGCAACGCTGAGCTGTGATCACAACCCTCCCATCTCTCAGTTACACCCTGCCATCTCACCCATTCCCTCTACTCCATGTCCAGCCACTCAAACAAAACCCTACATGGATATGCTTGGTTTTGGTCATATAATAGAAAGCTGGTTTTGTTTGCTGTCTGTTTCACTTTTCATTAGATTTTCTCAAGTCTAATACTTATCACCTTAAAACAAAATTTTCTTAAACATATGCCTGTTCCCTCCACAAAGCGCATGGCCCTTCTGCTCAACCTCTCCTCCAAACAAACACACCCGTAACTGAAAAGGAATCATTCTGAACTGTAACTAATTGCAAATTTTTACACTTCAGCCTGTCATGCTTATTTTATGTAAACAGAAATAGTGAACTGTCCAAAAGCTGTTTCTGTTTTGGGAATAAGTATCTCTCTCCACTTGTCTATGCCAAGTATTTTGAGATGCCTATTGATTCCAGATGGATCCACAGCACTGATCCCCAGGACCAACAGCCAGAAGATGATTCATCACTTCTCAAAGTTCAGCACAGCACCCATGTTTACAAGTAAAGGTATAGTGTTAGGATGACAGAATTACCCCAACATTTTATGCATTTAATTATGTTAAATGTGCCCCAATCTTTCACCTTTATGTCTCACATCACTACTACAAATACTCCTTTATTCAGTTACAAATCTTTCCCAAAATATTTAAGAGAAAAAATAAAAAGAAGCAATAATGAGAAACCTCGGCAAAGTTGTTTTCTGAAATACAAGAAGTCATTTAAGATACAAAGTCCTCAAGTTTTCAGTGTACAGGTAAAAAGAATTGAAATGCATCTTTTTTAATAAAAGATAAACTTGCATAAGCTTTCAAACAAAAACATTTCAGTATTTGCAATAGGTTTGTTCTAACAAATCACCCACGCTTCTAATCAGCACTTTCTTCCTGGCCCACTATCAGAATATCATCACTGCTGGCAGAAAAAGGGCCTGTGAAGATCTGTTTTTTAAGGACACAGAACTAATCATGAACAAAAGCCCACTACCAACAGAAGTGCTCAAACCAGCTCTCTCATTTTATAGCCTTACAACAAATGCCAGCAGCAGCCACAGTGAATTAATAGAAGAAACAGAGAAACTAAGTTTCTCAGAATATTTAGCATCTGAAGCCTTCACCCCAAAAACATTTAGTCCTTTGAATGAAAGCATATCATATTTAACATGAAACTCCATATTATACATATTGCATTTAAGATCTACCTGAACTTGCATGAAACACTTAAAAGTTATAACAGCACTTTTGCATTTGAACATATTCTACCAGGACTGATTTTTTTTCATTATGTACTTAATATAATAAGCTTATTTCCAAATATACTGGGTTTATTCTTCAGCTTCCTAACTAATAGTTCTGTTGTTTTCTTCCAGTTTTCCCCACACTACAAATGCGGGCACAGTCTATTTATTTTACCGAGGAACCCTCATAACCAAGTGTACATGTATATTTTTACACACTCAAAATAACAAAATATGTAGCTTTAACTTTTAAAAATACAAGCTAATACTACAGAATAGAAGAATCAAATTAGAAATAAAAGGAAGATAACAATCTAAAAAGTAAACTCAGGGGACCACAAAGAGGCTCAACCATCGCACTTGCTCCACTTACATTTGAAATAAACAGTTCACAACAATACCAGTGGAACACGGAACACTTTATAAACAGACACAATAACAGGACACAAGGGAAAAGCAGTTCCCTAGAAGCTCAAATATCTTCCATGAATGTGCAAGATCCCAGCAAATTATAAATGAATCTAAAGGACCAAGAAGGGCAAACTAACAGAACACTGTCCTGCCTTTACAACTCTTTCATAGGAATACTGATCAAGAACAGAACACAAACCCTTTTCTGTATTTTGCAAGCAACTAAAGCTGCTTTTCAGAAAGATGCCCTTTTAGCCAGAACTAAGGATGACTCTGGCTTTGAAGTCAGGGATCTCACTGACTCCAAGCAAACTCCTGGCTGTGCCACATCTCTTACACTGGGTCACCAGTTCACAGTCTCCACATTTACTTCATTGCATCTGACTTTTAAAGTTCAGACAAGTCTGAGTCTCAGCATTGTCAACAACTGTTCAAAACAACAGATCCTCTATAGAGCAGATTCATGTCTGAAGAGCCATGCCTGAGGAGGGAGTTAACCACCTTCCAGTAGCATAGATCATCCTCATGAAGCAACAAAATCCAAGGCAGATGATTTTGTTGCAAACAAGCACCCCCTTGAAAAACAGGTGCCATACAGACACTCCAAATGAGGTCAAGAGCAAACAGGCCTGAGTTAAATTAAGCATTAAACCACTGAGTCACCTCAAAAGCAGATGAAGGACCTATTTTTTAAAAAATAATCTTTTACTACCCTTGCTCAATCTATAAACATGTGTCAGAAGTATTTGTCTTTCTAAGGTGCAATTAGCAGAAGTTGGCACCTGCAGAAAGAGACAGGCACCACCAGCAAAAGGATAACAAGCCTTGAATTCTTTTATGTTACACAACTTTATGGAAAACTTTGTAGCTTGCCAGTTCAGAGAATAGATGGAACAGAAATAAAGCATTACACTGAAGCTAAACTCAGTGTGCCCTCAGGATTCCATCAGAAAGCACAATATAGAAATTCTCTATGTATTCAAAGAAAATTTATAAGAGAAAAGGATTTTCTTTTCAACTACATCAGCTTACTTTGATTTCTCTTCTCATTTTAGCTTCCAGTACAGACTGTGTCACATAACTAGCTCTCCAAAGATACTTCTAACAGACAACATACATTTCTCTTGCTCCTAATAGGCATAGAGAGGTCTCTTACACAACAACATTCCACAACAATCTGGAATTGAATGGTCTGGGTGGGAAGGGACTTTAAATATCATCTGCTTCCAAATCTCAACTCACTCCACTACACCAGGCAGCTCAAAGCCCCATCCAGCCTGGCCTTGAACACTGCCAGGGAATGGGGCATGCACAACTCTGGGCAGCCTGTGCCAGTGCCTCACCACCCTCACTGTATTTTCCTAATATCTAATCTAAACCTACCCTACCCCAATTTAAAGCCACTACCTCTTGGAACATCAAATGCTTCTATTAACTGCTCCACTGCCCCAGCCCACCTGCAGCTGGAGCCAAGGTTTTATGCATGTGTCAGAGTGGAATATGTTCCCTGCTCCAGCTGAGGGGCTGATGACTACACCCACTACCCACACAGCAACCACCTACTTGCATATTTTAAGAAATTCTATTCACCATGTAACTTCATGAGCAACAAGCACAGGAATGGTAAGGAGAGGATGTTAACATAATTGCACATGTAAGCAACATACTCTGTGTGCTCCAGCATGCTCAGACTAACCACAAATGCCCTCACATTTGCAATATTCTCCTGCAGCTGTGTGGGAGCCACAGGAGGCTGCACACTCAGCTGGGGATGGCAGCACTTTATGCACTCATAAGACCCTGTGGTGTTCCAACATAAATTAAAGACAAGATCACAACTGTACCAAGGTATGATTTAAAAGGCAACGTTGTTATTATTATTCCCACTGATTAAACAATAACAAAGGTGGCCTGTGATCAATGTTAAGATCAAAGTAAAGTTCAAGAGCAAGAATATTCAGCTTCCACTGTCCAAGCAAAACAGCCCTGTGCCTCTAAAATATGAGTTACTGATGTCCTGTGAGTTCTCACATGACTACACCAATAGGAAGACTATCAATTGCTCTAGAGGGGCTGAAAAAGCCTCTCCAGCCTTAGAGAAGTACCTGCAGTCCAGATGAGCCAGTTCTTTAAGAATTTAATAGACTTCGCTATTTGTAGCGGTACCCAGAGATGCTGTACACAGACATTTTGTCACTCAAAAATCCATGTTTCCTACTGAATGAAACCACAATATGTAGCATCTGATTAATCAGAAAAGACTCTGGTAAAAATAGGTAGGAAATAATTATGGAACGGAATACAAATGCAAAAACAGAGGCGAGGGAAAAGAGAGATTTGTACATATATTCATGTTTTCATACCATGAAGGTGATTAAGATAATACTTAGAGCCTTCTTTACAAATAAGTGTTTTACTTTTTGTGCCCCTCCACTAGTAAGGGCTCCCAGGACATACACTACATCCATACTCGAAGAGAGACATTCCAAAAAATCCCATAAGGTAGCTGTTCTCATACAGGCTTGTTTTGCAGTCTTCAGAAGAAATAACATCCCAGAAATAGAATATTTTGCCACAAGAAAGGTCTTAATGTGGATTCATAAACTACAGAAGCGGAACTAACATGTTCTAAGCAAGTCTCTGCTATCAAGTGAGCAAGCCATAGCCCTACATACATCAGTTAACCATGGTATTTTAGAGTTTCCCAGTAAGGCTGAAAATACTTAATGCTAAATTATGAAATCTTATTTTAATTCAAGAAATCAATTTTTCCCCCAGACCACAGGGGTGGCAAAAAAACCACGATTCCCTTGCTGAGCTGGGACAGCACGTCCACAGGACACAGCATGTCTCCCATGTGCAGCATGTATTTCCTTCCTGCAATTGAAACAGGAGAGACATGAGCCCCATCAAAACACCTCCATCAGCTTTGAATCGTTCTGAGAACAATTACGAGGCTGTCAGAGAGGAAACTGCAACTGCTCTGTCTGCACGCAGGGTGTAGGGCTGCACCTGCCTACGGCGGGCTGAGGGAGATGGGACAGCACAGGCACTGCCGTGTGCCCCACTGGGAAAGCACGGGGCACGAGGAGTCAGGGAAAACATGAAAGTTCCACACAGCACTGCAAGCAGCCCAACAAGGCAGGAGAATCCTAGCAAGACAAGCAAGACCATGAAATCACATGCACACCTGACAGGAACAAAGCTGCACCTGAGGACTGAGGTGTTCACAGGATCCCACAATGGAAGGGACTACAGTTGGACCATCTGGTCCAACCTCCCTGCTCAAGTAGAGTCATCTCAAAGCACATGGCACAGAATTGCATCCAGACGTTCCAGAACACCTCCAGGAAGGGAGACTCCACAGCTTCTCTGGGCA
Source organism: Petroica traversi (assembly GCA_025920805.1). Lineage (NCBI taxonomy): Eukaryota > Metazoa > Chordata > Aves > Passeriformes > Petroicidae > Petroica > Petroica traversi. Next base: position 7,555,199 of record JAHLSL010000022.1, read on the forward strand.
ATCCGTGCCAGTGCACGGTCACCTGCACAGCTTCCTGAGCATCAGTTTCTGCCCACTGCCTCATCTCCTGGTGGCTGGCACCACCGAGCAGAGCCTGGTCCATCCTCTCGGCATCTCTCCTTTAGACACTTGCATACATTAATGATGTCCGCTCGCAGTCATCTCTTACCGAAGTCGAGCACTGCCCACGAGGTTGCTGCACTGGTACCTGCTCCAGGAGCACTCCTATGGAGCACACCAATGCCCTGCGTGCATTCACAGCATCTCCATCTTCCACTGAAGGCACAAGGCGAGTGGAACCCTCCAAGGGGTCAGCGCTGGGATCCTGCAGCTCTTGTGGCACCTCAGAGAAGGTGCACGCACTTCTCGCCCACCCGGGACAGGCCCCCGAGTCCCTCCGGGCACGGGGGCCGGGGCAGGCAAGGACAGCGGGACAGAGCGGGACAACCGCCGGTGCCCGGGGACAGGGCAGGGGCGAGAAAGAGCTGACAGGTCAGGGAGGGTCCGGGGGCACGGCGGCACCTACCGTGTACTCCCGCACTTGGCTGTGGAAGTTCTGCTCCCGGATCGTCACCTCGTCCGCTTCCATCCTTCATAGTAGCGCGGCCCCCGCGAGCAATGGCGGCCGCCGCCGCCGCGCCTG
>JAHLSL010000022.1:7556241-7576275 GCA_025920805.1 Petroica traversi
TAGGCTTTACCGGCGGGGCGGGAAAGGGGGCGGGGCGGGAAAGGGGGCGGGGCTGTGCGGCCTGGGCGGGGCCCGGGATCGGGTTTTAGCGGGGTCGGGTTTTACTGGGATCGGGTTTTACCGGGAACGCGGCGATCACGGAATTACAGAATCGTTTAGGCGGGAAGGCCTCCCGAGATCGTCGAGTGCGGCCTATGAGCGAACACCAACGCGTCAACTAGGCCGTGGCACTAAGTACCACGTGTTTCCTTAAACATTCCCAGGAACGGTGATTCCGCCACCTCCCTGGGCAGCCCATTCCAAAGTCCAGTCGCTCTTTCGGTGAAGAATTCCCTCCTAATGTCCGACCGGAACCCGGGGACTGGCAGGGACAGAGAGCCCCTGTGTGTCCAGGGGGACAGGGAACACGGGAGAAGGGACACTGAGCGGCAGAACGGGACTCCTGGGGGAGCAGGGCAGGAGGCAGGGATGGGCGTGGGAAGAGCTGCTGACCCGGGCCCTACAGGGAGCTCCCCGGTGAGGAGCAGTCTGGACCCCGGGGTCACCTGCAAGGGTCACCCGGAGCCGCTCAGAGACGGATGTGGACGGGGGTTCTGCTCTCACCTCGGCCAGCAGGACAGGACAGCCACCACTGCCACTGACTCCGTGAGGACAATGTGAGGGAGCAGGAGCTGTTCGGCTCTGCTGATCCTCCACAAGCTCAACAGTGTAAACGCTTCACAATTTCTAGTTTGAAAGACTTAAAACTTCAGTCACAAATTGTATTCCGCTTCCCTGTAGCAGGTTTTTGTCATTGAGTGATTTCTGCTTTTTCTGGTTTTTGCCCAAGTGCTGTGGTAAGAAGACACAATCTCCCCATTGGTCCCTGTTCCCTCCATACGCACGGGCAATCTTCTTTGTTTCTGTGTTTGCAAGTAGATCAATTTTCTAAATATACATAGAAGATTATTAATCTAGGACACACTATAAATTATAGATTGTGGTTTAGCAAATCAAACCCTTATTTCAATCCAAATATGGATCATTAGTCTAAAGAAGTTTCAAAAATTAGGATCACAATTTTCTTCTTATTTACAACTACTGATACATGTAGTCAATGCCAATTATAATTGCGATTACATTCATTTCCCAGCCTCTGGCCCATTTCTTGGTTAAAAGCAGATGGTAAAGTATTTATGAAATTTTAGAGTTATAAAAAGTAATCTTTGACTGATGTATTTCTTGTAATCCTGGATGCATGCAGAATGTCCTGCAGCTTCAGCGTGGTCACATTCCATCCTTGTTCTTTTGATGCTTGTGAAGATACAGACAAGATATTTGCAGGCACAATCATAGCACAGGTGTGACAGACCAGAAATATTCCCATTCTCTCTCCTCTTGAAGCCCACTGATCAAAGAGAGAGACTTTAAGTGTTCACTGAGGTTGTAGGAGCAAAATACCATTAAAAACACTAATGAAGGAGCAGGGAGTACAGTTTTTGGGCTGCTTCTTGGGAAAACCTGTTCTACTTTTCAGCTGTTTTCTGTAGAGCACTTGATTCTGTCTGATAGAAAATATTATTACTTGTCTGGAGTTTTTTTTCTTTACCTATTCCTATTTATCTTCAATCTCCAGCTAGCGCTGTCAGGAGCTGGTCCAGACTGAACAGTGTAACTGAAGGCACAATAGGTAGACACAATATCTTTTCTTATAACAAGCACAGCTGGCAAGAGCAGACAATTGTAAACCTGACCCCAGAGAAACCAAATTCTCTTACAGGTGCCTATAGAAATACTGGTATAGAACAGACAGGATCCCAACTTTCATTGTCTTATAAAAGACCTACACAATAAATGGCAGTGGTGTTGTAGTCAGGCTGTAAGGAACCAAGTGTTGGCCATCACTGGGTTTGTGATGAAGAAAGGAATGCTGTCACCAGAGCAAACCTGCTCTAAGAGCTAGGGAGACCACATGGCCCAACCAAAGAGGAAAAACGGGAACAACCAGAGATTCAGCCAGCAGCCTAAGCCTGAGGTGAGGGTTAATTCCTGAGCTACCTGGGAAATGACTCACCCACTGTAAAGAAACTGCATTTTAAGCATTTCTAACTTTATCTGTAGACATATTAAACACTGGAAGATTGTAAGCAAAATTAACTGTATTTTTGTAGCCCATAGAAATGAAAATTAAGATTTAGAATGCCTGAAGTTTCCACTTCCACTTTGGCAATGTGGTTTTTTTAATCTACTGAGTTTGAAGTAAACCTAAGGAGGAAATATAGTACATAATTTATCTCATACTGTGGACTGTCAAGTTCTTTCTTCCAGTTCTAGCAGATGAATCATCAGAAACACGATACACATTTAGATTTGCTGAAAAGGCAGGGGAAGGGTGGGAATAGCTTTGATCCTTTCTTGGGCAGAAGCTACTGCTCAGTTCTGAGCAGTTTCTACATCACAAAGGAAGGTCAAAGTAGCCATCACAGCAAAATCTATTTATACCAAAGGAAACTCAGTCTAAAGTAGGCAGCTCTTGCAAACTGATGAGAAGGCTGACAGATGCATGCATTTATCTGATTGGAGTACAAAAGTCAGAGTTTTGCATGATGTAAAGCTACCAAAGCAAGTCTGAGGTACTTTACCCCAGAGAGTGGTTAAAAGACCTTGAGATGTTTTTCATCCATATCCCAGACTGAATGAGACAGTGCTGGAGTGTCCTTAGCCCTTCTTAGGACTTCCTCAGTGACCCTAGTCACTTCCTCATGGACCTGGTATAAACTATATTTATTTAGATGTAAATGGAAAACTTTCTCATACTGATAATGGACAGACACAAACAAAAGCAGTAGTAAAAAACAGACTTCTTTTAAATTTACATTTGGTGGTGCCTAGCCCCTCACCATAAAAGTTGAGAAGATTTATGAGATTTTGCTCAGTTTGTTGCTTTTCAGCATAGTTTCATACCATTTTTCAGCTCTAGGATGACCCAGTAAGTACCTGGTACCTTGAATGCCCAAGGAGGATTTTATGTACTCAGGGTTACCTCTGAGATTTTCCAGAAAAAAAGGTTGGGATTTTCAGGTTAATAAAATGCATTTGAATTGTCAAAGATGGAAGTTTCCAAAGTTGGAACTGCTTCTCTGGGAAGGTTCTCTCAGAATTAGCCAATGGATTTTAAAGCACTCTTTAACTGTAAATGCAAAATTGGCACCATGCCTTTAAATCTAAATATATCATACAGCATCTGAATAGGTGATACCTTCTTTTCAAATCATCCTTCAGCCAAATTCATCTTGGACTGAACAGAAAAGAGGGAGTTATTCTCTCAGTTAATATGACTACTTACATACTTATATTCACGATATTGCCTAAGAATTGGTCAGATTGAAACCCAAAGCCCACTTTTGTGTGGTGCCAAGAATGACCACTGACTTTACTGAGAACTTTGAGTACACAAAAGTACACTTTGGGTACAAAAGCCAGTTATGGAAGACCAAAAAAAAAAAAAAATTCAAAAGTTAAAATATCTTGATCATGGTAAAAAGGAAGCATTATGCTATCATAATTATGTACATTAAGTTTATTTATTGGGTGATTTTTTCAGTGTCTTATATTTGGTAAGCTAAACCATAGCAAGAATTGCATTATAACTTTAGAAATCCAGCTCAATCAGTTTTGATCTGGATTCAGCTTAAAATATTGCTGACTGATATTTCATTTCTATTCATAACTTATACTTTTTACTTCTTTCCTTTTTTTTTAAGAACAAAACGTAGGGGTTTTTTTTGTTCTAAATACCTCCAGCCTGTATTTTCATTGCACCAACCCAGTAACAATAACTCCCTAGCTAAAAGCTGTATTATAGCGCAATATATATGTTTTATTTTTTTTAAACATCCAAGGGAAAGAAATTTAAATTAAAAATTACAATGTCGGCGTCAAAAAAGAGGATATAAACTAGTTCAGTATAGACTCACATGGTACATGCTGGGTTTTATATATATATAGTCATAAATGTATTGATGAATATATACTTCCTCCAAGAATCAGAAAAAAGCACAGTCAAAGCATTACAATTTTGAACGAGCTTTTAAAATTAACATTTTAATAAATATCTGCACTATTTCTAACTTAAAGCTTGGTCCACTTGTAAAAAATTTAGTGAGATTGCTTCCTAAATTTTCTTCACTGATAGGAGCCTAGAGTCAGAAAACCTGCAGAGTTTATTACAGTCAGAGGCATAAACTGTGCAGGAGTTCAGTGCTGTCAGGTAAAGGAAGCATCAGACACATCAGGAAGCTAAAACAGCTTCTCTTCCATACCTAGGCAGCATGAAGTGACTGAAAGCTCATTTTCCCTCCATTCACCTTTAATGTGTCTTTCATATCCCACTGGGAGCATTCAAAGCTGTCCTCAAATCAAAAAAAACAAAACAGTACATTGCAGCTTAAACTTGATTAGGAATAAAATGAAAGGTAATATTCAAGGATATAGAACTGCATCTCTGAGTCAAAATTCACCAGCTATGCAGATATGAATGAGGCCAGGGTCATCTGTTCCATGCTGGGTACCCATGGCTGCTTGGGCTGATCCTTCAAGGAGGTATTTATTGGTAAAATTCTGGAACTACTGTCTGGGTCAATATTGTTGCAGAAGAAACAAAGAATTAAATTAACTTAAAAAGAAACAAGTGTCCCTTTCACCAGTCTATGTCTGGTTTTAGCCTAGAAATTAGTGTTAGACTCAATCAGCCTCTGAAAGGGGTTCAGCTAGAGCGAGTGGATGAAGAGAGCGAAAATTCATTATTTCTTCTTCTTCTTATGGTGTGCTCAATATTTAATTCCTGCTAATCACAACTCTCCTCAAAATCTCCTTTTCAGTCAGTTAAAAAGATTTACTCTAAGTAAATTTACCCTTTGAAGATTTTTCGCAACCATGAAGTCTTTTTTTTTCTTTCATCCCTGAATTCTTTCCAAACTTTCAACATACGCATTAAAATGCAGACACAAGAACTGAAAGCAGTATTCTAGGCTCAGTTTCAGCAATTGTATGAACAGATGTAAAATCACCTTCATTTATGCTCTTTATTATAGACCATTTAATCATTACAGAGGAAAACAGCACACAGATTCAGAGGTGAAAAACATCATTACTTCCCAGAAGTAAATGGAATGTGCAATTGAAGACACTTTTATCTACTCCTGTCTTCCTGCTGTCAGAGGCTTCGCTGTACGTGAAAGGCTGCCTTGTGGTTTTGATTGCCATGTCCACTTACTTCCTTACAGAGCCAGTAAAGCCAGTTTTAGGGACATTTAAGTCCCAATGCTGTAGCAATCATTTCCTCGATGTAGAAAATAGTGGCTGCCTCTGAACTTCACTCATATCAACCAGCAGCAATCTATAATTTCTATTCTGAATCACAGCCCTCCAGATACAATCCTGGCTCTGCAGAAACTACCTCAGCCCCTCGTTCCTGGTGCATTGATGGGCTTTTGACTGAATTCAAGCCTCTTTTATTTTCTGCTTCCCAAACATTTCAGATTGCTCTGTATTATTAGCTCATCTTTGTAATTTACCACTCCTATTTCCAGGATTTGCCAGCATTTTTCTGTTATCTGCCAGTAGCATTAGCAGTGATTTGTCGACCAGAATAAATACATCCTTTAAAAAACTGTCATTACCATCTCTGTGGGGTGTTTTAAAGTTTTCCTTACTTTTTTTTTCTCATCTTTGGAAAGTTCCTGATGTACTAAGTACATGAAATAATTATTTTACTGGTTGCAAGTGTTATGCTTGCCCATATGTAATACAAGCTTGCCAATATCATGGGTTGGTTCCATGGCAACACCATAAGGGGATTAAAAGAGTGAAGTCAATATTATTTGTGTTAGCAAATAATCATTAGAAGCTTTAATGTTGTTTTACCACTGGCTGAATAATAGCACCAAATGTGTCTCTGAAACCAAACTGTCACAAACAATTCTTGTGTTCTTCCAAAGAGCTGCTCTCTTCACTCCTGTGCTTTCTCTGCAGCCCCTGTTTAGCTCCCACTCCTGAAGTGCCCACATGGTCCCATCTGAGATGATCCCAGGCCCTGCTGCACTTTGATTTGTTGTGCACGGGGCTGCAGTCTCAGCCATCACTGCCCTGTGCTTTCCCCACAAGCTTTGCCCATCATTTATCCTGTTACTTCACAGTGTTTCTCTGTCCTTTCAGAATATTCTCCTTTGATTTGTGGGCCAGTCAACATCTTGCATTAGACATCTGAGCCTGCCAATCTACTATTGATTCTAAAAGATGTGATCATGCATTAGCCACATAATAAATGACAAAATTGCAAATATCCACCCATATGATCAGTTCCTGACTATTAACATGGCTGTAATCATCGTCCTTTAAAAAAAATTAAATCATTAATCTGCTGGGCCATCTGCGCTTATTCTGAACTATCCTCAAGCTATTTTTTGTTGGTTACATAGTTTTGAGAAATGGAATTTTACCATTTTTGGAGGAGAGAGGTTGCACTGTGAAATCCCTAAACAATAGTAAAAGAAAAAAAGGTTGGTATTAGTTAAATAATTTTATTTTTTCTCTCTGGATTCAGCATCTGACTCATCATGACTAAGATGCTTGTACTGTTAAATACCACATGGAAGGCATTTCAAAAATCTATCCAGTATTAACTACAACCATTTTTCAGTCTGGGTCACAAAAATCACATTGTATAAATTTAGTCGTTGAAAGTAAGCCATGCACTTTTTATGAAGGACTTTTATCCAAAATGCTAGAAATTTTAAAGGAAATTAATCATCTTAATTTCTTAAATTAATAGGTGCAAGATTTATTCTTAAATCATGGATACTCCTTTCTAATTAAATTCAAATGTGTTTAATGCATCTCAGGAGTGTTAAGATAATAAGTAGTCCTTTTCTGGAACTTAACATCCTCGATCCCTGTCAATAATTATATTGGGTGACTAATAAAATATGATGCCAGGCATTTTTTAAATCTTTATCTTCCTCCTCTGTCTCATTAGTGAAATGAATAGGTTTGCTCCACAGGCACCACCTAATCTGGAGAATTCAATGTTGTTCAAGGACACAGCAAATAAATTTCAGCAGGTATTCCTCCCTGCAACAGTCATATATAAAATGCACTTTTACAGCATCTGCCACTTGCTCATTGCTGTATAAGATTATTGCCATTGTAAAAGCCACCAAAGGCTGGAAGACCAAAAAGGTGTGATCTCCTGACTAGCAGAGCTTTATGCAGCTATCCCATCAAAGACTACATTCCTCACAGAGCTCCAGTGTCCAGTAATTGATCCACAGAAGACACGGCACTCATCCATTCCACCAATGGTCTGTCAGAAAATGCTGACATCAAGACAGCAAATTATTTTATACCATCAGACAATACTTATTTTCAGAAACTGGACTCAGTTCTAGCAGGCCTTTTAAAAAAAGTCATGCCATTAATGTGAAATTAGCTAATTTGTTCTTGGGAGTTTAATTTCCTTTCTCAAGTAGACATTACATTACAGTAATTACACCTGCAAGGAAGAAAAAAAAAATGGCAGGATCCTCAGTCTCTGGGATGATAAATAGTCCTTTGGCCCTCATAGAAAAGCAAAAGCCATCTCTAGTCACTTGGGTATACCTAAGTATTTGAATGGAGGACTCCAGAGATTTCATGCTAACTGGAAGGTGGGAGGATAGAACAAGGAATAGGTTGTGATTCATCCAACCCTTTAAAATATTTTCATCTTTCTAATTTTAGGTCCTGTGAGCCATACATTAAACTCAAATGATACCCACTCTGCCAGTGATTCCAACTGCAGAGACGCTGCATGCTGATACTCCCTCTCAGTCTATGCTATGAGGCACATATGTGATATCTGGCCACATTTTATATGTGGTGTGTCCCACAGAATCTTTTGATTTGAAAGGGACCCATAAGGATTGGCAAGCCCAACTCCCTGCTCCTTGCAGGACTACCTGGAACTAAACCATGTTACTAAGAGCCAGATATTCTCTGAATTCTGACAAGCTCAGTGCCATGACTACTTCTCTGAAAGCCTGTTCCAGTGACCAACCACCCCACTGGTTCTCACCAGTGGAGAACTTTTCCTAACTGGAGTCCAGTCTAAACTTCTCCTGACGCAGCCTCATTCCATTCCATAAGGCATCCCTTTAAAAGTCACTATCACACTGTACCTGTTTTGGTTTTTTTTTTCACATTTTCATTGACTTGTGCAAGAGGAATTTACACAACATATAGAAAAGCATCTGGCTGTCCCACAAAATCTCTGAATCCAAGGCTTGTCTGGGAACTGTGAACATACTTCATTTACTCTGTGAGTAATAACCTTTTTAAATTGTAAAGGTAGTACAAAGTTAACAAAGTTTCACAGGATGTAGTCATACTGTTTTACATCATGTGTGTTGATACCTCAAAACGTACTTGCTTTTACAGAAACAATATTTTTTGCATTGTTGATAATTTGCCAGTAGCTCTTCATACATTAAAAGAGTACATTAAAAATCACTATAAGGCACATGGGAAAACCTGAATACAAAAGATTCACTTTATCCTGAATAGTAAAAATAACAAACCATGGGAAATAACTCTGCAGTTTGTAGTCAGTGGTAAAGAGTAGCAGAGGAAGTAGTTTCCATTGCAGTACCATGAATGCTGCATAGCATATGCCACCCTTGCTCTTTATGCAGTCACATCTGCATTTCTGTAGCCTGGCAGCCCATTTCCCTACCCCACACTCTGTCCTGTCATCATGGGAGTATCCAAGTGCCAGTGCTCCGGGCATTTGCTCACCTGACATCATCCCCACCTTTAAATCATAGCCTGCAGCACCCTTTGGTCCATTTACAGTCAGCTGCCTCAAAATTAGCATAATTAGAATTGAAGTTCAGACCTCTTTGCTGTCTCATTGTGTATTAACACCTGAATATCATCAACAAAGTAAGAAAACAACCAGCCTCTCTCAGACAGATCTTCTCCCTACTTCAACTCTGTTACCAAAGTGACATTTAGTCTGGAATGCATTCAGGTTGCTAGCAACCTGTTAGGGAATTAATTATTGAACATCACTCTTGTCCTAAATAACACTATAGGCTATGACGTACATCTGGAGTTTTTGTTGTAGTGGCAGAGATAGCACACCAGTGAGCTCATCACTTTCCAGGTGCTCCTCACCCCACTCCCCACAGTAAAACACCAGCAGCACCCTGGTGAGATGGAATTCCAGCCATACTCCCTGCCTTCCTCTGTCTTGCACCACTGACTCCCATATTTAACACCATCACCATGCAGCAGGATCTGCTGATGCATCCCTTCATATTTTCTCATTGTACCTTGAGTCATGCCAGGCTTGAGGGAACATTAGCTTTCCTGTCAAACAGCTCTGCAGGAAGTCTCAGATTCCTTCTCTGTGGCCTAAAGCACCTTACAGAATATCTAAATCAAAAACTACTTTGTCTAGTCAAGCTCTAAAATTTTCACATAATTTGGCACTTGTGAAGTAATCCTGCAGCAGACACTGTACAACTCCAAGTTCCCCGCATCTAATTGGTTTTTCTATTACAGCAGGATAATAATCTCCATAGAGCCTCTGAAAAACCCAAGTGAGGATTTCATTTGAGCACTTTGTAAAAGTACTTAAGCAAGTGCTTTTTGGGCTGCAGTGCTGATCCTGTCCAGCTCTGTTCTTGTTCAATTTATTCCCACTACCCCTCAGCAGCACTGATACAGCCATACATGGCTGGTCAGATCTGGGGAAAATAACTGACAAAAATAAAGAATGTAATCAGAATGAATTCTCTGAGCCAGTTCATTCTGTGTTCACATAACAGAAGGAGTGATGTCAACTGAGCAGAGGGAGCTACTCCAGCCATCACTGTTGCAGAGCCAAATGCTTGTGAGCCACAGTGTACATGTAAAACAATCACAAATATGTTTTTTTGTTTGGCCAATGCCATTTGCAGTATTGAGAGTAATATAAAATGTGAGTAACTATATTGTCCTTTTGCTCTGTAATCACAATCCTCATAAATGATTTTTATATATATATATATATATATATATATATATATATATAACTATGGACCAATAATTCTCAGACAGTTCTTCCTGCCCTGGGCTATGGATAAGAAATGTGAATGCAGAATGCCAGCAGGTCAAGTTTATTGCATTTTTTAAGAGTTTGTTCAAAGATTCACTCATGCAGTAGATTTTAAAGTGTCCATTTTCAAATCATTGAATGAATTTATATATTGTATGCATACTTATACATAGTGTGGGTCCGTGTATTTATGTGGTGTGCGTGCTTATTTTTATTTAAAATTCTCCAAAATATAGTTACTCTGCCATAATACTAAAATAAGCTTTTACATAAGAGAGCATTGGGTAATGTCCTCTAGACAATTTCTTTACAAGAGCCAAATTACATAATTTGTATGCCAAGTTAACTTCAAGAAAGGTATGGGTATGAGCTTTTTCCTTTTTTTTTTTGCAAAATCATAGTCTAGTGACTTTTCTGAAAACAGAATTTTGCCTTTACAAAGAAGCAGCATCTTACATTATTCTTTCATGTGAGTTTCTGTGAGTATATATATGAAAGAAAAATATAGGTTAATTACTGTTGGAGGGCCTCTTTTGCTTATCATTTTATTATGCAGTGTCTCTTTAGCTTATCATTTTATTATGTAGTTTATATTTCATTTCCTTAAAATGAGCATTGAAATTTGTGCCCCCAACAAATTCTTGATTTTAAAAAATTGATAAAATATTTAAATGGCTACTTAACATAATACAAGAACCAACAAGCTAAAGTGTACAAACAGAAAAAAATATTATAAACAAATCTGAAATATACACAAGCTAAAGCATTATCTTAGTTTTCTTCCCCTGTTATATGCAACACTGCATGCACAAAGTCATGTAGCTCAAATCAATGTCTTCACTTAAGCTACACTCTAGAAAAAAATGGGAGTTTTGACTACGTAGAAATATAATAAGAATTCCACAATGTGACCTATAGTTTTTACTGAAATAAATTAATGGATGGCATGCAGATGCCAAGATTAAACAGAGTAATAACAAAACATTAGTAAGCACTTTTAGTGTAATTAAATTTTTGATGTATTACAATTTTTAGTGCATAATTATTTTTGAAGGAACTGGAGAGTAATACTGGATCACACCCTTCTTCAATCTAGCTACTAAAGAATAAAGTGTGGTGATACTTTTAAATTCTATTGCAGAATAATAGTGTATTGTCCATCACAGATAATGATGGCAAGATATTTCTTGCCTGATAATCACTCATAGTGATTACCTAATAAAAGGACAATCCTTGGTACTGCAAGAACCTCTGGTCAGCCCAGAATGTAAGCAAGCATTAAGATGTGCTATATAAAGCATCTCAGCTTGCAAGTGACCTTGAATCTGCTTCCTTATTGCTGGAGCTTGGGATTGTTCCATGGCTGTGCTCCCAGTCTGCATCAAGAGGCTGCTGAAAACATCAATCTTATACACGAGTCTTTAAAACTATTTTTGATGTTGGCCTTGAACAAGTCTAATAATTTCACTTAATCACCTCTGTTTCTACACAAAAACTGGAATCTAGGCTGACTTTTAATTTTTCATTCTTGTGAAATCTGGCCACAGGTTTTCTGTCTGCCATCAAATATCTGGAATCACAATTAGCTAAAATATGTCAGATGCCCTGTGACTCCCAGCCATCTTTATTGTGTAGAAGTTCACTTTCAGCTATGAGTGGAATAAATTCTGTTTGACTGAGAGGTCAGTCCTTGGGAAGAAAAACGGGAAATGTGTTCATTTGCATATTCAAACATGCAAATTTAATGCATCCAATTTGCGTTATTTGTCTCCTAATGAGAATGACCTTTCCTGCTGATGGGAAAAAGCAATTGAAATTAGGCATGTGAAAGGTATGGAAAATACAAAATTCCAGCTCTTTAACAAAACAGGTCAACTGCTTGATCCTGTGAGTTAAAAAATACTCATTGTCATATTGAACCCCAAATCTTGGTGCTCTCTCATCTTTAAGACACCCAGATTAGGTTCAGCACCTGAATTTTGCTACTCAGATGTATCTCTATTAACACTTCTTGCTTAGCACAACTTCCCCTTCACCATCCTGTATGAAGAACATCTAAACAATTCTGTCACCACTAACATGTCTCAGGTTAACACCACAATATCTTTATAATTAATTTGCATAACAAAACATGAAGCTTTAGAATTCAAAGGTCAAGTGACCTGCCCAAGGCTACAAAGAGGATGTTACTACATCAGGAATGAAACTCAGTTACACCTGGTCTTTGGTCCTGTGTAGATCAAATTTCTTTCAATACCCAAGCTGAAACAGAAAGAAGCCATGATCAGTTTACCAAGAAAAGGAACATTAAGATCACATGGCCAGTGTTGTTCTCCTGTGAATGCCAGAGAAGAAAACAAGTCCTGCGTATGGGCAGCTCATCACTGCATCACTGCTAACACCATGTATTAATATGCATTAACTATCTTCTCTACTAGGAAAAGAAAATGGAAAAATATATAGATGGTGAAATTGCTGATATGCTTCTCTTCCTTTCAAGCTTCCTCTTTCATCTGCAGAGCTCAAAACCAGGCAATAGTGTCACCATAGAGGTAACAAGTCTTAGAACTGGAACCACATGTGCAAGATTCAGGACTAATCAAAGAGCTCAGAATTCAAACCAACACCTTGACATGCCTTAGAAGCAAGGGCACAGTTATTTATTCTTGTTATTGTTGTTCTTCTTCATTACGGGGCAGCAGGAGTCCCCGATTGAGGATCAGGGCCCAGTCTTGTGGGGATTTATTTAAACACTTAATGAAAATATCACACCTGCAGTTAAGAGTTTACAACTGCAATTACAAGATGAAGAATAAAACTGTCTCTTCAGCTGATTTCTGTAATCATAAAATTCCAAGTGATACTAACACCTGCCTCATTTTAAGTGTGTGTTTTCCCATGATTACTTTGAGGAATAGGATGCAGTAAGCTGAACACTGACATTCTGGAAGTGCATCCAGACAAATGTGGGTTGTCCTAAAAATAGATTTCTTACCTTTGCCACCAGTAAACAAGGAGGAAATTTCCACTGAGGAAAAAAAATTCAAGCTGTACAGACTCAGTCAGCTCCCCAGGCACACACCTATAGTTATGGAGAGCTTCATTCTTAACATTAATTTAGGTGTTAGCATGTTTTGCTTTTTAGAAAACTATTCAGGAGAGCAAAGAAGACAAACACTCTCATGACAAACAATATAATTACACAAAATGGTGTTTTGTAATTGTTCCTGTTTTTACCTGTGTTTCAAAACCTATTTCAGATTGGGCAACACAAGGGCCAGCTGTAGCTGTTGAATAATGAATTCTCCCTTAAAGCAGCATGGGAAATAGCCCTGCCACAGTAATTTCTGTAATCTGTTAATGGTGTAGTTTCATAACTGAGTTTGAGTGATCTTGCACTGTGCTGCTACTGGAAGAAGTTCCCTTTACCACAGCTAGCTACCTCTTTGTGTAGCTGAATCACAAAATTAAGGCAGTCCAATTTAAAAACTTTTAAGTTTCATTCTGATCAAATCTTGAATTTGTTGCATTATGCCATGACTCCTGGCATTAACATGGGAAAATGCATTACCAGGACAAATTCACGGCAGATTGAAGGAGCTGCAAAACTGCAGGTCTGAAAAATGGCAATCACCTGAAAGGGAAGTCATCAAGTGAAGGAGTAGATTAGGGTGGTATCTGGTGTCAGACACTGCCAGATACAAACTGTGTAAACACGGGGTGACTTAAGGTCATGTGAGTATGGTTTTGTTTTGCTGCCTAATGAGGTGTCTCCAAGGCCTTTGCCTGCAGCTAAGCCAGGCACTGAAGGCAGCCTTCTCACCTTATCTCTTGACCTCATGCAGAAGCCTAAGGTGAATTAGATGAGGTGGTTTTTTTTTCTCTAAAAGTCATTATTTCTCTCCGTTTGACTATAAACAGAGAGCAAGATGAGTGGCTCAGCTGCAGGTGTCTGTCTAAACTGAGGGAGAAGAACTCTGTTGTCTGTCAGGTTTAGATCACTTTAAAGGACTTTGAGAGAAGGGTCTGTAACCAGAGATGTGGCAGGCACAGTCCACTGCTGCACTCATCATGCTTATGGTCATGAAAGTAGAGCTCCTGATCAGGAACTATACCTTAAATCAATACTATATTATACCTAATAACATCATGGGCAGCCAGAATGTATAAATAGATACCGTTGTTTCAGTACAAGGTTGCTGAAGAGACTCCAAAATGCTTCATTGTATTTTGGCTCAGACCACACTATATTTTGCATGTTTAGCAAAGCCACAGGAAAAATGCAGCAAGACTTTTGCTAGGAGCTAGGAGCACCCCACTGAGCTGAAAAAGCTGCTGGAGATTGTCCCTGGAAATGATCACCTTACACCATGCCCCAAAGAGTCAGTGCAAGCAGGGGGATGAACAGTGGCAGTGCACGCTGCTGCTGCTGGCACCACTCCTGTGTCAGTGGCACAGCACAAACTATTGCACTGTCTTCACTCTTAATAAACAAATAGGTGAAAGGTGACTTGAACAAAGTAACAGCACCTGGTAAGTTTAGGGAATTTCTTTGTTGAATTCAAGCCTTCCCAGGTATTTATTCTGGAGTGTCACTCTTAAGTATTCTTTTTCTAAAGTTGCCTTGTCAGAATTAAAGAAATGGCTAATAAAGACTGATCTTCAGGGAACAGAATTACAGCTGGTATGTTAAAGCTAAGTCATTAACAACAAGGGAGAAAGAACAGAGGGAGAAGGATCCCTTGGTATGTATTTACAGGTTTTTGATGAAAACTGCCTTCTAAATGACAATACAATAGAAGTGTTCATTAGCTAAGGTTGGTGTTTAGTACTAAGTCTCCCACAGAGACAATTCTTGACACAGAAGCTTTGATTATAAAACTTTGTAGAAAAATGCAAAGTGCCATAATGTGGGACTTTGATCAATGGTGCTATTCTGATTTACAATTGTTTTTTTAAACTACGATATGCATAAAACACTAATTTAAATGCTCATTTTAGTTGCAATTTACCTCATCTTTTTAATAGCAAGAAAGTAATCTGATTGCATTTTTTCAGTCATCCTTGTGCCACATATTAGATAATCTCCTTATAGTTTAAAACTAAAAATGCTAATGGATTGGGGAAATGGGTTTCTGCTTTCACTCAGCATATGTCTTTTTTATGCTTGTCTTTTGGATCATTTATCTAAATAATAACCTTTAGTACCCACTCCTTCCTTCCAATGAACTAAAAGATATTAATGATTAAAATCAGTGAATATGCATCTTCTCCCTACTTGAGTTTTGCCAGCTGAGGTTTCCACTTTCAGCTGCTGCACTTTTGGAGGGGAAAGGGAAAGCTCCAGACATCCTCGTGTGAAATAGTCAGGGTTACTTTCTAATTTGTCTCATTCAAACAGCCTGAGTTAGCTTAAACTTGTGGTGGATCTCTTTTAAGGAGCACCACCATGAGCACTGACTCAAATGACATTGATTTCAGGGACTAAAAGGCAGGCATTACATGAAAAACCCAGCAAACAGTGTTCGGTCAGCAAATCCACCGGGACAGCCGCAGAGAAGAGGCAGGAATTACCCCTCAAGGGGAGGTGCTGTGGGTGGTAACTTCCTCAGCTGACAAACTAGAGATACAGGAGGATACACTTGTGTGGCTTTAGTCTCAGAATGATGGAAGGAAGCTCATTTTGTACAAAGGCAGCAGAGAGAAGATAAATGACCAGCCCAAGGTCAGGTACAACGATGATGGAAATGCGGGAAAAAGTGCCAGAACAGATATTTTTCCTGACTCTTTGTGTAGTCAGTTTTCCTCATGCCTGGCTAAGCTGCCTACAGACCAAGACTGCAGGAATTATTTAGCACATACACCCTGGGGGGAAAGAAAACAACCACAAACCAAAAATCAAAAACAAACAAAAGCCCCAAAAACAAACAGACAACCCCCCCCCCCAACAAACCAACAACCAAAAAAAAAACACCTCACCAAGATTCTGAGCAATGGGGATGTATCTTTAAAACACCACAGAAAACACTTTCTTCACCTACCAATACCTTCTGCAATAGATGGGACTGAAACACATCTGAAGAGGCAGCAACTTTGTACTGCCTTGACATCTGGAAAATGGTTTCCAGAAGAGAAGTATCCTTCCACAGACAATCGTTTCCAGCAGACCAAATTTCAGTTCTGCTGGTCCCAGTGGTGACAGTATGACATGGGGAGAGGCAGCACCTCCAGCAGATGGATGCTGTGCTTGGAACTCATAGCAGTCACTTGCACTGCTCTGAGGCTCTCAGTGCTTGGAATAAATTCATTCTGGCAAAAAGCTTTCACTCTGTAGAGTCAAAAAAGGCTTTGTATTTAAAGCCATGTTCTTACATTAATCAGGCTGTTTTCTCCATTGATGAGAACAAAGAGCAACCCTTATGAGCTCAGTCTAAAAGTCTTTCTGGTGCTGCTTTGATATTTCCTGGGGTGATAAATATTCTCAATAGCTGCAAATTTCAAAAGAGCCAGAATCTACCCATGTGCATTATGTAGTCACTAAGGCACATTTTCATGGCATGTGGGAGGTGATCAGGAGACAATAGCAGACAGGCAGCTAAAGGAATTGTATTCTGCTCATTCTGCTAAGGGCTGGGAAATAATAATCCATGAATATATAGTAATAGGAAAGGAAATCCGTTAGCAAAGATTATCTCAGCAGGAAGCAACAATTCTATATGAACTTTCATTTCCAGTGAATCATGCCATTATGCTCAATTTCATTGCAAATGTGAAGCCTGCCCTCGTGGCTTGTTCTCTGATGTGGGATCACTGTCAAAACAAAGAACAATTACAAAATGTTCCCTCAATTCTGAATTCCTGTTTGGTAAATGATGCTCACATGATGCAGAGATCTAAATGTGGAATTTGTGAAATGGAAACTGGATTTCCTCCCTTTTCTGGTATTTAGACAACACAGGAATGTTGGAAGAGTCCTTGGCAGGAGTTTCTTATTTATTCACATTTTAGATCTTAAGAAGACTGTATTTACCAGGTACTTGAAGCCAAATTTTAAAATGTAAAATAATAAACCAGATATTCTGGGGAAGGATCTGAAATACTTGTTGTAATGTATTTCTTTTGATATGGCATGACTGGACTTGAATGCTGGATTAGTCTATTAAGCAGATTGCTATTTCTTTAAATATTACATTTTCTTGATTATGATATTTATATTTTGTCTGAAATATTGTTTTAATTCTTTGACAGTATTTTTACTTCAAAACCAGGTTATAATAATTGTATCCATATATTTTTTTGCAAACGGAACGTGCCCATTTTCACCCAGATTTGGGATTATGGGGTTCAGCAAAATTCATGCTCTTCACATTTTGCTTTGTGACATGAATTATTGAAGAGGGCAAATATTGGTATTTTCTCTCTTTGAAGATACATGAAATTTCCCATTATTGGAAAGCTCTCTTGCCCTGAATAACAAATTACATGATGAGACACAAGGAAGATGCAAATCTTAGGGTTCTAAAAGCACCTAATATTTTCTCAAATCATATTCAGCTGTATTTATCTTGCATTCTGGCATGCTGCTGGATTACTGTTATCAATAAATCTATAAATAGGATGCAAAATGCATGTGAGCTGTCTGTGCATGAATAAAGAGTGGCCTGGTAATAAATTACAACATAATATATAGTTTAAAATGTAGCAAAAGGAATGCCTTGACAAATCAATGCAACCTATTTTGTCAGTGAGGATGAAAGATTCATTATGCATCAGCCTTGAGAAAGCTGAATTTCTGAGGCATGGGTCATCAAGGACATATGATGTAATCAGAGAATATGGAAACATGCATAGAAAGACAAAAATAATCTTCTGAGTAATAAAGCTATATTAAATTTTCAGGTAAAATGTAAGTCCTGTGCAGAATTTCATTGTCCAAAAGAGGTCAGGAGTACCACGACAAAAAAAATGAAACCTGACTTCCTCTGAATTTGATCCCCACAGCAGGTTCAAGACCAACCCTTTTTCTGGAACTGGGTCATATGTGCTGGCTTTCACTTGTGTTTTTCTCATGTCTGCCAAGGTCTAAGCTCATCTTGAGGCTCTTTGTTCAGCCAAGAAATTCTTTCCTCTGCCCAGTTTTCAATGAAACTTGGGAAAATGCAGTGTTTTGGGGAACTCCAGGCATCTGCCAGACATGACTGGCACACACTCAGCAGACTCCATAAGCCTGGATCACAGCAGACACTAAAAATAAGACCGACCAATTGGTTTTCCTGCTGACAGCAGCAAACTGCCATGGGACATTTAATTTCTCCTGATCACACAAATGACAAACAAGCTGTCACCAGCTGTGAAGAGCCTGGAGGATGCATTCCTGTGGCAGGAACACTGGTCCAGCAATGGCATCACCTTGTCCTACCCGCTGGTGAGGTGGAAGTGCCCAAGAGAAGTTGGCACCAACGTGGAAGGGACCACAGGGAGTCATCTGGTCCCACCCCCCTGCTCAGGCAGGGTCATCCCGGAGCACATGGCACAGGATTGCATCCAGGTGGTTCTGGAATAACTAAGGAAGACTCCACACCCTCTCTGGGCAATCTGTTCCACTGTATGGTCATCCACACAAAAAAGTTCTTCGTCTGTTTAGGTGGAATTTCTGTGCATCAATTCCTGCCTCTTGTGCTATTGCTTGGTACCACTGAGAAGAGCCTGGTCCATCCTCTTGGCACCTTCCCATAGATATTTATATACGGTAATGAGGTCCCCTCTCAGCCATCTCTTTTAGAGGCTGAACAGGCCCTGCTCCCTCAGCCTTTTCTAATAAGAGAGATGCTCCAGCCCCTTAATCCCTCTTTGTACCCTCCTGCTTTGTACTGGACCTGCTCCAGGAGCTCCATGTCTCTCCTGTACTGAGAAGCCCAGAACTGCACACAGCACTCCAGATGTGCCTCACAAGGGCTGGGTAGAGAGGCAGGATCACCTCCCTGGCCTGGCAATGCTCTTCCGAATGCATTTGAGGATCCCATGGCTTTCTTGCCCACAAGGACACGCTGCTGACTCATGGACAGCTTGGCATCCATCAGCACCCCCAAATTCCTCTACAGAAAGCCATGGATATGAATGTTGCTCTGAGTGTTGCTCTGGCACACTCAGGAAGAGACACCTGAGCTTGGCAGTGTTGGAAGGAGCTTAAAATGTGGGTCTTGGCAGGTGGAGGAGAGGCCGTGGCAGATGTTCCTCAGCTCCTCAAGAGGCATCAGCGAGAGCCCTGTGCCCCATGGAGCCTTGGGATGACAGCCAGGGCTGAGAAGGAAAAATTGTTCCAGTCCCTAGTGTAAGAAGAGGGACAAGCCTTGTATTTTCTTTCTGGGGCATGTCTAAAAACGGGCAAAAAAGCTGGTAAAGGGTCTGTAGCATAAATCCTAAAAGCAGAGGGTAATGGAACTGGGGTTGTTTGGCCTGGAGAAAAGGAGGCTCAGGAGGGACCTTTTCACTCTCAAAACCACCTGAAAGGAGGCTGTAGCCAGGTGTGGGTCGGACTCTGCTCCCAGGGAACGAGTGACAGGAGGAGAGAGCACAGCTTCAAACTGCACCAGAGGATGTTCAAGTTGGACATTTGGAGAAATTTCTTCACAGAAAGGGTGACTGGAATGGGCTGCCCAGAGAGGTGGTGGAGCCACGGTCCTTGGAGGTGTTTCCTTAAACACTTAATGCCACGGTCTAGTTGCTGATGGTGTTCGGTCATAGGGTGGACTCGATGATCCCAGAGGTCTCTTCCAACCTAATTTATTCTGTTATTCTGTGTTTCTTAACCTCTCACGCACAAACGAGGGGATCTCCACAGACCGAGCGCTCCCGTCCCCTCAGAGCCGGAGGCGCCCAGCAGGGGGCGCTGTGCCGGCATGGCGGCCGCGCGGCGG
>JAHLSL010000022.1:7576675-7597330 GCA_025920805.1 Petroica traversi
GAGGAGGAGCCGCCGGAGACCCAGCCCGGGCCGCGGCAGCGCCCGCCGAGGAAGGAGGAGGAAGATGAGGATGAGGAGGAAGATGAGGACGGTGAGGACGAGGAGGATGGTGAGGACGAGGAAGCTCAGGAAGATGCCTCAGACCCCTCCGAGGCGGATGAGGTGGAAGGACACTGGGAGAGCGAGAGCTCATCCCCTGAGGACGGCGGGGTGCCAGAGCCCAGCGAGCCCTCGAGCGAGGAGGAGGAGGAGGAGGAGGAGGCAGAGGTAGGATGTTCGCCTCAGATAGCACAGACCTGCTGCCCAAAGCACATCCTGCAATCTGAACATCAAGCAGAGTTGCATCGCCCAGGTGTTTGCTGTCCAGTCGGGCCATGTGGTGTCCTGGTTCAAGGCAGCCGGGCCCAGCGACAGCGGTGACCTGAGGGGTCTGCCAGGCCCTAGGGACACTTATTAGACATTGAGGGGATAGGTCCCGAGTCAGGTTGGTGACAGGGACCTGGGAGCTGTCTGTGAAATCTGCAAATGAAAGGAACTGCCCTGGTATTCCAGTGTAAGAGTATGATTAAGCACTTCTGCAAAGAAGTGTTGAAATGAGCAATAGTTACACGCTGAAATGTTACTTTCTGAATGATCCCAGAGGTTCTGCCAGTATTAGGTCCAGGTGGAGCAGGGGAGGTCACACAGGTGATTTAGCCCTCATGGGTTTAAACTTAGACTCACTGATGAAAATTGAATAAAACCAAGACCTAAGATGTCAGGTTTTAATGCACATAGCTTAAAGAAAGTTCCACGTATAGGGAAGAGGGGCTTTGCTGCTGTCAAGTTTGTTGTAAAAGGAAACTTTTTGCCCACTTATTTTTTTGCATATCGCTCCTTTGGTGTTGGTTATTAGATGGTAAGATATATCCTTAACTAAAAGTTTGGTATTTTAATCTTAAATAGAAGTGTATATTTGTGTTCAAGTACTTAAGATACTGGTTTCATATGATACCTTTTTTTCTTTTTTTCCTTGTAAGAGTGATAATCACCCTGCTACAAAGTATATTCCTCCTCAAATAAGGAAAGCTCAAGAGACACTAGATGACAAGAAAAGAGAAGAATTGCAAAGACTGAAGAAAATGGTGAATGGCCTCATTAACAGGTAATGTAATAAGGAAAGTCATGAATCTTTCTGGATCAATGTGACAATGCTCATCCTTCAAGCCCAGGTGGCAAAGATGTGACTTTTCTCTTCACAAACTGATTTTAAGTTGGCAATCATGTCTACTATTGTTAAGAATAATTGTCTTTATTGGTATAAATTCTTCAAAGTCAGTCATTATAGATGTTGAAAAATCAAGAAAATAAATTTAAGATTGGGCTGGATTCCACACAGCAGTTGCCTGTAAGTGCTAGGTATAATTCACTAAGTGTCAGTTGAAGTATGCTTATTAAAAAAAAACTCATAAGAAAACAGGTTTGGGGTTGGTTTGGGTTTTTTAAATTAAATTACATTTCTCCAACACTACAACTGAGGAGGAGCAACCCTTCTTAGGTTAAAGTACTGGAGAATAGAAAAAGTAATTGACATTCATTTCAAATTTCAAGTATATTTTAAATAAGAAATCTATTGGCCATTTTCATCTGTTACCTGTAAAATGCAGACTAGAGTTTGTTCAGTCATTTGAAATTTGATATACCATATAAGTTAAGGTATTAATTAATTTCATACTTAATTTCTTCAAAGACTGTGTTGTGCCATAGTTAAAACTGTGAAAACCAGTCTCTTCTCTGAATAAATCTGTTCAGTAGGACAGTTAGCAGATTGACAGTGCTTTATAAATATTGCTTCTGGTATGTTTTTACATGTAATTTTTTAAAACTACACTAGAATTAAATGTACGGTACTTTTTTAGTTCAGTAAACACAGAAAAATACAAAAGATCCGTTCCAGTCATCTTACCAGAGTTTTCTTCTTAAGTCAAACTAGTTTCTCTGAAAAGAATGGTTGTTTGTTGAGTGAACTCAAAATTGTGGAACCAAGTAAGGAGGAGAAAGAGTGAACCTTGGATTTTGTCTCTCCGTAGGCTGAGTGAACCAAATATGTCCTCCATCAGTGGACAGATGGAAGAGCTCTACATGTCCAACAGCAGAAAGGACATGAATGACACCCTGACAGACATTCTCATGAGTGCCTGTGTCACTGCAGTTGCCATGCCTGCAAGGCTGGTGATGGAGCACGTCCTTCTGGTCAGCATCCTTCATCATAACGTAGGAATTGAGGTAATTCTTGTGCTTGGGACAAATTCTGTATGATAATTCATATTGTAGAGTGTTTCCCTTGATTTTTTTTGTTTGCACTGCCCTGTAATTTTTAACTGTGTGGCACTAACAAGCATCTTTAGTTGAGTTTCGCTAGTATTTTGTAGCTTATTTGCAAGGCTCCCACAAGTGAAAGGATATTAGTCTGTTGATTTATCTTATTTCCTCCATGAGTTGCCATGGGTCAGTTATAAACCCATCATTTTTTCATCAAAATCTTTCTGCACCCAGTAAAAAAATTCTGACCTTCAGTTTCTCTTCCCTTTAGTTACACTTATCCATTTCTGTTCTCATGGGTCCATGAGGGTATTGTTTTCAAACTGTGTATATCCAGATAAGAAAAGTGTTATAACTACAGAAATCCTTTTACAATGGTGGATAAACTTCTTTTCTAAGCAAATCATGAGTGAAATTAAGTAGTTATAACAATTACTCTGGAATATTAAAAACTTCAAAAAGCATGGCAGTTTTTTCAGGGGATTTTGTTTTGCATTTTTAAGCCTGATGAATGAGGTTAAATCCCTCTCACCTAAGCTGATGCTGAAGCTCCTGATGTCAGAGGGAAGATTTTAACTAATTTCGGTGAAAAGTCCATCAGGAAACTGAGTTGTTTCAGCAGTATATTCCTGTTAGATTACTCTTTTTTTCTTCCCCCCACATCTCAATGCAAAAAGTGTGTTAGTGAAAGTTTTTCAGTTTGTCATACAGTGGCCTGAATGCTGGCTCTGAAACCATATTAAGTATCAGATGGATGCAATTGCAGCAGCTTTCTCCATGCAGACTTGGCTTTAAACTTTTTTTTTGGTCCCCCTTTGCTGCTTGAAAGGCAGTTCTGACTGCAAACACAATGTTTCTTGTAAAATAAACGCACAATATACATTACATGAAAGTGTGACAGTACAGCTACACTGAAGATTAGGTTGAGCATTGCAGAAGTTGCCCTGTGTTTATAAATTTGTGCTGCCATTGGATAGTTAACACCTAAGCTGGTCAAGGCTTGTAATGCTAGTCAGTACTGCTGCTGAGACTTCTGGTTTTCTTAAGGTCAGCAGATTTTAGCACAGTGCTAATGGGTGAGGGTCTTATTTAGCAGCAGTATTCATTAGCTCCCTGTGTTCTGGTAGGCTTTCTAATCCCAGCCTTTAGCATCAGTTTTCTCTTCAGAAGTAAATACATTCAAAAATTTCTTTTCTCAGCTGTACTGCTGACAAACATCTAAGAATTATCCTACTTCAAAAGCATCTTCAGCTCATGCTCAGCAGCTGTGAAAACTTGGTATTTTTGAGGATTTTTTCATAATACTGTCTTTTATCCTCCTGTTAAGGATTTTGTTCTGGAAACTCAGCAATGTGTTTGGTTTTTGACATGCAGCTTTTCCTGGATGAATGACTAGCAGTAACAGCATGCTAGCTTGACAGCTGGAAAGATGCTAATATGTGCCCATGAATATTATGTAAATAAATGCTGATGTATGTGTGCTGTAGGTTCATAATATTTTTCTTGCACAGGCTTTAAAAGGCAACTGTATGTCAAATATGAAATGTAAATAATGTAGCCTTCTACAAAAAACATCACACAGCTTAAATATTTGTGTATGTAAATGAAAAACATCCATATTGGTTGAGAGGAGCAACAATATTTCTTTAAAATTAATAGTGGGACTGACCCAAAAACGAGTTTTACAGATGTCTGTAAAATCTACCTACAGTTAACTGCTGGATTCTTTTTTTCCCCTTAATGGAATTGTTGCCAGGTCGGTGCTCACTTTTTGGAAGCTGTGGTGAAGAAATTTGATGAACTCTGTAAAAGTGATGCTGAAGGGAAAGAATGTGAAAATCTGCTCGCCTTGATTGCTCATCTGTATAACTTCCATGTGGTTCATTGCCTGCTGATCTTTGATATTCTGAAAAAGCTTGTTAGCACTTTCACTGAAAAAGAGATTGAGCTGATTTTGTTTCTTCTGAAAAATGTGGGCTTTTCCTTAAGAAAAGATGATGCATTGGCTTTGAAAGAACTGATCACTGAAGCCCAGAGGAAAGCAAGCACAGCAGAGAAGAAATTCCAGGATCAGACTAGGGTATGTGTACATTCTAAAGATTTTATATTCTCAACAGACTGTAATAAGTACTTAGATTCATAGTTTAATTTACACAAATGTTTCCTGCAACCTTTTGTTTAGGTTCTAAATTACCATTTGTGTGACATTCAGTTATTTGCATTTTCTTGTCTGTCTTTCTACAGTAGTTCTAAGGAGACAGACACTGAAATGCTTGTGATGGGTAAGACAGGGCTGGTTTGTGTCTTA
This sequence comes from Petroica traversi, assembly GCA_025920805.1. Taxonomy (NCBI): domain Eukaryota; kingdom Metazoa; phylum Chordata; class Aves; order Passeriformes; family Petroicidae; genus Petroica; species Petroica traversi. The sequence continues at coordinate 7,581,285 of JAHLSL010000022.1, forward strand.
TGCAGTGGACAGTTTTTCTATTTCTTGATACTTGGTATGCTTCAAAAAATGATCACTGAGGCATGTTAGCAGATGAAGCTTGGCCAAAAATTAATATTATAGGGGTTAAAGTCAACATATATTTAAATTTTGGTGTATATTGCCAGCAGAGCTGCTTATTCTCACAGAGTAGTAATTCCAAAGTACACTCTTCTGCTTTATTTAATAAACCCACAGCACATGATGCACAGAGCTGTTTCTTTTCCCAACAGGTTCGTTTTATGCTGGAGACAATGCTGGCCCTTAGGAACAACGACATGCGCAAGATCCCTGGCTATGATCCTGAACCAGTTGAAAGACTCCGCAAACTGCAGAGAGCACTGGTGAGAATTTTCTTGGCAGATGTAGCCTTGTTATTCTTAATCCAGAAGTAATTATTTTTATTGGATATCAGCTTTCTTGGGGGTTTTTTCTTGGTTTTTTTCTGACAGAGAGGGCATTTTGTCTAGAACAACCCGGTATAAAAAGGGTGAAAGTAATTTATCAGTGCAGGACGTGCATATCAGGATAAGAGGCCAGGCAAAAACAAGCTAGGTAACCAGTTGGGTAGGATTTCCTCTCTTAAATTTTTGCAGTCCTCCTGATATGCTTCTAGACTCTTTCGTTGAAAATTCTTATTTTGTTCAAATAGTTCAAATTTTTTGTTATTTGAACTGTACGATATATAAGGCAGTTTTTTGTGTCATTTTATATAGTCACAAGTGTTCAAAAGGAAAATCATGATTGTAAAGTGCTGCAATGTCAGCATCATCTGAATTCTAATCAAACTTTGTGATTAGAAGGTGTCTACTTTTTAGATTAGTATCTCTTTTTTTTTTTTTTTAAAGAGAAAATCCAAGAGTTTCTACATATGGATTTAGGCAACTTTATGCATTTTAAAATTTGCAGCATATGGGAAATTTGTAAATTCATTTCAGGTTGCTGATTGAAACAAAAGTTGGGGAGGAAAAGTGGGAAGACCTTTATGGAGATACAAACTTACACGTTTAAAGTTTTTGTGTAAAAATCATTTTAAGAAATTAAAGTATTCGTTGTTTTCTGTAAGAAAAGAAAAAAAAGTTTCAAATTAAAGTTTTTGTGTTGTTTTTTGTTTTGTCATTCAAGGTTCACAGCAGTGGTTCAGGAAAAGATACTCAGCTCCGTGTGTCCCTGGAGTCTCTCCTCAGTGCTGACCAGGTTGGACGCTGGTGGATCGTGGGCTCATCCTGGAGTGGAGCACCAATGATCAGTGATACAAAAAGCCAGGCTCAGCAAAAGTTGCATGTAGGAAAGGTAAATCCAAATTATAAGTCTAAGTGTTTGTGATCTTTTGAAGAATTTTCATACATGTTAAGGAGTTCATTTCAGAGCCCACCAAAAAAACCTTCATGTGCTCTTGTAAGACCAAGCTTTTGGACTGTAAGTTCTGCTCTTAGGTTTCTTAAATCATTGTACTCATGTACTTCATAAGAGACATCAATACAAATATGGTGCAGCTTGTTTTTTCTTATCCTGTGGAATTCCTAAGGTGAAAGAAGAGACTTGATCCCACAGTGGATTTGCTAGTAGGAATTCTGACTGGTCGTGGTGTCTGTCTGTGGCATATATCCAAGCTGATCCAAAAACTAATGTGATGAGATGGTCATGGTGAATGAGCATCTCATTTTAAGATTTAAAATTAATTGGCACAATTAAAGTAGATTAAAATGTATTTCCATAGTTTAAAAAGCTCCTGATGATGCCTGTGCTTCTGGACAAAAGCTCAGGACCTTTGGATTTACTGGAGAGCTTCATTGATGGTGTTATTTAAGGCTGTACAGAAATAGCTTTTTAAAGCAAACATAAATAAAATAATATATAATTTTGTTTTCAGGTGAGTTCAAAGATATTGGAACTTGCTCGTAAGCTGAGAATGAACACTGACATCAGGAGAAGTATTTTTTGTGTCTTGATGACAAGTGAAGACTTCATGGATGCCTTTGAAAAACTTCTGAAGTAAGTACAGCCTAGTACAGAAATCAGCCCAGACCTAAAAATAGGTTGTAAATACAGCATTTCTGGTCTCGGCTTAGGAGTTGATAATGCAATTGATAGAAGTGCATAGCTGGGGATCCACATGGGGTAAAAAGGTAGGAGAATGGATCAGAGCCCTAGTGTAAGCTTTGAGCTTGCTTCACATTAAAACCAGTTCCCTTACCCCTCGACAAGCAGCTCTTCAGAAGATGTGATCAGGGAAGAACTCAAATTAAGCTATTCCTTGTGTTTGTGAGAATATTAATTGTGAGCCTGTAGGAACTGGAAGGGGAGAGATCAGGTCTGAACTTTTCTGTCTCAGCCTTGTAACTCAAGGGTATTGTCTTACCAGGATGGCATGCAATTATTTAATTTGCTTACCGAACCAAAACAGACTTTGTAATAAAGTCAACTAATATTTGATTAAATGCCACTTCTGCAAAACACAGCTTGGATTTAAGACTGTGATGGAGTCATTCCAATATCTTAATATGGCCTGTTCAATTAAAAGAAATTAGCTGCTGCTGCAGCTCTTGCCAAGACCTGGTAGCTCAATTTGCAAATTGGACTTGACTCTCCTCTGTGCTGTCTAAGCTAGTACACAAATCTGAATACATACAGGCTTGGCAGAAAATCTCTCTGCAGGCTGCCTGGTGTGTGTTGGTGCTGATGTTTGTACAGAATACTCAGAGAGAGGAATTCTTAAATCTGCTTACATCTGGCAGAGTATAATGGAAGGTACACAGAATTGTCGGTGAAGGAATTAACTTCAGTGTGAACGTGTGTTCCAGAGTGTATGGGAATTTGTATTTGTATATTTGGTGTCAGTCTCATGAGGAAGAGCATATAAAGAAATGTTTTAACTGCTCTTGTTCATTCATCTACTGCCAGTTCTGTGAAAGAGTTGAGATGTGGTTAAAGGATGATTTAAATTATTTCAAATCCAGGCTGCTATAGTTTCTCTAGTCTCTTCCTTACTGCAAATGAAAGTAATTAGTTTGAAGCCAGAACAGCTCCCTGAAGTGGCTCAGTGATTGCAGAGGTGTCAGTGAAGAGAGAGGGCTGGGAACATCCCTGGCAGCAAAGAGCAGAATGAGACTGGATCCTTCTCCTTCATCAGCTGAAATGCCACACCTTCTTCACAAACCACAGTTTCTCTCAGGAGAGGGAATGAATTCTGCTTAAGGTTGATGGAGAGGCAATTTTTGAAGTTACTTTGTAGAGATAAAGAATTTGAGAAACTTTCCATCTCAGAAAATACTGAGCCACTCATGAAAGGCTCAAGTATCCTACTGGAGTGAGATACGTTATTAAAGATAATGAGTATCTACCAAAGTGATTGTATGTACTAATATAATTTGAACTGACTTTTAAAAGGGGATTTAAGGGTTGCTATTTTTGTTCTGAAGGCAGATAGTCTTTAGCTTCAGCTGATGATAACTAACCTACTTGGAGGCAGGCTTCTGCTGGTGAAATAACCTACTTCAGAGGCAGTTATCCCATTTACAGCAGGAACAAGATATTCAAGTCCATGGGAATACTGTAACTCATGAATAATTGAATTAGAGAGGTATTTGCACATTCTTTTTCAAAGAATATCAGACTTACGAAACCTGTACAGGTTTATGGTAAAGCTCAGCAGTGAAAGACAGTCAGTCCAGACTCTCAGATTTTAGATGTTTAGGAATTCTGGTTCTGTGAAGAGGTGAAGATAAGAAGAAAATTGAATATTCAAGTGTTTCACTTGGTTACAACTCTGGCAACATGAGTATTTCCTAAATAAGCAAGTCGTGATAGGAGAGATGATGAACAAGTTAAAAGGAGAATGTGCCAAACTAGTGATTGCAGTGCAACTTCCCAAGTCATCTCTTAAATGCAAATCTGATGGCTGAAAACCTGTGTGCTTGTAAAAAAAACCTTTCGTTGCTCTGAAATCAGATGGAACTTGGCTGATGGGAGAGCAGGTGGGTTATGACACAGACACAGCACTTACAGTGCTGGCCTCTTTTGCAAGAGCAGACTTGAAAATTTTCACTGCTCATTAGCAATTAGCCTAGAAATCATCCCAGATTTTCCTACTGTTAAACATTAAATTTTGGGAAGTTTGGGCTGAACAGCCATGTTTCCTCTGTTAGTCTGGTGTGTCTGTGGTCATGTCCAATGCAGATGTCTGGAGGTGTGTACCAAGGAGGGATATTGGCATCAAGTAATGACCACATACTCTACAGATGGCAGGGCAAGTTCCAGTGCAGTCCAACTTGCTTAGGAAATACTCTTTGAGTTGTACTAATGCATTGTGAAACTTGAACTTAAAGCAATGAGAATAATTTTGTTTGATACTTTTCAGATTCTAATATGACGCATTTTTCATTTTAATTGGTTTTAATGCTGCCAAGCATTTGGCAGCATTAGGAAGTTAAATCATATTATTCACAGACCAGGTACACTGTGAGTTAGTTCCCATTCTCTGCCAGAGTGTCTCAGCCCTCTTTTAGACAGGTCAGCTGTTGGAGTGGGAAGGCTGGTCAGTCCATGGCCTTGATACTGTGGTAGCAAACATAAGTATTTACAGATGCTGTTTTCTTCAGACTTTTTTTTTTAAGATGATTTGAAATCACTGTCTCCTCTTAGGCTACTATCAAACAAAAATGAATTTCAAGTATGTAGCATGGATTAGACACAGAGATTAAAAAATTCACATCCCCAAGTAAGAAAAACATGTTAGAATTTTTTCTTATCCCTCCTTAGTACAACAGAAGTGAAGGCCCTGGAAATGTTTTTCCAGATAGGCTTACACTGATCCAAAGGTTGGTTTTCCTCCCATGACCATAAGTTGAAGTGTGAAGTGCTCACAGTGGGACCCTACAGTTCTTATTTCACTGTTGAACCTTTGTAGTGGTATCTGTAGGTGCAGTGCTACTGCTGGTGCCTCTGTGTCTTCTCTTCTGTTCATGGAGAGCTGCAAACATGGAGTGGGATACCTTTCTTTTCCTGAGCAATGATAATACTGCTATCATTCCACTTCTGTCTCTTGAGGTCTTGCTTTTGCATCTACTCCTTCAACACCCATAATAATTCAGCATTTCCACGGTGCTATACCAGGGTACTGGTTTAGCCAACACTCTTTAAGGCTGGGAGTCCATTAGGAGTTTTAAAGACTTCATAGGTGCTTTGTAACAAGTAAAATTTAATGTGATGTTTGGAGGGGTTTTAAAGTATTACCCTCACATGTTGACTGTAGCTCTTACTTTGTGTCAGTAAGTTTTTCCTTACAAAATGATTCTCAATTTCTTTCTGAATTTTAGGCTTGGACTGAAAGATCAGCAGGAGAGAGAGATAGTTCATGTCATCATTTACTGCTGCTTACAGGAGAAGACATTCAACCCCTTCTATGCTTTTTTGGCTAACAAGTTTTGTGGATATGAAAGACGATTTCAGGTAAAGACAAATCTGTTGCTTCTATTATTAGTATCATAATAGGAGGACAGTTCCTGAATAGCTGAGAATGGATGCATGCCTGTTAGGACCTTGATCCCAAGGAAAAATTCTGCTGCTACAGCTAAGCATTCAGCAAGGCATATTCCTGGTCAGATCTGACTAGAAAATGAAATAACTACTGCTGAAGGTTTTCTTTCTTCTGTTTTATGCATTTTAAAATAATTGGAACAGTCTGATCAAGCATTTCTGTTAATTAACAAAAGGCTTATAAAGAATAGGAGGTCAAAAGGTTTGTTGTGTTATTACTCATTTAAACAGCCACTTGATTTGTAGGATTATTTTTTTTGCCTTTGACCCCTAGGTGACATTTCAGTTTAGTATTTGGGACAAAATCAGAGACTTAGAAAACCTGTCAGCTGCTGCCATCTCCAACTTGGTTTCACTGCTGGCTCACTTAATAAGGACAAAATCACTGCCACTTTCAGTCCTCAAGGTTGGTGTGGTTTTTTCAAATCCTCCCATGTTTCCCCTGCATTTGCTAGTTCTGTGGAAGGTGTGTTTTCTCTGTTACCTAAGACAAACTTGTTTTAAAATTACCAAATTGTTCCAATTGATTATGGTAATGCTGTCATTTGGGGAGGGGAACCTGTGGTGACCCAGGCGTAGAGAAAGTCTACATTTCTTCATCTAGAGCAGTTGTAAGATTATTTCCTTTAGTGTATCCAGAGTTGGAACTGAGGCTACTTCATTAGCAGGCTTTGCCAGTGGATTTGTGCTGTGGTTTTTAGCTGATGTTGTTTTTATTAGACAAGAAAGTGCTGAGTAGATTTCTTGGATTTAAGAATGGGGAGTCCACAGAATTCTTTTAGAAGAATAACTGAAATGTATTAAACAGGCAATTAAATGGATTGTCCAAGGTACTTACAAAGTATTTATCTAATTGAGAAATGGCATCTGGTATTCTGGTACCAGTAGACTTCTATTCCTTAGAAGATTCTTTGCTTTCCTTATTGATTGGCTTTTGGAGGCAGCATTCTTAGGTAATTATTCTGTGCTCAGCTCAAGGCTGGGTGTATGCAGAGGCCAGTTAGTGTGCTAAAAGCTCTTTATTTAGGGGAGGAGACCAGCTGTTTGAAATACTTGAATTAATCTAATTCTCCCTCTCTGTCTGCCAGGTAATTGAATTTAGTGAACTGGACAAAGCCAAAGTCCGTTTCTTACGACAGGTATTAAGCACACTGTTAACCAAAGCAGATGAGGAAGAAATTACTGACATTTTTATGAGGTAAGTGATCACTGACATCTCCAGAGAACCCTTGTTGAGTAGTAATTAAGAAGATGAGGAGTAGGCCTATTTTGTTTGGAGTTACACTGTTTCTTTTCCACTCATCAGCCCTGCATCCTTTAAGATGTGAACTCTCCTGGCTGAGTGGAACAATTGTGTTGGTACAGGCTCTGACAGAGATGCAGCTTTAAGAAGAGAAAAGTTTATACAAAATAAGGCTTCCAGATTCCCAATGTATCATTTTGGTCTTAGGGTTTTCATGAGCAGGGCTCTGTAATTCCCTGTTTCCCTTATTGCTGTACCTCCCATGTGCAGAGGGATTCACTCTGCCAGCAGTCATTGCTAGGAGGTATCTTAAGAAAGAAAAATAAAGTGATACTAATGAGGCAAAGGTTTGGAATATTTTTATGGGGTTTTTTTATCAGCATTCTTTGAAAAATCTTATTTTTGATATGGGACTGGATTGCCTGGAGAGGCTGGGAAATCTCCATCCTTAGAGGTGCTTAGCACGTGAGTTGATAAGACTTGCAAAGTCACATAAAGTTAGAAAAAAAGAGGTGATGATGTTTCAGCTGTCATGCAGCAACACAGGAAGCTTGAACACTTTTATGTTTGCTTTGGTTTTTGCTGTAATGTAATTGTTTGCATAAAGCAAGTCTGAGGCTGCAATATTCCATTTTATTGTTGAGGGCCAATTGTATGTCGAGTGTTTGGGCTGTTTGCCAAACCAAGGTAGACTTGGTAATTTGAAAGCTTCTTCAATAAAACTTCTTTTATAGGTTGGATTTTTTTTTTCTACAGCTCTCTTTGAAGAAGATGATAAAATTAAGAAACTTCTGAAACCAGAGAAGACTAAATAATATTTTTGATCTGTATCTTTACAGGACATCTGACAACCCCAAACTGGGAATGCTGCGGGAAAGCTTGAAACTCTTTCTTACCCACTTCTTACTGAAACATGCACAAGCCCAAAAGAGTGCTGAAGAAGCCAGCTTGATAAAAGAGAGAGTGGAACTAGCCACCAAGGCTTTAGAAGCAAAAGAACCTAAATTAAAACTATAGTTCTGTTTTTTAATATAAAACATACAGAAAAACTGAGCTTTCAGACCTAAATAATTGAAAATGAGGAGAGCTGTGTTACTCTAAAGGGCCCATTTTTTTAATAGAAACAGTTACTTTGCTATATGTGCTAGAGGTCCAATTGAGGGGGATACAAAGCCTCTTTGAAGAAAAGGAAAATAAGGTTTTGTCATGTCCCAGTTTTAATAAAAGTGCTTCATGTTGATGGTTGGTATCTGGAGAAGAGGGTGAATTTCTTTTATTGTACTCTGTCAGCAGTGGTGTTTTTCATTGCATATTCTAGCCTTTTATTTAAAATAATAAAAGAAGCAGCCTTAACTGAAGGCTTTTAATAAGGAATCGTGGTACTCACCTGAAGAGAGGGACCACTAGATGGCACAAACACTGGTGAGTCGATTTGGGAAGAAATCAACTTTTTTCTTAAAGTGTTGGAAGTTATTTGCTAATTCTGTGAATTGATACCCTGACTGTGGGTCAGGAAAAGATCTTCAGTTGGATTCAAAGCTGTAGCAAAGCAGCTTGAAGATCTGTCTTTGCCCAATTATATTGGGTTTAGAGATCACAGCACAGTTTTATGGCTTTTTTAGCCTGTTTTTCACAGCTATGGAATTGGAGTTGCCAAATCATTTGTGTTAATCAGATTTTTCTAGACAAACAGTACCATCAATATGAGTCTTTTAAGGAGAGAATACCTCCCTTAAGAGTTGGTTCACATTTTTCATTTGGATGTTTTTTTAAAAAATAGGACATTTTTTTCTGTAACTCTCTGTTAATGGTTTGTTTCTCTTGTCACCTTACCACTACACATTAAACTGTCATTTTTCTAAATGCTTTGGTGTTTGTGTTAGCTTTTATTTTTTAGCTTTTTATTATTATTTTTTAATAAAATTGTTGAATGTAGTGTATTCTGCTTGCTCAGGCATATGAGTAGTGTTTTCAGGTGGAGTTCTTCCCCCCACAGCCAGGGAAATTTTTTTCTCACCTCTCCTCTGAGAGGATAGGGCAAGTTTTAGGGAAAAAGGTGACCTGGGAGCAGAGAGACACGTTTTCAAAATCCTGGATTACTCTAGCAAAGTAACAGCAGAAGAGATTACTGTCAAAAGAAAAAAGCAAGATGCTTTTTTTCAGCCTGTTTCATACCACTGGCAGCTTTTAAGTGGACAAAACTGGAAAAAATAAATGACAGTATTTTCTAGAATTGATACCAATGAAGAGAAGTGTGGGCAGAGGCAGAATTGATGCTATTTTGGTGCCTGTAAAAGTCACAATTTCAGGGGGTGAGTGTGTAAACATCTTCCCTTACAACCAACTATGCCAAACCTTGTACTTAAGGTTTTGGGTATGGATTCAGGAGAAAATGTGTGCAAACCCCTAGAAATGTCTGCTGTGGGACACAGGGGACTCTGAGGAAGAACTGCTCCCCCTGCACTTCAGCAGCCACTGAATTAATTACCTTTTTAGCAGGACTTTAGGTAGACCCAGCAGATCAGTGTGTTGGTGGTTTAATAACACACAAATGGAAACACATTGCTCTAGCAGGGGTGTGGAGGCAACTTTGCTGCTGGGGACAAATTTTGAATAATCTTCTTTAGCCCAAAGGTGCCAAGTGCCTGTCCCTGCCTGGTGTGAGGGCTTTGCTTGGTGGAGGAGCTGCCCAGCTTGGCAGGATTGCCAAGTGTTTGATGGGTGTGAGTATTCCCCTGCTGCTGCTGCCTGAGGTGGTGCAATGCAGGTGTTGCTGTGCCATTAGAGGGGATGATTTTAGCCTTACAGTTGAAAATTACTATGGCTTTTTTTTCCCCCCACACTGAGACTTGCATAAATTATTTGTCCCAAAGAGGACAGCTATGTGTTTTGTTCAAATTTAATGTTATTAGAGCCATTGTTTCATTTCTGAAGAAAACAGATTTCTGAAGAAAAGCCTCTGCCTGAGGCTTTTATGTTCAGTAGATTTATGTATAAGCATCATTAAAAAAAACCCACACTTTCAGGGAAAGCAGCAGAAATCTATTGCCAGCCCATAGCACTGTAGTCAGGGTGTAAGGATGGGTTTTGTGGGTGATTCTGCACAAGTCCCATCCTCTCGGTGTGATTCAGTGAGAGAATAACTGTCCAACAGAAATTTGACAATTCCAAGATAAATGAATTCCTGAGTCTTGGATCTTGTCATATTTAACAACTTTTTCCATGGTCCTACTGGCCAGACTGGCACAGTGTGCTGGTGATGTCCATAAGCATCTGCAAGCTGTTGCTTCTGTGGATGTTACATTCCAAGGATATAAAGCACGTGTGAAAAGGAAAGCAGAGAGGATTTTGTACTTATTTATATTAAAATACATATGCTTAATGTATTTTATAGGTATTCTACATGTGTCCATCCGTGTCTAAACATACACACAATGTAATTTTTACAAAAATCATATTTTTAACCCTGGAGAAAAAACTTGTCCCAGCAGAGCTGGCCCCGCCGGTGTCTCTGCTCCTCCTAGCAGGGATGTAAGGTCTCTGTAAAAGCAGCAAGACCAAATGCTGGCAGTCACCTCCCTGCAGGACTGCACACTAAGCACTGCCTGCCAGCAGAGGCTGCTGGGGAAGTCACACCTGGCTGGGACACATTTTGCTTTGTCTGCCACTGAATTAGTGTTCAATAACATGCACAAAACGCAGCCCGTGGAGATTTCTTCCTGTTGAGTATTAGTCTGGCAGCCCACATCAAGCCCCTGTGAGAAATGGTCCCTGATGGTTCCAATAACGGAGATACCACTTAAAATATCCCAAATTCTTCCACAAAGCAGGTTTGGGAGAGTTGCTGCTTAATGAGGAGAAAAGGGCTTTGGATTGGTAAAAATACAATACTCTGGAAAGCCAAGCAGCTAAGGTTGCACCACTAATCCTTCCTCCCGCCAGACCAGTGGAAAACACTGTGTGATTTGCTTTAGATGCATTTAACAAAAAGCCGGATGTTCAATTTTTTAGCTGTGTAGCAGAAAATTTCAATTCCCCCTTTAAACAGCACGATCCACTCGTGGCTATTATGGCAGCTTCGATTTTTGTTTTCTTTTAAGCTGGACAGCAACGTTTTAAACTTTCTCTGTTTTCTGTATCAAAATTACCGGGGCAGTGAAATCTGGTTTTTAGCTTTGTCCGGAGCCTTGCGCTGATAAATCACACACAAGTCCTTTTGGCAGGGTTTTAACACCACACCTGAACGAGCCAAGTATCTGCAGGGCTTTTTTCACTTGACGTTTTTCCATTGTCCTGCACGCCGGGGATGAGGGGCTGATGTCAGCCGTGCTCCAGGGCTGCCCTGCCTGCTGCTGGCGAAGGTGTGCAACCCAATACCGTGCTCACAGCACATCTGGGATCGTTTGCTTCCCATTGTTCTGTGGGGTGAACTTTGCACGTGAAAAGTTACAGCCCGGGAGCAGCCGGTGCACGGCAGTGATTTCAGCTTAATAAATACGTGAGTGGCAACTCTAATACTCCAATTTTTGTTGCACTGATCGTAATTGCACCTTAGCGCCCAGTTACATCCCGTGTGTGTGAGCCAATACGGGATTTTTTTCCTGCAGTTGATAAAGCAATTTTGTTTTCAGGAGACAATTTGATCCGTAGGGTCGTTTTTAAAAGGCTGGGCGTACGTTTTACCCAAGGCTTTTTGGGTTGGACCGATTTCAGGGATTGTAGGTAGAGATATGACTCTTTTACCATATGACATTTTTTGTGATTTCATCTCCCGAAGGAACTTTCCTTCACCCTCCAGTAAAGCTTAGTTTAGCATGAGGCTTGCAGGCATGGGCATCCCAGCTGCCCGTATGAAACAGCTGTGCTATCCCCAAATTCTGGTGCGAGCTGCAGCCTTGCTTTAAAGCTAATTACAGTAGTCTTCCCCTAATTTAGATGCATGCACAATTCCAAACTGGACACCACGTGGTTTCCCTAATAACACTTTAAGGAAATGAATGAGCATCTATCAAGGATAAGCTTAGGAAGAGCCAGCTGGCACCAAAAATTCCTTAAAGCTTGTGTCCTAGGACAAAAGGGTTAACACACCAGAACCAGCTCACCTTGTGTGAATTGAGTGGAATTCAAAGTGAATTAAAAATGACTGAGTAATGTAACTAGAATAAGAGGTACAGAGCAAAATTGAGAGACCATTTTTGAATGGTTCCTTAGTAGTCTTTTGTCAGTTACAGTGAAATGGTTGTTTCATTTTCATAAGTGAAAGATTTCCATGCATTACACATTTTCCATTAAAAACTCCATTATGGACCTTTTGCAGTTCAGATGATAAGAGCATCCTCAAATCTCTTCTGGGTGCACAGGCCCACAGACTCTGGTGTGAAATACCAGGAATATTGTTGGAGGAACTGAAGGCCACTGGGGAGCAGCCATTGGTTGCAGCCAGGGGACAGAACAATATGTTTTTCTAATATAGAGACAAGCCAAGATATGCTAGGTGTCATCTTGAGAAAAAATAAGGCACCTTGGTTGCATTTTGTAGGCTTGCATCTTCACAAAATTATCTTTTCTCCTCAGCCAATGCCTTAGATTCTGAATGGATTTTCCCCCTTTACTCTGTAGTTCAAATCGCCCTTAAAATGTTGGCTAGATGGTATTTACTTCCCAAATTTCCTTACCTGAATGGTTTGAAACTCTGTATTGGTCCCTTGGGGATATTTATTATGCCAGGGATTATGCAGGCACTGTGTGTCAGGGATGAGGAAACAGTGCAGAAAGACAGGGACAGCACTTGAGAATCCTAAACTGTTCCTGTGATGAAAAAAGCTGTGGAGGGAGCTCTAAGGAGCTCTTCACCAGCACTTCAGAGCTTGAGCAGAAGGCAGTAGGTCAGCTTGGAAGCTTCTGTTGGTTTTGAATCTTCTCTCTGGCCTGAAACCTGTGTGAGAATCAGATCTGGAGAGAGCCTAGAGCCACCCATCTTCTGGGAAGCCCTACATGTGTTCTGTGAGTTTGAGGAGCCTTCAGACTGCTAAGAACTGGAGAAGCAAACCTTTTCACCCTCACAAGCTGAGTAATTCTTTCCCTGAGATGGCCTCTCCAGGGAGCAGCCAGGGCTACCCAAGGCTCACGTGGAGCTGTTGGAGGCACAGGAGTAACAGGTTTTGCAGAAGAGCACATTTAAGACTTTTCAACATTATCCCGTTTTCATCTGCTACCAAAATCTGCTACCCTCAAATCTAACCTGTGGATGTAATTATCAGTCCTAGAGATGAAGATTTGGAGGAATAAAGGAGTGGGGGGTTCAGGTATCTTGCCATCCACAGCTGATGGAAAGAGATTTCTTGCTCCCGTCCCAAAGCCAAAGCAACCCTTGAGGTTATGGGTTACTGCAAGGGTAGCACATTTCAGAGACACAGACAGGGCATCTCCCTCTGCTAAAACCTCCATCTTGGGCTTTCCAGCACCTGAAACCTGTTACACTGAGTGGAATCTGAACACAGGTTGAAGAGTGAAAACGTGGATAAAATTCATAGGTTTTATTACAGCAAACCACACACTTAGATAACTGTTATTCCATCTCCTCCACAGTCATTGACTGACTCATCAGAGGTTTCCAAGACACACAAAAACACAAAACAAGGTGTGCAGACCAGTACTTTTGTGAGGTGGAGGCTGAAAAAAGGTGGAGCAGCTTGCACACATTGTCTAAGCAGGTTACCTGCAGAATGGAGCTGTGCCCTGATGCTCTGAGCAGGAGTGTAGGGCAGCAGACCCCGCCTCACATCACCCAAATCTGCCTCTCCCAGCTCACCCTCACAATGCCACGTGAAATGCTATTGAACAACTTAAAAACCCTCATGCTGTGGTGAACTAGGCCCTCCAGAAAAGCTGGGGGGGGCAAGAGCATGGGAGGGATGAAGGGAGTGAAGAGATCCCTGAAGGAGGATGAGAGCTGCAGCAGGAGCTGGGAGGGGAGAAGGAGACAGCACAGACAGCAGGAACCACTGGCTGCTGCTGCTGAAGTGTCATCTTAATTATCCCTGGCAAAAGAACAGTGATTAACATCGATGACTGGGAACAACCTTTATGTAATTACTCATTAACATTTCTAAAATTGCACCTAGCTGCTACAGCAATACATGCTTTATAGATTCATCATGTTGAAGCCCAGAAAGCATCATTAGATGGTCTAGGCAGGCCCCAGCACACTGCCAGCCACTATTACACTGCAGAATTCAGCACCAGGGGCGGCCACTGCTTGGCTTCCACATCCTTTCCAGAAAGGCCAGCCAGGGATACCAAGCAATGGACAATCTGCCCCATCCCTTGAGGTGTTGTTCTAAATTGAGATGGCTCCCCTGCCCCAGCCTTACATCAAAATCCATGCTGGCTGCTCATTTTTATTATTGTTATTTATGGAAATGGTACCCACAGCCAAGCAGGGCTGGATAGGGACAGGAATTCTCTGTCCCCATCTCCTCTGTGCGGGAAGAGGGGAGGCAGCAGAATCAGGAACTTGTGCATTGTGCATCCATGTGCCCTCCTCAGACACGAGTTCCACCTGCCAAAATGCACCATTGGCCAAGAACATTAACAGAAGTCCTATGAATAATAATTTAAAATAGTGGATTAATTAGGGGAAATTGTGATCTGCTTGCAAATATCCTGCAGGCAGTAAAATGGAGCTGAGCCTTGCAGCTACAAAATTCATTGCAAGCCACTGCCTCTGCTGAGTTTCACTAGAGGAAAAGGGTGTTCTTCTCTACTCATTTCAGAGATCAGTCCCAGCCAGACTAACTCAGCAAAGTGTGGGGTTTTGCCAAAAGGAAGTGGAAAACCAAATTTTACAGTAGCTTGTGATCAGAGAAAAAACCACTCTGGTTTCCTACATGTTGCAGGTGATTCCATTTCCATGCAGGCACTTCCATTTCCACCTAAGACTTAGTTAAATTAAAGTTCTTCAGTCCTCAGAGTAGGGAGAAGACAGTAATTATCTCCTGGATGCACTGCCCTTGTAGAGAACTGTTTGGGAGACATTACACAACCCTCAAGGCAGAAAAAACGAAGCAAAAAGTCCCAGAAAAGACAAAACCACCTCTTCTTAATGTGGGACAACCTCAATCCACTGTTGCTGTGATTCTGCTTGTATGAGAATTATCGAAAAATACAAAAATCTGTGTCACAGTTGCTGAGTAATTCTCAGAGTAATGTGCAGTTGGCATTTAACTCTGGCCAGACCACACCTGACCATTTTTGGGGGGCAGGAATATTGTAATTTGGTCACTACACAACTCCCAAGGGAGACTGAGGAGTTTGGGAGCTTCATCCCATCCTCTCTTTGTCCTGTGTTCAAACCTGTTACTCCTGGGGTTCAAACAGCTGACCAAGAAACTCCCTGCACATGACAGGAGCCGTGCACAGCTCAGCAGTTAACAAATAATGTTCCTGCTTTCACAGCTGGAGCTCGGTGTGGTTACCCCGGTACCCACAGCACTCCGGGGGAAATCTGGGAAAGGAAGAAGGGCATCTACACAAGGATTCACTGTCCTGGGACATCTCTGGTGGCACCTGGGAAGCCAAGCCTTAGTGCAGCTCCCCCTGGCAGAACTGTGGGACAGGGTCTTGCTGAGAGCTAGAGAGATCACTGAGAAATAGAACATTAATCTCTTCGTTTGAATGGGCGTAACAGTTTGGGCTTCAGAAATAATCAATAGTCTTTCTAGTGGAGTATTTCATTCCCAGCAGTTTCACGGAGAGTTTGAGGGAGATTATATATTTATGGCTTCCCATTTGAAAGACTTTTAGCAGGTTTACCTCCAACATATGGATCCTGTTTTGGTTCTTTTGTTTTAGCACTTAATGCTTGTGAAATTGCCATTTAATGACAACCATGCCTAAACCGTGCTGCTTTTTTAAAGTAAAATGTCTACCAAAGGTCCGTGTTCATACTTACCACTTCTCAAGTACAGCAATGAAAATTTTAAGAGGTTTGTTACCTACTGCGTCTGGGGGAGGGAACAGACCGAATAATGCAATTACAAACAGGGGGTTTAGATTAAAGTGCTGGGTCTTGAGGCAACGCAACCCCACCACCACCAGTGGGGCACCCCGGGGCTGGGAGCGGGGACACGGGGGGGCCCCGCACTGCAGGAAGGTCGGGATGGGGGAGATCGGCTGGGAGGGTGCGGCCCCTGGGGCAGGGCTTGGGGTGCCGGGCTCAGGGGTCGGGGCTGGATGGGGGGACACC
>JAHLSL010000022.1:7607330-7640846 GCA_025920805.1 Petroica traversi
GGGGGCTGTGCAGGGACACCTCCCTCCCCTCCTGCCTGTCCCGTGCGGGAGCCTGGGCTGGGGGCTGAGGAGGGAATTCAATATTTATCAAATATAGGTAATGGGGTGTTAAATAAGCAGCCCTCTCCGGGCTGGGGTGATCTGCAGGGCCCCCCAAAGCGCTGCCCAAGGGGTGGGTGGGGATGGAGGGGGATGTGTGTCCCTCCTGTGCTGGAAGCAGCTAAGGCGGGGAGCTTGGTGCTTTTTCACGTTCTTGCTCCCCTCTCCTGTGTACGGAAGCCCCTAAGAGCTGCCCTAAAAGGCAGGTTGGGCAGCATGGGTGATCTCGTTTAACTCCTTTCCAGAGTCATCCTACCCTCGGTGTAAGCTCCCCCCTCCCTGAGCAGCCACAGACTCTACACAGTCCCACTGGGTTGGCTCTGTCCCCGTGCTGTGACACTTGAGGGGACACCACGAGCCCATGGGGGCAGCTGAATATACACGAGGTCGATGGGGCAGCCCCCCAGGAGCAGGATGGGTGCAGGGAGGAGTCTGCCAGCAACACTGAGCGGGCAGGTGAGCGAGGCTGGGCTGTGACAATGTGACGCTGTGGGGGACACATTTGATTCCTGCTCCCCCTCAGTGCACATGGGCACAAACACCCCCGGACTCCTACTGCTACTGATGCCTCCCCCCTGCTCCAGCCCATCCTACCTCCAGCACCTGGGAGCTCAGGGGACACTGTGGGGTCTGTCCCAGACACCTCATCTGCACTCGTTTACTGGGACATCCTGGGGCTCTCTGGGTGGTCCTTCCCCGATTTGTGCTTAAACACCCTCACAGAGGAGTTGCCTCCCACCCACACCTGGGGTGATGCTGGATCTCTGCCCGAGAGCTGTGCAAAGAAAACCTGGGCACAGAGTCACTCCTGCAGCAGGCAGAGCCGGACTTGGCTGTCACTGCTGTCACTGGACTCTCCAAAGAGGAATGTGCCAGGGTCCATAGGTCTTGGAGGCTGCCTTGAGCTTCCACATTTGGGTGGTTCCACCTTCCATCTCCAGCCCTGCCTCCATGGACCCCCTCTCCAACCAGGCAAAGCTTCTGTTAATTATTTTAGAGAATTATTTGGAGTAGTAAGAGATCCATGTGGCTGGTGAGTGGGATACCTGCCACCTCCCCAGGGTAAGCACAAAGCCTCTCCTCATCTTCAAGTTGTTCAGCTCTGGGACTGTTTGAGCCTCCAGTGTGCCTGTCAGAGGAACAACATAAATGCCAGGAAGGATAAAAGATGAATCATAAGGGCAGATTAATAATGTGACAAATACTATTGTTTCCTGGCCAGGGCTCCAAAGGTCCCTCCCATCCATGGTGGGCCCAAAAAAGCACCTAATGTGGTAAAACCTGAATGTGAGCTGCTCTCACTATTGATTGTATCAAATGTCATTGTAGGGACATCAATCACAGCCCGTTCCTCCCACGATTTAGAGGATTGTAATATGTGATTCCATAAGACTCTCATTGTGATTTAGCATTGATTAATGTCCGTTCATAAAATGATATAAAACTTACTTCTCTTCCATTGTAGAGCCCCAAACCGCATTCCAGCCAATAATTCAAAAGCTTGTTAATGTAACTGCTAATTTCAGAGGGTGATGGGGATGGTTATGGTGTACATGGGCCTGTGCTGAGGGGTCTGCAGTGGGGGCAGCAAGAGGTTAGAGGAATTATTTCCAAAGCAGAAAATTGCTGTCCAGTTTAAATTATTTTAGGTGTTCCATGGTCATTCTGCTGTGCCTTCAGGTTCGCATCAGAGCTCCTGAGGATTTTGAAATGCCTGACTCTAAATGCTCAAAGAATCAAATAATTTTTGTGATAAACCCCACAGTGTTTTTACCTGTGGCTCCTTAATTTCTGCATAGCATTTGGCCACCTTCCACTGCCAGTGAACTGACTGCTCTGAAGGTATTCATAGACACAGTTTGCTTTCACTGTATTTTCTGGAGGCAGGAGGCTCTGCTTGGCACAGGGCCTAGTACAAAATAGCTCATGCTTTTTATTTCCTTTTCTCTTCTTTTTTTCAAGACACATACCAGGGATTGCGATGTGCATGCATAATGGTATGTGACCCAGGAATCATGCTTTTGCAAAAAAAAAAGAAATCAAATTAGGGGAATGGGGAGGAGACAGAGTGACTACCAAAATGTTTAGAGAATTATGAAAAAAACGGACTGAAAATTGACATCTGGAAGAAAAACAATATGCAATAGGAAGCTGAACATTTGTTGCTTTAATATAAATAATTTAGTTATAGATAATAGACAATAGAGAGTTCACAGGTTTACTTGATGGGAAATATATTGATAATATATTGATAATACAATTTTTCTTTGCAAGATGTATGCAATGATTGCAGTTTTGGTTTAATAATAAATGTAACTTTGAAGAATAATTTGATTCAAACCTCTGCTTTTTCTAATGGCATTCAGAATTATTAATATCTGTCTAGCCAGCTAAAGAGGTTTTTAAAAGAGTATGCTGGGTGTTCTGCAATTAGAGTAGCCATCTGCCCTTTATTAAAACTCCATTAACCTTTACATTAAAATACATTTAAAATGCAGACACACTGAAAATATCAAACACAAATAAAATAGATAAATCTAAGTGGTTTCTTTGCTTAAGTGGCTTATTTGTGCAGAACCTGGCAACTTGTTGTGGCACCTATAATTTTCTGGGGATGGATAACAACCTAGGATAAATTTTCCCATGTTAAGGATAGGAAATAATTACAAGGAGGTAATGGAATTAATACATCCCTGATGAAAATTTCTAGAATGTGATCTTGTTTATAGAAGGCTAGAAAATAATTTAAAGTTCATAATATTAACTTCAGAATAAAATGCTTAATTTTAAGAGCAGAATTAAATTGCTTTCTTCATGCAGCTGATTAGAGTGGAGCTATTTTTTGTGGTAGAATGACTCATACAAATAAAATTATTTAGAATTTTCTGAAAGTATTCAGATTTATTGTCAATATAAAACCCAACAGAGCTCGTGTAGATGCTGCTGCGTTGTTCACTGAGCCTCATACTGGTGTCTCTTTAAGGAGTGAGAGTGTTGCTGTATTTTCCCTGTCTGGACTATTATTACCATTAGCAGAGCTGCTGCCTTTGTCTATAAATAAATATGTCTAAAATACCCCTTCTAAGACCTGTTTTTACTTGCTTCCGTTTTCACACATTTGAACAATGTGGGCTGAAATTCCTGTATATCTGAAATATTTGCCTGCATTTTTTAATTACTATTTATTTCAAACAAAAATGGCTCAGCCCTTTCCAAGACCCAGGTTAAGATATAATCCCGTTGTTTCGGCTGGCTCAACGTCTTTGCAGTGAGGGTGTCTGAGCCCTGATTTACAGCCAGGGCTGGCCGGGATCAGCCCCCCTGGCACAGGGCACACCTCCTGTCACTGATCCCACAAACCCAGCCTTGGGCCGAATCATAAAACTTTGGCAAGCGGCTCCTCCGTGAGCTGCGCATCCCGCTCAGCCGCCTCTCCTGCCGGGGTCTGAGCAGGATTTCCCTCCCTGCCGCTGCTTCTCCTGCCTCCCATGGGCTGCGGGAGCCGGGGGAGGGATGCTCCCGGCCCTGGGTACCGCACCCGCAGGGCTGGCAGGGAAACTGGGAGCTGCGGGGACACCGGCGACAGGGATGTTGGAGCTGGGGAAAGGAGAGGGAGGTGGGAGTGAGGAGGGACGGGGAGGGACAGCGGGCGGTGAGAGGCAGTGCCGGGGTGATGCCTTTTTCCTGGGGTTATAAAAGAAGCCAGACACGGTTAGAGGGTTGGGATCTTTCCCTCAGTATTTTAATCCGGATCCCATTGGATGCATCCACTTCACCCAGGTGACAGCATCGCAAATTCCCCCCCACCATCAATCACACACCAGTTATAGACTTTACACATCAGCAGATCTAACAAGGGAGCCCAATAATGGGGCTGGGCTGGGCTAAACCCTAGTTTACGGAATCTGTCCTGTCAGGAGACCTTGGCTTCCTGAGATAGTAGGATGATTGCTCTCCCTGGCTCTGCAGTTCTGGGGTGTTCAGTCTCAGGCCTGCAGAACACTTACAAAACACTAAGTAAAGGGTTACAAGTGTGCATACTGCTAATACTTGTGGATACAGAGAACTGTGTAAAAGGTATATAAAGAAAAGACAAAAATCATTCCGGCATCGGGGAAGCACCAGGCACAGAGCAGCGAGAGGTCAGCGGTGGTCAGTGGTGGTCAGTGATGCTCAGTAGTGGTCAGCAGTGGTCGGTGGTGGCCAGTGATGGTCAGTGGTGGTCAGTGATGGCCAGTGATGGTCAGTAGTGGTCACTGCCCCGCACAATCAGCTGCTGCTGCACTCAGCAATTGCTCCCAGAGGATGAATTCCTGACAGTCCTGCCATTAAATAATCCTATTTTCATTGCAGAACCAACTTTGCAAAAAATCTGACGTAGCAAACCCTTCCAATCCACACCACAAGAAAACGCTTTTACTTGGTTTGGCAGAGTGTTCTCAAAGCTCTGTTTTCTCAGAAAGCTGTACAATGTTTGCAGTTTATTTTTATTCAGAACTAACACAATTGTCAAAATGATGGAATTTCCCAAGAACCACAAGTGCTGCTCCCCTGAAGGCTCTGGTCTCAGGGATCCCTGGGTATCAGATGGTAAAACTAAAGTTCAGATCCCAGTAATGCCCTTCTGATGACAAAACAGTTGAGGAATTAAATAATATATTTCTATGGACTATCATGCTATTTTCTTAATGGTATTTTCAACAGCAGAATCAACATCACCCTGGATTGAAGGATCATCTTGGAAAAAAAAAAACTTCAGCTTTCAAAAAGGTTTGTAGTTTCCTTAGCTGGGTTCATATATGGTCCTTATTGACAGTAGTTTTTGATTAATATTGTGTACAACATTCCTTAATGCATCAGTTGAATTAATTATGCAGAAACATTTGGCCACCTGGACGTAGAATTGATGAAATGACATTTTATTGACGAAATGACATTTTATTCACAAAATGACAATTTAATGCTGAGCTCTCCTAAAGCTCTCTGCTGAGTAGATTGGTTCAGCAAGTAGAAGAGGGGCTGTGGGCAACCCAAGAAATCCTTTTGTCATCCCCAGAAAGTTTCTCAGAGGGCTGTGAGTACCTCAGGATTGCTACTGGAAGTTTGTACTGGGCTGCTTTATGTCTTCAGATCTGGGCTGCTTTATGTCTTCAGATCTGGGCTGGATGGGGCCCTGGGAAACCTGATCCAGTGGGTGGAATCCCTGCCAATGGCAGAGGGGTTGGAACTGGATGGTCTTTAAGGTCCCTCCCAGCCCAAATCATTCCATGATTCTGTGATTCCATGACTCTGACAATGGATAATGCACAAAGAAGCAGTTTCATCCACAGCTCCTGCTGGCTGAGCTCAATGCAGTTTCCTGAAATGCACCTTCGGGTCATGGCTCCAACATCTCCTTTTGGCTGGGGCCCTGCTCTGGCTTTGGACAGTTCAAATTATTTTGGTAAATGAGTGGAACAGTGGCTGGGTGACAAACATGGGTATTAAAGAGAAAAAAGAGCTGCCTCCACCTGCATGGCTTGCAAAGAGCTCAGTTTTGCTGCCCTACCCAACCTGGGAGAGAGGAGTGCTCAAAACCTTCCCTTCTCACCACTCTATGGACAGTAGGATCTTGCTGTGTGGTCTCCAATAAGCTTTTGTTTAGCTTTTGCCATCTCTTTGAACCCCAGACTTTTAAAATCAAGCACACTTCAAAATGATAGATTTGGAGTGGGATTTTCAAAAGCTTACGAGTGACTTTGGAACAGGAGTTCTATGAAATTGCTGGGGTCTTCCATCATTTGGGCACCTTTTAAAAAAAAGTAATATTCTTCATTGGGACCTTAGTTTAACTTCCTTAAAAAATTGGAGTGTAGAGGTGGTCCTGATGATGGAGAATAATATTGACTTTCTGTAGCTGATAGCAGAGATGTGAGTGGGCTGGGAGTTTTCCAACCAGATGTTTTTCTCTTGGAAAATGCTGATTTATTAAAACTGAAACTTTTCATGGGAACATATCAGTACTGATTAAATTTTGTTGAGAGAGATTGCTAGGGCCTGAGCCAGAATCTCTGACTGTAACAAAAAATGAAATCCTTGAATGGGGAATGGCCAGCAGGTCAGGGCAGCCATCTGGAGCCTGTCTGGGTCAGGTAGAGGAGTGGAAGGGCTCTGAGTCTCCCACATAGTTCACAAAGCCCTTGGGCTATTCCTTACTCCAAGGACCATCTACTGGTTTTTCATAAAGCAAATTTAAAAACCTCTCCAGCTTATGGAAAAGGGAGGTTATTCCTTGCCTAGGTTGTTGTGCGAATTAAACGCTTGTAGCATATTTGAAAATCTGATCTATCAAATTATTGGTATTGCATTATTAGTACTAAGTTAGAGAGGAAAATGCATTGCAGGGTGCAATCATCAGGAACACTTTGAAGAGGATGGGTGAACGTCAAGTCCAAAGACTTAATGCTCTGGAAGCAAATTACTGGTAACTGCATTATGGTGAGTTAATATCAGTAAATGTTATTAGCGTGAGGATTTGTTCCCATGTCAAAATGATGTTAATACAATATTAGTGATGCAGGTCTTTGGTGTCAACATAAGAATATCAAATGCAAGTGGAGGAAAATTGTATTGGATTGTGGAGATGATGGCAAATCAATGACACAGAAAATCTATGGAGAGCAGTTCACGGTGACACAAGAAAGCAGTGTCTGCATAAATCAGCACAGGCCAATGGACACTGAAAGGAAATTTCCATGCAAGATTAAGTGGACACAGTTATCATGTCAGGTCTACATGAAATAAGTGCTGCAAAATGAGGATGGGACTGTGATACCGACATTTAGACCAACCAATGTCAACAGGAATTGCTCTCATGAAAAGAAACCAAGAGGCTCCTCCAGAACAAACTCCAAGAGCACCAGGAGCAGCTACTGGGCTCCATCAGGCCTGGGAGCTCCTGCGGTGGATCAGTCCCTGCAGCTTTTGGTGCTGAGCAAGCACAGACCTGCACAAGCTCTCCTGGCCTGGAAAGCTGCCACACAGGGGGACACCAGGAGTCTGAGAGGGGATGTGGCAAGGAGAGTCCCAGGGACAGCATGGGCAATGGGGGCAGCAGCCTCTGAGTTGTTGAATTTTGTGTGTGCAAAGGAGAGAGGTGAAGGAGGAGGAGGGAGTTGCTCTGAGGACTCATGGGGTCATGAATAAGAAGGGGAGTGGGCTGGAGAACTGGAGTGGGGGTTGGGAAGCTGATGCTGATGGGAAGGAAAGGCTGATGACGGAGCTACCCAACAACTTTTCTAACTATATGTGTGTTTAACAAGGTAATCTATATGTTTGAGGAAGATGATTGATAAGTCCCATCATCTTTCTGGCTTGCAGTGTGAAATTTAGGGAATATTCTTGACTGTGTCCTGACCCACCTGGCCATCCAAATCCAGCACTGCAGCCCAGTTGAGCAGCTCAGTCACAGATCCACTCAGGCCAGCCTTAAGCCCAGAAGGGAATCACAATATCTGGAACTGGATGTCAGGACCCAGAAATATCTATGAGGCAGCTCTCACCCAGCACAGGTACTGCAGGCACCTCCCCTGGGAAGGGCAGGAATAAATCCTGCTCCAAATATTGCAGTTGTGTAAAAACCTCCTTGACACAGCAGGCTCAGCCCAGCCCTTGCATGGCTCCATCTCCCAGCAGGCGAATCTTGGACTCAAGGAGCTTTCTGTCCTGGGTGGAAGTGAGTCTCCATTTTCTCCATTTAGGGCACATTTACTGTACATTGACTGT
The DNA here is from genome assembly GCA_025920805.1 of Petroica traversi. NCBI lineage: Eukaryota > Metazoa > Chordata > Aves > Passeriformes > Petroicidae > Petroica > Petroica traversi. Next base: position 7,615,194 of record JAHLSL010000022.1, read on the forward strand.
ACATTTATTGCACATTTATTGCACATTTGTTTAGTTGAGGCCCAGTGAACTGGATCTCAGGGAATTCAGTGGGAATTTTGCCACCAGTTTGACAGCGAATAGGACCAGGCCCTGTGTCTGCAGAGCAGTGTAAGTGTCCTAATGTGCTTAAAGTGTTTATAAAATTACTTAAGTCAGGCACATTTTTCAGTCCAGCCCATTAGCCTTTCACATGTGTTTGTGCAGAGCACAGTGCCCAGGCAGACTGGCGGCTTGTAAATGTTAAATCAGCATAAATATCACAGCCCCTCCACGAGGCCTGTTCATGTGGCAACTCACAGCATGATTAACATAATGCAGGGAAAGAAAATATTGACATTTTATAAATCTGTATCTCCGTAATGCTGCACAGAAAGTGATATCTGCGATACTAATGGACACCTAATTAATGTTATTACAATACTTACAGCTCACTGAGAAGCTGATGAGAGAGCCTGTAAAAGAGATAAGATTAAAAGAGAGAAGAGTAGTAGTAATTTCAGCCTCATTTCTGGCAGCGAGCTCTGGTGCAGCCCTTGCTTTAACTCCTGCTGCAGTCACTGCTGGCATTTATGGCTTTGTAGCTTCAGGGGCTGCTCCTGGAAGGGTGTTGGGTGGTAAAGGGGAGCAGAGGGTGCTGAGCAAGAAAAGTTAGATTTGAGAATGAATCAGAGAGATTTTGTTGCATCAGTGAATGCTGCTCAGAGCTGTGTTTGCAAAGCAGAGGGAGATGGAGAGGAAGGCAATGACAGTGACAGTGACTGCAATGATACAGGGAAATGCTCAAGGAGGAAAAGGCAGGGTCCCTTCCATGATATCTGGCAAATGTGATGATGTTCACAAGGTTTTGTGAGGTGTTTTCTAAGAAAGTTTCATATCTGGCATCCCAGACCTTGCCTTCATCCAGGAAACTGGGTTCAATCTCAGTGGTGACAAACAGGTATTGGCTTAGCTCTGTGCTGATCTGGGGGAGGAGATGCTGAGGGCATTTGAAGAAGCATTCCTGTAACTTGGAATTGTGTCACTCCCTGCCATCTTCAGGGGCTGAGCAGGGGCATCTTGGTGAGCCAGGAAAGCCCAGCTGTGTGAGCCTGGGCTGGAGGCAGGCAGGGAGGAGCTGGGGCTGGCACACCCCATCCACAGTGGGAATGCTGGGGACCTACCAGGGCATTATGTAGGGTGAATGGGAAACTCTGGAAAAACAAGATTAAAAGCCATCCTTGGGTAAAACAGTGGCAGGGGTCAGAAAATGAAAGCTTGGGATAATGCTTCCCTCTAACAGGGCTGCAGGATTTGTAGTGGCATTGATTTGTTTTTGGGACATACAAATTACCTCCTTTTTCCTCTGCTGTTTGAAGATATTTCCTGGAAGTGAAGCTGGTACATTGACATTGACTCTATCCCAAAGAGGGTCTCCTTCCTCCATGCTCTGCAGATGTGGGGCTGAACTGGTTGAAGTGCTGGCCTTGCTGGAAAGCTCTGTGCTCCTGCAGAGAGTCTCTCACACTGCATTTTCCTGCCTGCACACCCCAGCCAGGGTGCCACAGTCAGAAAGGACTGAGCCAGGCTGCTGCAGGGGAACACAAACACCACACAAACAGCAATGCCAGAACTGCATCGTGCCATTAAAGGCAAATCCTCAAGTTAAGCTACCTTGAGTGCACCAGGACTTCTCAGGATGTAAGGACTGGTGTGGGATTTGCAGATTCCCGCAGACACTGATCCCTCACTGCTTGCTTGTCTCCAGCTCCAGGGGCGTTGATTTCGCTTCCACCACTAATTTGAGCAATTAGTTTTAGTGGCTAGGACATCATTTGTGTGTTGGATAGCCTAAACTCTTTAATACAAGACTGTTTGCCCCCAGAGGGGTTCAGAATTTTCCTAAAAGATGGCAAAGAGCCACTGTGCCATCTTGAATCCCAGTCTAGTTCCAGAACAATCAACTCTAAGTTGTTTAAGAAGGCTGGGTACATTAAAGTGGCTGTAAATCAGCGTAATGAAAACAACAGCACATACAGAAATTCATTACAGAGCTGATACGCCGGGGTGTTATTTTTTTTATTTGGTTCATTTTGCTTTATGATTGTTTTGCAGCATAAAATTCAGCCGATGGATGTGAAGTTAGGAACTGCTTCCACCTCTCTCACAGTAAACAGAAAGCATTTAAAAAAATAAATATATAAAATAAACACCTAAATGTTTTATTATAATAAAGTTACTTGAGGCCAAGAGTTCAATAAGGAGAATTTATAAACATATCATTTCAGATCTTGGAAGGATTTCAACATAATTTGCTTGTGGGATGGTAAGTGAGGTGAAATCCATCTATGAGTCTCTCTGGAGTAATAAATATACGGAAGTGTCTCTTTATATTTGCTATGAATTTACTGTAGCACAAAAATGCTCTAGACTATCCAAATCAAATATGCAAGACTTTTGGGCAAGAAAGAAATTCTTGATGTGCACTTTATTCTTATAAGAATTAAATTCTATTTCTCCACAAAACACAAATCTTATTCTCCCTTAAATATTTTGATTCCAATTGTGCCACTCAGAGTGTAAGGCTTTGAAGAATCAGGCCCCAGGGCCCCAGCGTTCAGCAATATTTTTGAATATGTTTTCATCTAAGCTGACAGTGTAAATAAATTATAATAATTGAGACTTCATTTTATGTCCATTTGTAAATGAACATAGATTTTTCAATTTATCTAAGTAATTAACCTTTATCAGCTCTGCTGGCTGTAATGCATTGACAATTTTATACACAAATAGACACACATGATTATCTGTGGGTATTTTGGGCTTGGTAACCAAGCCTACTTTTGAGCAAATTCTCTGTTGTGCGGGTGGGTGTGGCTGAAGAGTCACCTACTGCAAATCTCCCCATCGCTGCCTCTGCAGGACAGTGAGAGATGGGGTTGCTGAAGGCAACAGCTTTGCTAGAGCAGGACAGTTTTTCATTTACTGGCACTCCTGAGATTTTCACCTTTGCTGCCAATCACCACTGGAATTGAATGAACCTACTCAACTAAACAAAGGACTTTGAAATCTTGCACAAAGAGTAATAATTATAAAAAAAAAAACAAACCCAAAGGATTTGGGCCATTCAAAGCTTCTGGTGAAGTTTTATTTAGGGGAGCTGTTAGTCAGTAGATGTTATAGACCCCTTGTCCCACTGCAAAAGAAATATTGCCCCCTGTACAAATATCTGTTTTAGGCTCCTTTCATAGGGCCTCACTGTTCACTCCAAACAAATTTTCTCACATGGGACAGACAGGCAACACCTCTCCAGTCTCTGCTATGTCATCTCTTTCTGTCCCACCCAAACAAAAAAAAAAAAAAGATCAAGAAAGGTAGAAATTACCAAGGCCAACCCTTTTCTTAAAGCTGTAGACAGAACTTTTGTAGCTGGCCCCTGGGAAGGGGATCTGCTTGCAGATACCCAGAATGGGAGCAAAACAAGCCCCACTTTTCATCTGCACTTTTGCAATGATCTGGAAGCTCAGCCAGGAGTTCAGATATCTTATCTTTGAAAAGGTTATTGATTTATTGCCTGCATGGTGTTTCAGATTCAACAAAATAATATTTTCTGTTTTTTTAAAAAAAAGTTTGAAACAAATTTAAATAATATTTAAGAGTAGCTCTAGTCTTTATACATCCAGAACCCTCCAGAATCAATACTGAACCATAGGGGAAACACAACTACATAGCACCAAATAAACATATTTCTTGGATTTACACCTCATCAAATGAAACCAAAGTCTTAAGAATAAACTTTCTACACCAGGTATGCAGTAAAGTTGAAAGTGAAGTTGATGAAGATATTCAAACTCTGATCATGGATTGGACTGTAAAATGCAGTTCTCCTGCATGAGCAGACTGTAAAGCATGCAGGGATACATCCAGAAACAGGAGGGACTTGAAGTCTAATGCAGAAAAATACTTTTTAGTAGATCAGGCTAACAAAAGATCAATCAGAGATTCTGTAGATATTTTTGATCACACCCTGGGGGCTGAATCAAGGGCTTCTCAAGGTCTTTGACAATCCTATCTTCTAAGATCTGACAGCAATTCCAGGCTGAACTGCTGAAAATCTGCTCTGTAATATAATTGATTTTAAAATGTACAATGTGATATTCTGGCCAATCTAAGAGAGAGAAAATGTCCCTTCTGTCCTCCTGGCTTACGAATCATAAGCTAGATAATAAAATACAGATCATGACAGAATTGATTTCACTCTGTTTTGGAAATGAATGACTTTAAAACATTGGCAATCTCCTCTTGCCTACGAACTCCCAAACCCATGTTTAAGCACATTCGGTTCTTTCCATTGTGCGAGGCAATGTAAGCATTTAAATGTTTTGGATTTTGGCAAGCAGGGAAAAAGAATCATCAAACCTCACTATTATTAAACTCTTGAGAAAGCGAGCAACACAGTCAGCAAAAAGCTGCAGTGAAAAAGAGACACTCCTCAAGAGTAGAAACCGTGGCAGGAGAGGATCATTGAACTTACTCTGGGACCACAGGGATCAAGGTGGTGGCTCTGTGCCAAACCCTCGAAAAGGCAGAAGCTGAAGAAGGTCTGATGTCCCACTAGGCCTAGAAATGGGAAGGGTGGAAAGAAACAGAAGGAAAAGTTGCTCATGACTGAAAGTATTCATGAAAGAAAAAACTGCAGAAGCTTTGAAAACAAATCCCTGAAGAAGGATGGTTGCACAGGTCTAAAGGATAAAGGGAAAAAGCTCCAGTTTGTTGTGATTAACAGTGGAAGTTGCTGCTGTCAATGAGGAAGAGGAACCAGAGTGCCTTTTTCTAGATCTCCAATCTCAACAACCTAAACTTTGTATTTGCTCTTCAGGAACAGGATGGTGTCTGTGGAAGAAGTGTTTTTCCTGCTCTTGTTCCGAGTCACCACACGATGGTCAACTGTGGGAAAACCTAATTTTCTTTACCAAAATTTGCCTTTCCTGTGAATAATTACATTTGTCCTGCTCAAAGTTTTCACCCTGACTATCTATCAGCCATGTGGCACATGTCAGAGAGAGAAAATACTCCACAAGAAATTGCTTTGTAGTTTGTAAACATGAACGGGGACTGCTGACCCCTCTATGCAGTGGCATCTCCCAGGTAATTTTTGAATGATCTTGCAAAAGACTAAAACAGAAAGTTAAATTTGTCCAGCAAGAGATTGCCTACAAATTCTTATCTCCCTTGTGCAGAAGGGAGATCATCCACTGCAAACCCAGTGGATGTTACCTGTGACCATGGCAGGCAAATCTCATGGCTGCTCTGTGCCTCACTTGCCCTATCTGCAGATCAACTTCACAATCTGAAGCAACTTGGATTAACTTTCCTATGTTTCAATGGGTTTGGATGGAATTCCATTAATTTAACAAGCCTAATTGTCCTCATGCTACCTCAGGTGACATTGCAATTGCTTTACCAGTGATTTATAAGCTGCAGTTGCTTCAGATATAAGCACCAGGTCTCCTCCACAGCCCTTGTTAACCAAACCTGGCAGGCACCAGCACTTGCTTGGGTGAGAGACCTGGACCCTTTCCCCTTGTGGCAGGTGAGTTCTGAAATAAATCTTTTTTGTTCCTCTTTCTGGCCAAAATTTCCAAACCAGAAGTGAGGAAAGATTTCCTTCCAAACGGATGCGTTTCTGCCAAATACTTTGCAAACTGGAAAGGATTTAATTGAAAAGTTCCTGTTCAGTTCTGGTGCATCCTGACACCAAACTCTCAGCAATAATTGGGGCATGAACAGACCCAAATCAGAAGGTTACAAATTGGTGCAGTCCCCATGAATGTAATCAAGATTTCTGTATGTTTCCCTTATCTACTATATCAGTTTATCTAGATAGTTAAATTCAGTTAACAGAGTACACTTTAATCAGAGTCATTGAGAAAAAGCAGCAACATAACCTGTGCAAGAGTCAGGGGTCGTTCTTTTGTTCTGTTCACACTGCCTGGGGTAAAGCAGCCCTTTAGTCTTCCTGACAGTGTTAGAAATTAATAAAAAGTGAAGACATATGGATCCATTTCTCCTCCCAACTATTGTCAAGCAACCTGGGAGCAATTCCACTAAAATCAGTTGTTATGGTCTAAAGGTCAAAAGCTCAGGATTTTTATAAAATTTGGTCTGACAAAGAAAGTATTTCTTTTGTTCCTGGCTGCCTCTGATTTGCTGGGTTGTCACAGTGGTGCCTACTCCAGTATCAGTGAATGGGTTTCTCTCTAGACATTTTCTCCATAAATTTCAGAATATCCTTGCTGGTTTATGTTTTTAATGTGATCTGAATGTTTGGTAGCTAGAAAAAAAGTCTCTGCTGCAGAAGAATTGTGAACAATTGAAATGGGAACATAAAATGGCCAGCTTGTGATTAAGGAAGTACCTGTGTTCAACACTGGGAAACATCTGACTCTCACTGAGTTTAATAAAAATCAGTCAGTCAAAAATCAGTCAGTCATCTGCATGTGAACAATGACTCCCATGTAGTCAAGTCCACAACCTTTCTCTAGTGAGGAAATGGGGGAAACCATTTCACTTGGAAATGTACTTGTGGATCTTAAAAGTTTTGGAGAGGAGTGGTCACTGCTGCTTCTGAAGAGAAGTTATCCAAACCCTCCCTCACGACGGCCCTGATACAAATCCCATTGAGCTGGGCTGTGAAGGTTCCTGTAGACTTCACTGGGCTTGGCCCAGAGCTCAGAGCAGGCAGGATGTGCCCTTCTTTGGGCTCTGTTTCTGAAGTGCTCACACATGGAAACTTCTTGGCACAGAACTGAAATGGGCCTTTCCAAAGGTTACCTGACTCTGGCTGACTCCAGGCCTTGTGCTTACCCTGGGCACTCCTACACAGCAGCCTTCTGCTGGCTCTGGGGAGCAAGAGGTGGAGGAGTGACCTTGATAAACATTCCCTGTGTGAGCACCAGCCTTTGCTCCTTGTTGTTTCACCTGGAGATCCCTTTGGCAGCTGTCACAGCTCTGTACAAACAGGGACACTGCCTCCATGCTGCTCCTCCTGTCCTGGTGGAGTTCTCAGAGGGTTTCTGGAAAGGTTGTTGACTTTAAGAGCCAACACTGAGAGGAAATGCACTGGCCAAGGCTTATTCTTGTTTGTCCCAAACTGAGCCCAGGACTCTCTGCAGGGGAGAGGACAAGTTTGCTCCATGCCAAGTGTTGACCTGGCCATTGGGCTGGGAAGAGTAAAAAATGTCACAGCTCACCTGGCCAGGATCTACCCCAGGCTTGATTCTGTCAGAATTCAGCAAAGGCAGTTACTAAGCCCAAGCCCAGGTGGAGAGATATTTCTTAATGCTCTCAGACCTGGTCTTTACTTCAGGATACAGACACAGCTGCACTCCTGGGGACATCATTCTGTGGGGTCTGGTTCAGCCATGACATTAGGATGCCAAAAAATGAAACCCATGAGGTTTGCCCTCACCCTTCCACTGAGATTTAGAGAAGTCAGGTGAACCTTGTTTCAACCTTGTTCTTGGGTTCTAAGTGGTTGTTTCATTTAGGACATTTGACTAAAAGCCCTTTCCATGGAATCAGCTTCTGCAGGAAAGATGCCAGCAATTAATGAAAGATGATAAAATAATAAAAGAAGTAATACATTAACTATATTATCCTTGCACATTTGGGCAGTCTTTTTCATTATATCCTCTTTATGGACATCCTCCAGCAACAATTGAAGAGCTTCTTTATTGCTGTTCTGTGACTGTTTTGGTTTCTAGATATTAACAAGTTATTTAAATGTAAAAGTTCACTTTTGCTCATCCATTTCCTACTGGTGGATTTGATTCAAATAACAAAAAACCCCTGCGCTATAAGTTCCATTTATACAATTTCTGTGTGTGTAGGAATACTCATACCGAAAGGAATTTGGATCTTTAACTCACTTTTTTTTCTCTCTCATTCCTGCAAACATGAAGAGATGCAAATACTCCTTTTATACAGGTGTACTCTTCTGGCTGAGCAGCACAGTACTGTGTAGCCACATTGTTTTGATTACTGAGAGAGGATTTTCTGAGCAGAGAAACCAGAATGAGCCCACCAGCCCACAGGGCAGTGATTTCTCTGCACCTTGGAACCTGCAACCTCCTGGGCTAGGAACGAATCACACTGGCAGCTCAGGGCAGGCTCCTCTCACACAAATTCCAAGGCCCTGTAACTCCTTTAGTGCTAATTCTTCCAACAGGAACACAAACATCACTTTGGAGGCACCATTTAAGGCTTGAATCTGCTTTTGTACAGAACAGAAATAGCTCTCTCCACGCAATTCTGACTGCTGGCATCAAAACAGGGCATCCAGTGGGAACAGCTTTGGAGCCCAGGTTTAACAGGGAGGCTGGATTATTTAGAAACAACAAAGACAGGTAAGGTCAAGCCCAATGAGAAAGCTGAAGGGAGATTGCCTGTACATTATTGATTCATTCCACTCCCCAAGTGCCTTCTAACAACTCCTTAAGAAAGGCAGCAGCAGGACGAGGTCTGGGAGGAGGTGATTCCTTGGTTGCCTTTGAACCACAGCTCTGTTTGCAGCAGAATATGTTTATGTCTCACACAAAAATCAAATGCTGCATCTGATTTTTCATTCTGCAATAATCCTGTGGCTACAAGTCGATGAAAACTGCCAAGGTTCTCAGTGTTACTTTTATTTAGCCTGTTTTTACCCACCTGCACTTCTTCCAAAGGACTTGTTGTTCTAGATCCATATATATATATATATAGATATATATATATATATATAAATATATAAAAATTCTCAACTATTAAACAGTAGTTTGCCATCCTGAAAAAAGAATGTCAATGAATTGTCAATTCTTAATGCTAAGTAATTGATTAATTGGCACATTTATCTCTAAATCAGCAGTAATAAATTCTATCATTTTTAGTCTTGACCTAAAAGTATTAAACCACTTCTAATTGCCACTGTTGCTGCTGTAAAATGAGTGATTAAACTGCATTCATATCACAACCTTTGTTGATACTGAAAAGTCTAATTGAAGTCACATCACTGACTCAGTGCCAAGAAAGGAAAGGGCCTTGCTTTTGCTTTCTCTCAGGAATTGCTTGGATGGGAAAACCTAAAATTTCCCCTGTCTGTAATGGACACTGGCTTTTGATTACAATTATTGCTGCAATGCTATTTATTATCTACATTGAGTTCAAATGAGCTGGGTGTTTTTCAAATCCAAGACTGGACAGTTCTAAGCTTGAGAGTTGAAGGAGAATATGGAGAAGTAGAAAGGTGCAAAATGATGATGAAGCACCACAACAAATACCAGTTCCAGAGTATCAGAACTTTTGCAAGGTTTTCACTGGGCATTAAAACAAATGAGAGTTATGAGGAGAACATGTAACTTTATTTTGCAATTTATACAATTCTTTTCTAGCAGTTCAACATCACAAAGACCCTGGAAGTCACCTCTAGCCTGACCTTTGTATGCATTCCAAGGAAAAGGGATAGAGCCCCAAATCCCATCATTATGGTGACTCATAAATCCTGGGGGCCACAGGCAGCTGGGATTAATGAACAGTTGAGTGGCCCAAGGATTAGGATGACCATGTCCAGGTTTCCTTTATTCTCCTGCCTTCTCCATGCTGAACACACTCAGCCTGACTGGCTAATCCAGCCCTCTTGTGCTATCATCATGTACAAACAGGATTTGTGAAGTGGTGCTTTATCCTTGTGGAAAACAGAGTTTTCTAACAAAGAAGCAGAGCAGACCATTGGGATCCAGACAGGCCTTCTTTGAAGCTGGGGGAACTGGGGATGTTTTCTGACAGACAAAATACCTCCACCCTTCCTGTGTGAGTTATGCTGAGAAACTTGAGTGGCAGCTTCAAGTTGTAAAAGCCTAAAAAAAAAACCCAACAAAACAAACTAAAAAGAAGTAAAAATAATAAAGGACTCAAATCCTGCTGGATTAAGATGAGGCCCAGCTTCTAAACTTTTGGGAACTAAGTCAGCATAAAACCCACCTAACAAAGTTACAATGCCTTCCATCCCAGGTTCTTGGATTCTTGTTCTGGTTTATTCATTATCAGCCCAAGTTCTGTAGATGCAGCTTTATTATCATTCTAATTCCACATATAGTTTGCAGGTGAAAAAAATTTTGAAACTGTACCAGATGTGATCTGAAAGAAACAGAAAAAAGAAGCCCAGACCACCATAATTCTGTAACCATGAATTTAGATTTTGAAAACCTTAGCCTGCTTATTGCATTTGACAGTGTTAAATTGTAAGGGGCTCTGTTTCCTCAAATAGAGAATCTTCAGACCTGAGTAGTCTTGTTGTACCACAGAATTGAATAAAGATACCCAAAACAACTAAAAAGACACCAAACTTATCCAGACCCAGCATGAGCAACATAATTCCTTTTGCCTCCTTATAGTTTCCCATGATCCCAAGGATAACACAGGGAGCAGCTGAGTTCTATAGGATTTTGGAACAGGTACTGGCAAGGCAGAATGAAATGCAGAGGGGAAGGTCACAGCTCTTAGCACAGGGTTCTCTCAGCAAACACAGGGCAAATTAGCAATTGGTGTTTTTAAATACAGGGGAGTGAGAATACAGGGAATGGGGACATGGAGGACAGGGGGTTTCTCGTCTCATGGACTTCTGAGGTCTGAAAGGACAGAACACCTCCTCCCCATGCTGGGAAAGGTCCCACATTTTGCTGCTTCATGGTGTGGGTACTGAGTGGAACACAAATGCACTGGTGCAGTGTAATTCTTCTCCTGTGGGTCAGCTCCTGTGGGTCAGAGTGGCAGAGGGCTGTGGGTGAACACTGGCATTTACTGTTGTTTTTGAATCAGGAACACATTTAACACTTTCAAAAAAGCATTTTAGGTTTGGGCAGTTTTTTTAGGAAGGGTTTTGGGGAGTTTCTCCTATGTAATCTTTGGTTAATTTGCAGGGAATTTCCTAGCTATAACACTGGCAAATGGTGGGCAGTGACCGAGTGAATGGGGCAATGAGCTCAAGAGGAAATAGGGCTGTGAAGCCAGCCAATTTAATCTCCTCCAGGTAAAACCTTGTAGATGAGAAGGAAACTCCAGATGATGGCCATCTTTCATCAGACATTTCTGTCATTTGAAGTTTCCTCTATGAGGATTGGAAAGCATAAAAGTATGGAGTATTAATCACAAATGATTTGATTGTTAAAATGACCTCTATAATTTCTTTAGGGCTTTCTCTGCTTTCAGAACACCCAATTATTCCATCTTGTGCTTTAAAAGCAACATGAAAATTACTTTAAGAGCACTGAGAGAATTTGTCTTGTTTCTTAAATAAAAGGTTTCTTCTACTTCATTACTGGCTTAAAATTAGCAGAGACCATTGGTGATTCCTGTTTTTCCTAGATGGGGCTGGGTTTTTGGGAAGGTGTATGTTGTGATTTCTCTGATCACAGGTGCCAGGGTGGGAGCAGTTTGTCTCCAAGAGAGAGAGCTGATGTCTTATACACCAAACACCAGCATCTGCAATGAAACAACTGTGAAAACCAAAGCCACCAGACCCTGGAGCTATCTGGCAGATCATCCCCAGGTCTGCCAGCCTCTTGTCTCTTGTGATGTCCTGACTCACCAGCTGCAAGGCATCTCAGATTGCTGACCCAGACAGGAGCTGGCTGAAGTACTCTGAAAAAAAGAAATAATAGCATACCCTAAAAAAATTTCTCTTGAAACCCAGACTGCATAAATACATCAGATTTCCTTCCTTGAATGTCATGAAAAAGCGAAAAAAAAAAGGATACAAGTTCAGTTTAAAAGAGAAAATTTCAGGAAATTTTTGTGTAAAGGGGTAATTACTGGCCCTTACTGAGACTATTTAATCCCGTTTCCTCATTTTTTTCTCCATATGTGCCAGGTAATACGTCACATAATGCTCACATCCACAGAGTGATTTGCATAGTAGTCAGTTATCAAATACAGCTAAAATGGCTTAACTGGAAGAAGCCTCAATGAGTCTATGTGAATTTTTGGCATCACCCCCCTGCTCCATGGAGTGATTGTTCATGGGAAGGGGTGGGATTGAAGGTGGAGTTCCTTGGGTTAATTTCCATGGTGTCAAATCCATTTCTCATGGTGTTTTGGCCTTCACCCCAGTGGCTGAGCATCTTCACCATGGCCCTAGAGCTGCTATATGAGGTTGCTGTATTGAAGTACCAATGATGGCTTCAAATCCCTGAGGGACAATCCCCCCTGTGGGAATGGACAGACATGTTCCTCTGAGTCACTCAGAAAGATCTCTCGAAAGACCTAGCATGGCTTTAAAATTCCAACAAAATCCATAAATTGTTGAGAACTTCTGACTACTAGAAAACAATCATCCCTGGCTGATTTGAATTCTAAGTTTTCTGTAGAGCTGTGGGAGCTCTAATTTTGAAACCTGGGAATCACACAGAGCCTCTCACTCGAGGACAGGGCAGGGAGACAGAAAAAGGGCAAGCTTGGGGCTCAGACTGCAGTGATGGAGTGCAGCAGAGGGGCTTCTCTGGTGTGAGTTTAAAACTCAGTGAAATGCTGAATCACTCAACTGGCAAAGGCGAAGTTACTCCTCTGATAATATCTTACCTCTGCTCTTCTCTGTGTCACTTGTCCTGGAAGAATAAAGTTTATAGCTTATTCTTCACCAGTAATGAATACAAAACCAATTGTATGACACAGCATTTGCCATGAAAAAAAACTTGATTACAAACTAATTTGGAAAGTAATTTGTAACAGATACATTTTGGGAAGAGTGTTATATGGCAAGCTCTGGAATGTGAAACTGTGGTGACTCTCTGAAAGCCAAAATTTGCACATTAATAAACCTTAAAATAGTCTCTGTCCTAGATTTTAGAATAATCTACAAATGGATCATTTTTCAACCTACAGACTTCAGAAACTACTTTTAGACAGATCCAAAGAAGAATTTTATTTGCCAATAAAATTTTCCAAAGGCACTGCTTTAAAAATGGTTAGAACATAATGTAATGGCTTTATCTAACATTTCAACCTAATGGTTTTTGTTTCCTATGACTAAGAGTTTGGGACAGAGACATCTTATTATTCATATATTAGAAAACAATTTCATTCCTATTTTAAAAACAAATGTCCATATAAACCTGAGTGCTGGGCAGTCTTTTAAGTATTTGTCATCAAATCCATTAATCCTCCAAACCCTGAGTCCATTTGTGATTAATCTGTCACATTAGACAGCATCCTTTCAAAAACAGTAATCAGTGGAACATTAAGTGACAACACCCGCATGATGACCTGCAGATTGAAGAGGCAAGGCCCAAAAAGATATTAGTGAATGAACTTTCAATCTTTCTCCAAACTTTATAAGATTTTCAAACTGCCAACATTTAAAAATAGTACACAGCCATTGCCTTGAACATAATTAAAAAGAAACAATAAATCCATGGAATTAGAGATGCTTCATCAGCGGATTCACCAAACCAGAATGTACTTTCAGTTTTGTTTGCTACAGTCCAGAAGCCAGATTTCACAGCACTAAATCTCTGAAATGCATTTTTGTACCTTTAGCAATCCTTTTCATTTGGAGGCCTCAGTACATGGTAAACATGACCAAACCCCTAAATTTTTAAAAATATTTTTATAGACAAAACCATCTAATAATAAAAAGAAAAATAATTAAGCCCCAGAAGAAAATGTTGGTTTTCTTATATTATATAAGCTGTTAGACAAGTGCATTTGTAAATTTTCAGCAAGTTTACTGTAGTCACCTGCAGCTTTCTGTAGCCCAAATAAAATTAAATTCCTCCTTTAAGGCCATATCTCAATACAACCTTCCCTGGAGAAACATCTTGGTGGTTTCACATAAAATACTGCCTCCCAAACTCAAATTGTAATCTTGTCATAGAAATCAATTGTACAAGACAAATAATATGCCAAGCCTTTGATTTTTTTTCCAGCAAAAGAAGACTATTAACTGTAAAAGAATGAAATTTGAATACTGAAATGAATTCATCCAGTTTCAATGTTAAATATTGAAGACAAAAATTGTAGCTCTTTTGAATGATGAAAAATTGCACCATTTGCCAGCTGTGGTCTGATACTAGGAAGGGTCAATATTCATAAGTGCTATGAATTAATTTTATCTTAGTACTGTCATCACTGCAGAGGCAATGGAGTTTATTTTCCTGTAGTTTTTTTTAGCTTTGCTTGAGTTATTCTGTAAACTAACTTTCAAATTGTGTCCATATTGCTCTGCATTTATTCATTTGTCCAACAAAGACAAGTTTTATATTTCATGGCACTCGTAAAAGCTGATCTGCTGAGCAACTTCATTCCAGTGAACATGGAAATACTTTTCTTTTTGGACTCCTAGAGGATTTGTGAGAAGGCCCTGGCTGAACAGAGCTGGTCTGGGCTCACATTACCTTGTGACTGTGTAAGTGATGAGTGTGGACTGGACTTCAGCCTCTTTACCCCAGTGGTTTAATCAACTTTAGTTCAAGATATTATCCCTCTAAATTAAAAGTTTCTGTGGGTGGATTTGACTAGGACTAGGAGCTACATTTCAATGATGACATCACCTAGCTTTGCTGTAAATACCAGCCACCTGTCTATCGTCTTTTAATTCCAAAAATTTTTGTCACTTGGTTGCCTGGACACCAACATCAGAGCTTTTTTTGAAGCTTTTTTTTCATTGAAAAACAATGAAGCACCGATTTCAAGAAGTCTGTAGATGATCCACCATGACAAAAATAACTTGAATTCTTGACATTTCTCCATCTTGCCTTGTTTTTCCTTACCTGTCACATTGTAGGTTTTTACAGCCATACTTTTTGTTTCCCTATGGTAGCATTTGATCCTGCACATTGCAGCAGTGCTGGTCATTGGTGAGCATTTCCTGACCATCTTTTGCACTTTGCTAGAGTGATTTGCTCATCATATTTCATTATCAAATGCAGGGTAAAATACATTATATAGGCATTGTAGGCAGGAGACTTGCAAGGCTAATGCAAGTACAGCAATAATAGCTCTTTGAATATAATTATACTCTTTTTTTGTATTCACTCAGCTGTTTTCTTTTCTAGAGACCAGGGTTATGCTATGGATAATGTTACTTTCCATCAGGCCTTGTTATTGGACTTGTTGAGATTAATGTTCTTAAAATCAAAACACAATCTACAGAAGATGTCATGTCTTAGAAAATTGTTGCCAGAGATACTTTATTTAGCAAATTAGCAATCAGCAGTGACACATTGCTGTTGCATATCAAGTACAGCATGAGACTGCTCTGCAAAGCTGTCATTTGAGCAGGAACAGTCTGAAACTAAGTAAAGAGTTTTTCTTGAGTTCAAAAGTTAAACATATCCATAAAATTTGGTTCCCTTGTCAGTTTTGCATGCTAGATAGATAGTGTACAGTGCTGGGCCAGCAAATGCATATCAAAGGCTGTATCATTTTTTGCATCCCAGGGTGTTTTGCTGGCTTCTGTGCCTCCTGAAGGCAGGAGCTCTACCTAGGAATTATGTCAGTTTGGTGCAGAGTCAGGGAGAAAAATCATCACGGCAGTTTCTAAAAATAACTTAATTACAGCTAACAACCAGTTAATATTCCAGATCTCATTTTTCTATCTCTATGGTCAGGTAAGTAAATATCTGCAGATTATCTGTGGTGTAGCACCTGGTGACTCCCAACCACGTTAAACACGTCATGTCATTGTAACTTAAGGATAAATAAAGTGGAGGCAGGGGACTTAGCTGGCTGCCAAATAAATAACAATAAATAGCATACTCACCTGAAAATTATTAACACCGGTTCTAAGCAATAAGGAGATCAGATGCATGGGCCAGTCTCCTTTCAAAACAAATTCATGACCTTCTATACACTGAAAGTTAACTTTTAAATATACTTTTTCCAGGAAGCCTTCCAAAGGCAGTCTACTCTGGAAACAAATCTGATTTTCAGACAAACAAATGAAAATTGCAAGAGGAGTACAGTAACTGACTGCACTTAAACCTGTATATTTTTACTTCTATTTTTTATTATTTTATTTTTTTTTTCACTTTCCCCTTTGTTTAGGCTTCATGGTACTTTGGATAATGAGTAAAAATTAAGGTCAAGTTGTCTGACATAATCTGCCTGCTTTGCAACATTATATTTTCCTAAAGATTACTGTAATCAGAGTTTAGTGAAGAAAAACTTCAGTCAAGCAGGAACTGTCTAAACTAAGGAGTCACCAGAGATGTTCCATAGTGTCTGCCCAGCCTGGGTCTTGTCTTGAACAATTTTTCTTTCAATGACTGTGACACACAAATTTGCCAAAAGTAAAAATTTGAAAGGCACTGTTGATACTGAAAGGAATCTGAATATCCAGGACAAAGAAAGTTCTGAATAACCAAAAGTGCTGGAATCCAAAAACTGGCTCCAAATTTAATTGTGCAGAAGTGTCCTGCTTTAGGGGAGCCATCAGAGGGACTCGTGCTGTAAATTGATCTCACAGGCTGAGAATGTCTGAGGGAAAGGAAGGCGAGGATGTACCAGGACTACCAGGACTAGCAGGAGACAATGTTACGTAGAAATGAGAAAAGTGAATGGAAATGCATTCACAGAAGTACTTGAAAGAGCAAAAGGAAAGTTTCAATTTGACAAGGGAGACTTGCTCTGCAGCTTGTCACTCAGCTCTGGCCAGATGTCCTGACAAAAAGGGTGAAGAAGATACTGGGAGTGGGGAGATGATCTTACAAGAAAAGTGGTTCCTAGAGGTGGCCTGAACAAGTCCAGTTTTGACCACCTGTCAAACTGATCCTGCTCCCTAAAGCAGCAGAAAGCCCTTTGTGTTTTCTGCTGGGTTATTTTATTGATTTACTCACCTATTTTATTTATATTGATTTAATCACCTAAATTGAAAGGTCAGACAAGAGCCAGAACCAGTCGCACTGGAAATACACATATGGATAGGAGAGAGAAGAGGAGAAGTAGGAGGAGAAGACAATCAGGGATCAGCCCTTTCAATGGCAAGAAGCTGATAGATTGACTCAGCCTGTTTCTGGCAACCTCACCTAATTCAGCAGAGCAAGGCTTGCTCAGCCTAGAAAAACTCGACAGGGCAGAAAGGAGATTTTGTCTACCAACATTCAACCAGACAAGACAGAAGCCAGTGCTGTTGCAAGAATAAATGGATATAAACTGGTGGTGAACAGAGCTGGGCTGCAAGTTAGAATGGTGTTTTTAGGCTCCATACCAGCCAGATTCTGCACTTTCTCATGGGATTAGTCAGGAAGATGGGAAAGACATAAACATTGAGGGACACCCAATAAACACTCAAGTAAAGAACTTAGAACAGAGGCCACTACTTTTTCTCCCACAGAGCATTTATAAGAATGCAGCAACAGGATTCTGCTGTTGGAGGATGATACAGAGGCCACAGGGAGAAATGGGCTCAAACAAGGAATGGCCAGATTCCTGAAGGGGAAACACATCAGTCCCTGCTTCAGTCTAAGTGTTCCCCAGATGGAGCTCCATTAATTTGTGCAAAGGATTCTATGAATGGAACATGTGGCAGCAGGGGACTAAAGTTCATGGTGCAGGATGCCTTTTCAAGTCCTGGATCCAAAGTGTATGGATCACTGCAGAGGCAAATGAACCAAATTCCATGTCCTGTATTCCTCAAGAGATCAAAGGAGCATTCTTATCTGGCCAAAATATTTCCTTGCTTAAGACTAGGGTTCCAGATAGTGCAAAACAAGCACAGCTTGTGGGCAAGATTTGCATTTCTCAGTTAAAAATATTTCACTTTTATTCTCTGCCATCCATCACTTTGCTGTTACTGATTTCAAATGCTTTAGAGACTAATTGGTAAGCACAGAAAATTGAACTGATGAAAGTGAGTATTTAATTAACACAAAATCCAGTTTTGTAGATCTTATATACATTATTTGATTCAAATAATTTAATTTCCTATTATAGATTTGTGTTCCAGAGATGCATAATATACAAGATGTAGCAAATGGTCATACCTCTGTTACAGAGTTCCACAAAATACTTTGTTGCCAAGCCAAAACATTCAAAAATTATGAATGAGACCCCAATAATCAAGACACATCCTTTAAAATATATTTTTAAAGGAATCAGGAAAATTCTGACTGCATTAAAGTCAATGACAGACCTTTTGTAAAGTCAATGATGAAATCCATATGGGATTAGTTTTAATTGCCTTTTGTTTTTTATGAGCCTTCAGGACTCACCTACTTGCCATTTCCAGTCTCTGTAATCAAAAAATTAATTTTCCTCTTTAACTGACTGATGGAGTTTTCCCGTAGTCTAATAATTCCAGGAGTTGAGGCAATAAGAGAAGGACAAGTTATCATAAGGTTTGTGCTCTAATAAAGTGTCTCCAGTCAACTGGAGAACAAATTTTTCTTTTAACCTCATCCTGCAGAAGAAGGGTAGTGTCTCACAGGGAGATGTGATGAATTGGACAGCACTGCCCTGGCATTAAGGGCTGGGAGTGTGGCCCAGACAACTCTGAGAAGGTGGAAGGACCAAGCTGGGAGGGAGAGTGGGTGCAGATCCTGTCTGAGCTGTCCTTGCCTTTGCTCCGCAGGGGAGAGGTGGGTGGCAGAAATGATGTCTCCTTTAGGACTGTTCCCCTCTTTCCTTCTTTGCTGCTGCCACTTTTTCTGCCCTGCAGAGGCAGGAGCTGCTGCTCTAGCTCTGCAGATGGCACAGGCAGGGGAGCAGTGCGAGCAGAGCTGTCAGATTGTGACTTAATCTGTGCCTGGGCCACCCCTGCTTGCTGGGCTGCCTGTGGGACGGGGGGAAGCAGAGGATTACCCCAGGAAAATGTCTGTTTTGAGGCCTCTTATGCCCAGTTCAAGCTTGACACCTCAAACAGCAGCATGGATTGATGTCATTTTACAGAAGATGGGTTTATCTTCTGCTGATGTTTGCTGACTTTAAGACTTGACTGACTCAATTCCTGTGAGCTGCTTCATACAGGAATGATGATAGTGGAGCTTGAGGCTGGAAAAAAAAACACAAAAAACAACTGGAAATATCTGCTTGGAAGAGAATAGCTTAGCCTAAGAAGGGAAAAAAAGATAAATCTGCAAGAAACAGGAATGATGGGAGGGGGCCAAGAGGGACAGAAATGTCTGAAACTAAAAATAAACCTAAATTCTGAAACTTAAATATATAAAGCTGTCTATTAAAAGATAGAACCAGATTGCATCTCTACAGTGCCAAATAATTAATAACTTTTAATAACCCTAATAAATTTGGATTTCATCAAAATCTTGTTGTGTATCATTGACTGTTTCAAGCAAGGACTATGAGTTCTTAAGGCAGACCAACACCTGTGTTAAAATGAACACTGCTGACATCTTTTCCAGGTACATCAATTATAATTAAAGCGTAATAAGAATGCCAAGATGGACTTCTCAGGCACTTCCATGCAGGAGCCCTAGTATTTAAAATTAAATCCATTAATTGTAACTACTGAACATTTGTGATCTCTCAGATAGCGTACAAACTAATTCATTGCTTTTGCAGTCGTGCCAGTCTTTGTTAATTAAGGTTTGTGATTTATTTAATTTGAGCAGGGATGTATCAGAGTGCCCCAAACTGGACTGATAAAAGTTCATTAGTTCGTACTGTTTAAGACAATTTGGAATCTGATAATGAAAAATGTTTCTAGGCGCCTGACAAAAATTGATTAGCAAAATGGTCTCCAATTGTTTAAAGGAAAGCTCCATATTTTCTCCAACCCACCCATCTGAAAGTTCATATGTTAAGAAGCTCTTCTCACTCTGAAGTGGCTTTGAAATACATTTGAAGATAAAAGGCTGATTTAAAATTATTGTTGGCATTGCTTAGGGGAGGAGGGAGCCACTGTGCTGTCATCATCTGGAAGGCTTTATTTCTTTCTTCCTTTTCCAGACATAGCAGCCAACACCACAGTCTCTGAGTGAGTGTCAAATATTAACAAAAATGTTCCTCAAAAAAAGTATTGAGGTAGGATTTTCTCGGCTTTACAAATGTGAAAGAGAGCTGAAGAGTGTGGGACTTATACGACCAAGGTGTGACTTAGAGGAGACACCCCTTTGTCATCAGAAAGATCTCAGCAAGAGAGCAATAATCCTGACCACAGCCTGGTGAGTCTCATCACAAGGCTGGCACTGGAGGAGTCACAACAGTGACTCCCAGAGCATCCAGATCAGCTGTAAATAACCACACCATGGCCATTAATTTGGTGAACTGAATCACAGAGCCAGAGGAGAGATGAGGCTGGAAGGGACCTGTGGGCAGATTGCTCAGCACACTGTGCAGTGTAGGTTTGAATGCCCCCAAGGATGGAGGTTTCACAAGGTACCTCTCTGGGTCCTACCCAGAGTGTTTCAAGACCAGCAGCATGAAAAGTTTTTCCATAATATCTAGCTAAAAATAATCTACTTTCCCTCACTGCATCTTGTGTCCAAGGCCTCTTGATTGCAACTTGGAGTTTGGTTTCACCTTTGCCATTAGATGATGATAAACTGCAGGGGTGTCTTACTTCAGCTTCTGATCTCAAGGCTGAACAATCCAAATTCTTTCAGCCTCTCTTTGTCATACAGTCCAGTCCCTCATTGTGCTGTTTGTCCTGTGATGGTCCTTCCTCCAGTATTTCAAAATCCTCCTTGCCCTGAGGAGCCCAGAACTGCATGCAGCTCTCCAGAGGCACTCTTGGAGGAAACAGTCATTTCCACCAAGCTGCTGGCTATGCTCTAGTAAATACAGCCTGCTACACAGCTGGTTTGCTTTGCTTCAGGGGCACACTGGCCACTCATGTTCAACTTCTAGCCTAGGTGCAGCCCAGCCCCTTCTGTGCATAGGGGTTTTCCTGCTGGCTTACTTGGTCATGATTATACAGCAGGTTAATGGAAGTGCTCAGCGTTTAAGTTACCTCTCCCAAATCCTGGCTCTGGCACCTTCATCTCTTCCTAATGGCATTTTGAAAATCCCAATTTACTGGAAGAGATCAAAAGACGAATGCAATTTCTGTGTCTTTTTCTAGAGTAGATGTTAACTACAGTCTTCAGAATTGCTAAAATGGGAATTATTCAACAACCTCTGTCACTTTTCTCAACATCCTTCTGTGACACTAACAATAATCCTGAATAACTTTATTGCTCATTTGTCACTGAGATCTTAAAATCTGTTTAGAAGTGCCTAAGCATCATTGCTCCTACTTTAAGGCTGAAGGATTTTTTTTTTCTCTATTGTTTTATTTTCTTTTTTTCTTTATTTTCTTTACTGGCTTGTTTTCAGGCACATTGAGGGTGAACTGACTCCAGCTAACTTCAGCCTTGCACATGGCAAATGCCCAATCTCATAGTGAACTTTCAGTCCATCAGCACATCCAGTGACCTGAACCCATTGTGAGGGAGGAGTTTAGAAGAGGAAGGAAGTGACTGTCTGTGTGGAGAGGTTTAGATGAAGAGGTTAGACCAGATGCCTAACATTTAGACAGCTAAAATTAGATTTCACTGATGTCACTTTTAAAGAAATATAAGAGTAGGTAGGAGTAAAATTCTGGAACTTTATTCTAAGGCAGAATAAACTGTCTTTACTCCTACTGAATTCTGTGTAACCATGCTCATTTTCAATGGTAAGCCTAAATGAATGGATCTGAGCCAAGCAAAACCTAAAATTAGAGAAGAACCTATACAGCACATATAGGACTAAGCTAAAACACCCATGCAGAAAACTTGAATTCTGAATAACTTGAATGATACACAGATGTGTAAACCAGAACAATTTTCCAGAATCCCATGGCTAGCTGTAGTAAATTCTCCATAGTAATTTTAGATATCAGAATACTTTTTTTTCCCCCAGTTATCTCAACTGATTTCTGTGGTTTTTTCTTGTTTTTGCTTACTTATTTTCTGCCAGATCATAATTTGTGTCCCTTAAATACTTCCAGAACAAGTCCTCAGGACATGAATTTACTGTCTGCCTTTAATTTCAATCTGCTTCCAGATGAAGGCCACTTCCACCTCGTAAGAACTGGACAAGGAAAATTTACTTTCTGAGGGGACATGGTATTGATCCATGTTTTCTTTAATTTCTTGCACAGTCACAAGAGCCCAGGCCTTGTACAACAAACAACCCACCTGAGGGTTCATACTTAATGAACAGAGGTTGGGTGTACTGGGATCTTCTTCAGATGTTCAAGACTGCTAACATTTGTAATTATGAGTAATTTATTATGAAGAAACTCTATTCCTGCATAAAAACACATCCATAAATCCTTGTATCAATACAAGCACATGTAAGTATGCATGTGCTTTTCTGGATCACGGGGAAGCTCAGGTGATCTAATTCAAAGAAATAATCTGGTCTGTTTTTTCTGAAACCACATGAAAGTCTTCCCTTTGACAGGGTTCTTGTTTACATGGGCACCAAGGGAGGGCGAAAATACTCCAACCAATTTAAAAAGGAAATTAAATGGAACATGTTTTAACAACAGCTAGATGTGTACTGGCCCATAGCACACATGTTTCTCTCAAGATAAAATCAACGTGTTGGAATTGCTTGGAATGGCAATTTTGATAATGCTTATGTTTAGGGAAAGCTTCCAGGTGTATCAAAGATGAGCCAAAGATACCAAGGCAAACATGAAGTTACATTTGTGTTCACTCGAGGGTAATTATTCTTTAAAATTAGACTTTCAATGTAAGAATCCTGAATGCTCCATTCCTATTAAAATAAATAGTTCAGTTTTTAGGCAGACGTGAAAAAGATGATCCTAATCTTTACTATTTAGCTGAACATCTTTGCAGCAATAGCATTCAAATTAAATACGTTTGTATTTTTAAACCCCAGAAAACAAAATAGAATTTATGGTTAACTAACATTTGCCAAATAACATAATAATGTCTCACAACTGTAGCTACAAAACTATAATAAGCCCTTACCCCCAATGCTCCTCAGATGTCTGGATTCTAAAAATAAATGATCTTGCTCTATCAGAAGTTGTGAATGAAGTGTAGGCACCTCAAGGAGGGTGAGGGTGGAAATTTTGCTATGTAGATATTATAAAGAAGCTGTGACCATAGGCCAGTATCTTCTTCATGTTAGAAACTGTGGACATAAGGTTCCTCATCTTTTCAGCTCAACACTTCTTTAGACTAACAAGGTGTCAATACTGAGAAAGGTACCACTTGTCTGACGGTTTTAAATCTCTAAGAGCAGAGACAGCAGGCAACCAATAGATATTTGTAGATTTCTAATGGAAACCCCCAAAATCTCACTGAACCAAGCCAACAAAACACGGAATGATGGCCCCAGATTGGAATCCAAACACATCACTGCAGTTTGCTGATGTGATTAGCTCTGTAGTACAGGATGGAGCCTGTCCATTTTTCAAAACTGGGCCAAAGCCTTGAACAGTTGTTTTGGTAATGTAGATGAGCCTTTAGGTCCTAATAGTTCCTACAATTACTGCTGAATCTGGCCTTGGCTCAGGAATAAACTCCTTGTATTGAAAAGATTTACTACCCTAACTATATCTGTATCTCAATTTAATGAAAATGTTAAGGATAATTTGATGGTCTCTTGCCAGTGTAATTTTAAATAAAATGTCTTCATTCCTTGGCAGTGTCTACTGGCACTCAGGTTTAACTAAAGGAAGTGCTTAAGTGAAGTGCTTTTTACATTACAGTCTTGCCAGTATCTCCTCTGATAGAATAGATTTAATTTTCAGTGTTTTACCCAGAGTAAATAAATTAAAGAAAAAAAAAATTACCTCCCACCGTCAGTCCATATGGTAGCAAACCTTACTAAAAGCATTACTAAAAATCAGATATTGGCCTATCACAGCATTTGGACTAATCTCAAGCCTCATCTCCTGTAAATTAAAGCATTTCTAACTTATTTACTGTTCATTTTTTATGCACTCTTGTAAAAAATCATTCTGTACCTTGGGAAATAATGTAGCACATAATGAGGTGCTGTCAGTGCATCTTAGATTTTCATCTGAGTTCAGCAAGTCAGCAAAAAAGTTTAGGACACTTTATTATAATTGCATAGGGAATGGAAAGTAATGGTAAGGTGGTGACAATTTGGCCATCATACCCTACAGAACTGAGCAATTGCCAAATACAGTCTTGATTGCTTACCCTGTCTAAATCAGGAATGTGTGTACAGAATGAGGCCAGAAGGACAATGCATCAGAACTTAAATTGTTTGGGGATAGTCTGAGAATAGAAAAGATATTGCAGATATAAAACAGTGCTCATTCAAAGGGTAAAACATGTATAATATTTATTTTCCTGCTAAAGTTTAAGTGCCATTGATTTGTTTGAATAAGTGGAAAGAGTAATTACAAAAATAGAAAAAAATCTCCTTGTCAGAGGCAGAGTGTGCTGCTACTTGCATTAGGGCACCAGTAGCTCATAACTTTAAAAGTTCATAAGTCACCTCAGTAATGTTATCCTTGGCACCCAGCACAACAACTCAAGATCTTCATCACTGTTAGGAAGGAATTATTTTTGTTGTTATTATTGCTAATCATATCTTCCTCCTCTTCTTCTTCTGCTCAAGAAGAGACATTCAGAAGTGTGAACAAGAGACTTTCAGAAGATGGCTTTGCTCTGAGCCACTCACGGCAAAAAAGGAAGATCTTACAACAGCCATATGGGCACCACAGATTTTTCCTGTCCCTTGGTACCTAGAGGCAGGCCCTGGAGACACTCGAGAGATAAGTTTCTCTGTAATGTGGATTGAATCACAATTTACCCATATTTTCTACAATTGTGACTATCTTTGTATTGCTATTTTAATTTCTATGGTGTGCATTTCCAAGAAAAATATGGTATTTGCACCCACTTGGAAATCTTGATTTCAGGGAGTGAAGAAAACGTTGCATAATGACATCTTTTTAAGAGACTGCATCTAATAAACAATTGGACTTCTGCTGGCCACCTGCACCTGGGAGCAATGTGTACACGTGTGCAGAGGCAACAAGGTACAATCACAGGGCAGAGAACTGCGATTAGGAGAACACAAAATGTCTTGTGGAATGTGTAATAAAGAGAAAGATGGGAAAGACTGCAGCAGGTGAGGCATGTGGGTTAACACAGCACACATACAAGAGCAGTATTCCTACATCCTTGAGTATGGGTTTGTCAGGGCCCTGGATTGCCCTGAACAGCTTCATCTGGGGCCCCACTCACTCATCCCACTGCTCATCCACCCATCTAAGATCAGGTGTGGCCGTTTCCAGCCTTTCCTCCTGGATGGACCATGGGCCTACATCACAGCTCTGTATGGCCTCAGGACTCATCCCCTCATCCTGCCTGGGGCTGTCAGTGATTCCTGTGTAACACTGCCAGGCTCTGCTCTCTCTCTCTGGATTCTGTGGAATTATGTTCTGACCTGGGAGGGCATGGCCTGTGCTGGGGTCCTGCTGGGAGCATCCACTTTGCTTCCTTCATGGAACAACCTGTTCTTTCTGCTCCCTGAGAATATTAAAGAAATCATGGCCTTGAGGGCCACATGCGAATCACAGAATCAAAGAATGGCTTGGGTTGGAAGGGACCTTAAAGATCATCTAGTTCAAATCCCCCTGCCATGGATAGGGACACCTCCCACTAGACCAAGTTGCTCAGAGTCCCATCC
>JAHLSL010000022.1:7645846-7723515 GCA_025920805.1 Petroica traversi
CGTGCGGCCCCGCCGCTCGCCCTGCCGGCCGGCCGGGCCCCGCTCCCCATGGGATAAGCTGTAAACATGTTCAGCTTTGAAGGGGATTTCAAAACAAGGCCCAAGGTGTCCCTCGGAGGAGCGAGTAGGAAGGTAAGGAGCGGCGCTCGCCCGTGCCTGTGTCCATGTCGGTTCCGCCGCCCCCCACCCTGTGATCGGTGCTTTTACCGTCGGGCCTTCAGAAATGGGAGCAGCGATGACTAAGGTTTAATAGAGGGGAAAAGCCCTCCCCTCCTGATGATGTTTTTATCTGTGATCTCCCTGCCTCTCTGTTATTATTATTTTTTGGATAATCAGGCCACACCACCCCGGGCTTGTAGTGTAGTAAGAATTGTGGGAAGCGAGGAAATGTCTCCTTGGCTCGTCCCCCCCGCGGGCCATCGATCGATGCCCGTGTCGTGGCCGCTGGCACCTCCCGAGCACTCGCTCTCCAGGGCTTCAGGGGAAAAGGACTCGGAGACCTCCTGTCATTTCCCTCCAGAGGGGATGTCTGGCGTGGAGCTGCCTCGCCGGAGGGATGTGGGACACACACAGCCTCACACAGCCCGGATTGCTGGGGGAGGTTCATCCACGTGAGCCGGGGCTGCCGGGTTGGTCTCTGTCAAGTTTAGGTTCAGTCAATTTGTCGTGCTCAGGGTGGGTAGCTGTTAATTGTCAGCTGTGCCAGACTATTTGATCGCCTTGTGTTTATGGATGGGAAAGAAGAAGAATGGTTTATTCAGATCTTGCTGATTGGACAGGGTAGGCAAATGTTTAGTTGAGCACTGAAGGGCACAGGACTTCCTAAGAATGACAGAAAGGACAAAGTGTTTTTAGAAGTGGACTGATCTGTAGGGGTCACTTTAATTCACTGTGAAAATACTGAGTGTCCCTGTTATTATTGGAGATGTCTGTGTGGGAAGCTGATGAGTGTTTCCATTAGTATTTTTGAATTTTCATTGGGTAAAAAAAAATAAGTCTTTAGTTTTTATTACTGTGCACTAAAAGCAAGTTTGCTTCTTGGATACTTCTAAGGTTTGGCAGTGCAGTGAGGAAATGAGCAAAAATACTGCAGTGTGTGATACCAAAATCATACTGAAGTTTGCATTTTGGCATATTGACTTAAAATGAAGAGATTGTGTACAGAATTGTATTTAGATTATCCAGCTTTTCCTCTGATTCATCTTCTGTTTATCTTAAGACGTTTCTGTTCATTAGGCTACATAAACTGGCATTACATGAGTCAAAGTGCCATAAATACTCCCCAGCTTAAGTAGGAATTGGCAGAACATGCCCCTGTCCTCAGCTGTACACTTTAGGTACTTTGCAACTTTTGACCCTGAGTTGCTCATAAATATTTCTTGGTGAACATGATGCCTCCTACAGAAGGGAACAATTGTCATAACATCTTCTTTTACACTTAGCTATTCATGAAAATGTATCAGAATTATGTCTATTTTAATTATAGGGGACAAATTTATTAATGTTATGCAGGCATAAATTTCCAAGGGCAAATAGTAGCATTTGGAGGACTAGAAACTGAAATTGATGCATAACCTTCACTCTGTGCAGCAGAGGTTGTGTTTCATGATGAGATTGATACTGACTGGTGCACAGATTTCAGGATTTTACAGTGGTTCACCCAAGTGCTTGTGCTGCATCAGTGCAAATCAGTTACACGCAGCTTTGGGCATCATGGTTGCATAGACATCCTAGAGTGTCCTTGAAATAGTGCTTATTTTCAGAAACTGTCTACAGTACTACTGAAAGAATTTATTTAAACAGTACTAAAAACTACTTCTAAATGCGGTTTACCTGAACTTCTGTGAAAACACACTACAGCAGAGATTGCTGTGGGAAGTGTTTCTGTGGGTTCCATGAGTTTCTCATTATTTCACATCATAGGCTTATTGGGATCATGTTTCTCATACCTATAGGCTTCGTTTTTGCTGAATTGTAAGTTATTTCCTTTCAGCTTTTGGTTCACATATTTAAAAACCTCATTTTTCTGACAAATGCCCTTGCTCTCCCAAATGGTATATAATTTTAGAAAGATCCAATGCTGTACCTCTACTAAACTTCTGGTGGCTAATTGAATACTGACTGCTGCCTACTGTGATTCCTTTGGTGGAAGAAAGCGTTGGGGCCATGCAGGTTGCTTAATGCTGAGATTAACTCTATACTCAGATTGGGGAAGTTTCCCAAACCTGGCTGCACCACTGCAGAGCAATGACAAAACCTCCCCAAAGAGACATGGGGACGCCTGTTTGAGGAGCCAGTCAGTGCTGGAAGTGCCAGTGGAGCCTGAGTGAGTGGCTACATCGAAACAGTGATCAGCAGCACTATGAGAAGCATGTTTTTGCTGATGGAACTGCAGCTGCAAACAACTATGTTGGTCACGGCTCACAGGTGGTGACACCTGTCTGGCACTGCCACGTGTGTCTGTGGTGTTCCCTTAGGCCTTGCAAGGGGCTGACTTCAATAAGTTCTGTCAGTAGAAGCACAATGATAGTAAAATTGGAGACTTGCATAACTGTGGCAGTTAGAAAGGTTCTGAACCTAGTGTGCCTTCTCATCACTAACCTGTGTGGCATTTCTGAATTACAAAAACAGAGAGTTTCAAGTCTATTTTTGCACTGTTGGCATCTTACATTCATGTGTGTTATGGTCTGAATTGTAGATGCTGTAGAGAGGCATTCACCTGTATCTTTTGACAAAAAAAGTAGTTTTTCAGTATGACTTGTTCTTGTTCTAGTCTTGCGTTGCAAATTAGTATTCTCAAAATTACTACCTCTTTGATCCTTTCAGAATATTATTTTAACATTATAATATTGCATTGTACATAAGCGTAAAAATGTAGGTGGTATTGTCAGTGCTTGGACTTTTCCTTCCATACTTACTTTTAAGAATCTGCTGATTCATCTGAACTCTTTGCCCTGTTGAATGTATGTTTGAGGGTATAGATACAGGATTTTATTTACAATGTGATAAGCTAATTTTAGCTGGGTTTATTTATTTTTATATTTAGGATAGCTTATCATTGCTTTTAAAACATGCCTCCTTGCTTTATGAGGATCTTAAAAAGAAATTTTCGAAGTTAATTTAATTGTCACTCGCAAACCATATTTTTGTGCTTCTGAAGTAAAGTAGCCTCCAAAAATGAATGCTGTTATTGGAGTTCAGTAGGGGAACATCTTGACTTACTCATGAGCATTTTGTACAGGACAGTAATTGTTGCCTGAAAGGCTGTGGCTGCAGAGAGTCTGTGGTGTGTTAGGCAGGAAATGCAGAGCTGTGGATGAGTTGGCTGGGGGTGCAGCTCAGTTTGGCCTCACCCAACCCGGCTGTGCAGGGGATGAAGCAGATGGTTCTTCACCTGGCTGCTTCCCAGCCCATCCTGTGTCCCCGGCACTGAACATATTTCTGCTGGGTGGAGTTGTCACCAGGCCTTCTGGGGACAGCTGGCAGCCTTCACTGATTTTAGCATGAGGCTGAACACAGCACAAAGTTGGTTTAACCACATTAGCCTGACTTGGGACAGTCAAGCCTGTCCAACAGTGTTATTCCATTAATTTCAGTAGAATTAAGGAAAATCTGAAGTAGCAGTGCTTTGGTACATCTGTGCAGGGGATCCACAGGGCAGTGCTGAGACACACCAGGGGTTCTGTAGCTCCACATAGTTTGATTACATTGTAGACCTAGGAATGACACCTTGGAAGTCTAACAGGAAAAACTGTTAAAAGAATATGAAGTCAAATGTAAGTATCACTTGAGCTACCTAAACCATGCTTTTACAAATCCCAAGACTGTTTAAAATCGAGGATTTTTAAATTCTAATGCATTATGAGATGATTTTAAAATCCCCCTCATTTTTCAGAATTTGTAATACAAATGAGTTAGCACTGTCATGAAAGTGAAAGTGAAAACTACTTCATTGAGTTTGGGGTTCTTTTTGATGGTTGGGGTTTTTTGTGGAAGACAAAGCTTTTAATGAACTAATAGAAACTTACTAATGAGGAAATATCGATTCCATCTGTATTTTAAAAAGTCTTAGTAATTTCTTTTAAAATGAACATTTTTACTAATCAGAGAGCTTCAATTTGCAAAGTTTATACTTTAATTTAGTAGTTACTGATGTGCTTTCTTAAATTAGTAGCATGACATTAAACATCAGATTCTTGTGTATATCTCCCCTGCTTTCAGCTGAAGTGCAGAGGTAGAATTTCAGAAGCACCTTGTTTGCTCTTTCTTTCTGTATTCTACACATGAAATAACTTCTTATTGGAAGTGGAATTAAGATGGAAGTTTTGCAAACAGCAGGCTGTGAAATTGCCAGTGTATGAAGAGATCTGCCCATGTTGGGATTGGTTGTCATGATAGATGCCTGTAGGACATTAGCATTGATGGGACAGTTAAAAAACAGTTTGAGGAAAATAGTTACTATTTTTAGGAAGGAATAAATTCTGTTTTATTATAACTGATTTGACCCTACACCACGCCGTGATGGAAGAGAAATGATGCTAAGGCTTTATGCATGCGAATTCTAGATTACAATTACAATTTCAGTGTTTATTTTTGAAAAGTGTGAAAGAATTGCCCTGCTTTGCTCCCTAAGACCTTTGTCCCATCAAGCACATGGTGTAGCTCAGTATGCAGGTACACACCTCATTCTGAGTCAGCTGTGTTTTATCCAGAATCTTGCAGTGTCACAGCCAAAGTCTTGAAATGCTCTTGGAAATTTCAGATGTGTGGTTTGGAATTATGAGGAGACCATCATGTTGTAAAATAATGACTGCCTGTCAGTAGGAAACGACGCAGTTAATGCATACGAGATTCTTGGGCATTTTTTTCTTTGTAACATTTGAAATTCTCCTCATTTGAAATCAAGCTACAAAAGGTGGAGTTGTAGTTAGCTGACAGCAGTGATTATGCTATTACTTTCAGTTATGTGCTGTTTTTTCGGATTCAAATAAAAAATTTCTGCTTTTATAAATACACTTTCCCTGCATGTTCCACATTTTAAGGAAAGAAAAAAGATTCAAGTTCCTGGATTTTGTCGATGAAAACCATACAATTGTCCACAAAAATTAAAAAGATCAAGTGCTTATTTGTTTTTTAAAGAAAATATTTTATAAAGTCATGCCTTGTACTTTGCATGACCTCTTGTAATGTGAAATACAAAGCATTCTCAGCTACTAACCAAAATAACTCCACTTCGTTAATAAATAAGCATTAAACGTTTATTAATAATATTAATGTTTTAGCTTAAGTGTGTTATTATTAGTTTTTTAAAAACGGATCAGTGTGTAGCTAGCACCTGAAAATAATCATTCAGTTTTGTCTTTGCATCTGGGATATTTAGGTTTTAAACTAATTTGGTGTAAGATAGCTTGATTAACATAGCTGTCCAGGAGTGTTCAATTTCAAATTTTAAGAGTCAACAAATATTAGAAGTATTGAAAAGAATTTAATTATGTGTACATTTTTTTCTGAGTGTGGATTTTGAGCCAAGAGAGTAAAAGTTTATTTCTCTCAACACAAAGTGTTTACAGGCAATATGAAAAGAATAATAATTTCTATATTCGTGTACCTTAGCAGTCTTTGTCTAGGATATGTGAAAGCTATGAGTTCTGCAAACCAAAAAGTGTATATCTGAAAAATGAGGATGAGAAAACAAATTTAATTTAATTTCTTTACCTTATTGATTGAGTTGGTGGTTTTGAAGCACTGACATGATTCCGCTGTCAGATGTGGCTGCTCCCAGCTGCTCTCTTACAGCAGTTCTGCCACCAGGAACTTTACTGTGATGAATAGTACAGTACACAGCACTATTATGTTATCCCCTTGTACAAATTAACATTTTGAATGTTACTCAACATTTCTTGGTGGCAGTCACAAGTTTTTCTTTCTGTCCTCCATCTGCTTCCCTGTTTTCACCTCTTTCCTCCTTCTGTCTCACCCTTTGAGTCATCGCCTGTGATGTCGTGTTGTGTTTTGCTGTCACATACTCTTTCTCTGCTTTTTTGTTTCTTTGTGCCATGCCTCCCTGAAAACTTCGCAGATTGGCTTTTTCATGGTGCTGTAGCTTGCATGCCAAGGCAGGAGGTTGGTTGTGTTTTCTCTGTTGGAGAATGCATCAGGCAGGAAAGGGACAGCCGGATGGATCCAGTGTTGCATGAAAACTCACAGACAGTGTGTTCCCTGTTCTTCACTTGGGAGGGCAAGCTCCTGAAGGAAGAAAACCACTTGATAAAAATTCAAGACTGTGATTCAGAGAATGGCTTTGCAGTCCTTTTGAGTTAGGGCTGACAGAGCCAGGACAAGCTCACGCTTCACTCCCCTGCCTTTTCTGCCTGCCTGCCTTGAAATGAAGACTCAGCACCTGAGTCTGGCAGGTGAAGAAGGCAGTGCCATGACCAGCACAGGATCAAGGCAAGGTGGGAAGTAGGAGTGAGCCAGGTGTGATCTTTAGGAGTTCCTGTGGGGCCATCTCCTACCGTGAGGAGCTCTGGCTGTCAGCAGCAGGAGAGGTGCTGCAACTGTGGCTGTTGCCGACAGGAGTCAGGAGACTCTGGGTGGGAGTTGTCAAATTGTGTCACCTGAGCTGTTGTCATTCACAACCAGCCACAGAACAACAGCTGCTGAGTTTGGCTCCTTTTCACAGTGCTGTTATTAATCGCCAATTCAGGGGGGACTTCAGAGGTGTCTGCAGTTACCTCTCTTTAAGAAATGATTTTGTTAGAATGCCCTTTGAAGGTGAAGAAGATTATCTCATGGTTCTTTTCATCTCTTTCCTACTGCAGGTTTGTTTTCTGTAGCCCAGCCATGGTTATTTTTTAATTTCTGAAGAGATGGGTATTCCAGCTCAGTTTAATAACTCTTAAAGGGATAAATTTTTCTTGAATTCAGTTTAGATGTGTTTTTTAGTCATCGCTATGGTCTGTGTATATCTTGTGAACATGAGTAATAGATTATTTTACCCATAATAATTCTTTAAAGGTGGGATGTACTTATCTGAATATTTTATTGTCTTAGGACAGTTCTTCTATTTTATTTAATTTATACTTTAACGAGTTGGCGTTTTTCTTTACAATACTCAAAGAAAGTATGTGGCTGACTAAAAACTTAACTTTTGTTAGTTTTAGCGTGGATTGGTCTAAAGTGTGATTGCCACAAAGAGACCCAGTTCCTCATTAGTGAAAAGCTGATGATACACTAAGGATACACTGCCATGTTATATTTCCCTCCTTCTTCAAATGATTTAAGATAATTTGTTTCTGATAAACCCTCTGGCCACTTATTTTCCTTTATCTACTGATAATTTGTATTTACTGTATTTGCCTCTGTTTTTTCATACCATCCTCTTCTCCATTCACACATAGCAACTTGTTTTCCCTTTCCTGTTTTATGTTCTGCTTTTTCTTTCAATTCACTCTGAAGTGTAAGGACAAATTACAAATAATTGTTTCTAAGCAAAAATGCACTTTACATGGTGCTGTCTGCAGAACAATCACTTCTAAACTGGAACATTTCACCAACTTCTCAACTTCTTTAATGCACCAGGTATCAGCTGTTGAAAAGGTCATGAAACTTCAAGCCATTTGTTGGTTATTAATTTAGTACCTTGTTTTTTCTTTGTGTGTGCCTTTCTGTGCTGCTTGAGTGGAGATACATCATCCTCATGTATGGATTTCCTTAGGTTTGTTTGTGCTGTGTTTAACACATGGAACAAGCCCTGTCTTTAGAGGGCAATAGCTGTAGTTAGTGGTATCTTTGGCCATAAATACTGTCTTTAGAGGAAAGATGGTTAACCTTCTTGTGGGATTTTTTTTTTCTTTTTCACTCTCTTGGTGGTCAGTGTTAGAGTATTTGCTGTCTTAAAGAAACTAAGAGTATAATGACTTTGCTTCTTCTGTATCATCAAAAAAGAAATTCAGAAGAGTTTTTCTCTCATTTTTTCTATCTGCCGGTAGACATTGAAAGTATTCCAGCACAGTTGCTTCAGCTGTAGTTAAATATTTTATAAACATTGGTTTGCCAACTTCAAATTGATTTTTCTGTATTAAAATACAGAATACAATACATTTTCTGTTTGAGTATTTTTTAATTTCTTAACTTCTTTAGGCTAATGGAGGCATACGAAGAAAAACAAAGTTGTCATATGTGTCAGAGTGTCAAAAAATTAAAATAGTTTCCTTAGATCTGTGTGCTTTAGACTGAAGGTGCCAGAGTACTTTCATGTCCTGTTGCCTGCAGAGGAAACTGGATACTATGCAGCAAAATTGAATTATTTTGTATATTTCCTTGGAAATTACCCAGAACTGCCCAGTAAGAGAATCTTGCAAATAAAGCTTTGTTTATATATTGTAAACTATGAGTACTCATATAAGATTGTGGTTTAGAAGCTAATGCATGTTTTTTCTATAACAATATCGGGTTTTGAGGCCTCATGAATACTTTAGTATTTTTTTCTTTTTCTCTCTTGGTGAGATCACTGTCCTGAAAGTTTTGATGTGTAGCCTTAATTTGGGTGAAGAGTTCAAATTTTAAAAGAAAAAAATTCCTACCATGTATGCTGTGTCTCTTGACAATTTTTGGACAAGTTTTGAGAAAAAGGATAAGTAAATATAAGAGCTTCATTCTTTTTTGAGAGTTAGACAAAAGCATGGGGCTTTGGAACAGGATGTGATGGCTTTGAACGTGCCACAGCTTGCTGTGTGCACCTGGGCCAGGGATTTCTGTACCCTCTAGGCAAGGAAAACACTCAGACTTCTGGTATGGTCTGGTGAGACTGGGACCTTCCTGTGCTCCAGCTCTGCCATTTGTAAAGGGGAGATGATTGCTGGGTAAGTGGGATGCTGAGAACACAAACATGGATAGGGATTATCAGAAGAGTTCGCTGCTCTTTGCTGGTCTTTTTTTTATAAGGACATAACTTCCCTCCCTGTTCTTTTGGGAGGGCTGCATGCCATGAATTTGTGAGTTCAGAAAAGGATTAACACCTACTTTTCTCTATGTTTTGCATGTTATGCATTCTGAGCAATCCCTGAAGTGAAGTCTGCATTAAATATCCTGAACAGAGCTCAAACACGTTTGAATGAAAATGCAATAGAATCTTTATTTGTGTCTTGTAGGAAGAAAAGGCTTCTCTCCTTCATCGTACTCAGGAAGAAAGGAGAAAACGAGAGGTAAAGTAGCCTGTAAGCGTTTTCCTGCCCACTGGATTTTTCTTTGGTGTTACACTTAGAGTGCAAAGTACTTCTGCTGCAGTCATACTTAGTTCAGCAAAGTTTTTTTCAGTGTGCAAGTTCTCTATAGTCTTAAAGTATGCTTTTAATTGGCAAAACAGTTTGAGTGCTTTAGAAGTGCATTCACTGGGTGTGACAGGGATTTTCCCTTTTATTTTGGTGTTTATTGGAGCTAGTCTTTGATGAGAAAAGATAGACATTTGGCTAGTAAATTGCGAATTTTACCTTGTCCATAAGGTATTACTGTGACTTGGTCTCAACAAAGTTTCTGCTCCTGGTTCTGCCATGGTTTCTTGGCTGACCTTTTGTGTATGCCTCAGTTCTGTGAAGGTAAAATCAGAACAGTGATTCTTGACTGCTTTGAAAAGTGCTCAAGTGCTTTGAAATCACCTGATAATTAAGGAGTGGAGAGCAGCTGATGTGTGAGGCTTTAAGCAACCTTAATACTGGTTTGTACTGGAAGCTTGCTGCTCTGGAAAATTCAGTCTGGAATAATGCAGAGGAGGAATAGTCATGGAAAGGAAGAGCCCAAAATTTAGGAGTATGGAATTTGAGTGAATATGTTAGTTTTGTCATTTCCCCCCCACCCGTTTGATATAAGTTGAAAAAATTTTGGTATTATGTACTGATTTAAAAAATATAGCTATGCAGGTTTCATGCTTATGAAGAAAACATCTCTTTGGCCCATAAAGGTGTGTTTGACCCATGAAGCACAGGTTCTGCAGTTTCTGTGAACAGTTACTGCTTTTTTATCTCTCCAACATGGGTGTGTAGTTATGGAGAAAGTTCACATATGAAAGTACCAGGATTTCACCTGTTAGTTCAGAATTCCATGTTATGAATCAGCTTTATGATCAATGAGTACTTAGCCACATATGTGAAAATTCTCTGGGATCCATAAACCCATTCAGTTGCTGGCTCTGTCCTTTGCAAAGCTGGTGCAGAGCCATACACTCCTCCCAGTGTATGTACACACGTGCACACAATGATTTGCTGTGGCATGGAGCACATTTTCACAAAATGAATGACTCCTCTGAGAATAAAAGCAGCTATGGCTTTTAAAGGACTGCCTGTAGCAGAATCTTAGCAGTGACCTCACACTTAAAACCTTTGCAATTACGAGTCTCTAATTGACAATTATGTGTTCTAAGATAAAACCAATACCTAGAGAAAAGGAGAACTTATCTGTGTTTTACTTGAGCCTTACATGATGCTTGTGAAGGGACACCACCTCTCTGAGACTTTATCCTGACTCCACTTTTACTGTTGATACTTTGGAGAGAAAAATACCCTTTGGCCTATCAAAATTTTGCTTTTGGTTCATGCTTTAAAGTCAGTCAGAGTCTTCAAGAATCTGCTTATTCAAAGAAATTGCTTTAAGAACCAGGGTTTTCCAAGCAAAATAAAATAGGCCTTGAATAGCAGTTTTGTCTGGTGTTCTCTCTGGTCAGTTCAGGCCATGTTTTTAAGTTGGACGTGTCTTTATAAGGTAGAAAAATAGAAATCAAGGTTTTGTGAATTGAAAGTTTATGTGAACTTTCCTGTGAGTATTTTAATGAAATTTATGAAAACATTTTGGTGTTTTGTTATGCC
Source organism: Petroica traversi (assembly GCA_025920805.1). Taxonomy (NCBI): domain Eukaryota; kingdom Metazoa; phylum Chordata; class Aves; order Passeriformes; family Petroicidae; genus Petroica; species Petroica traversi. The sequence goes on from JAHLSL010000022.1 coordinate 7,656,706, forward strand.
TGGTGACCCTCAGAATTATAAGTTCATTATAGTTCTAGGATTGATTAAGTTAAAATTTCTCTTTTGTACTTTTCCTTCAGTCACTGCTTTGTAGCTCTAGGTTCATGATCAACTCTTTATTTCCCCCCTTTGTTCCTTAAGAAACCATATGGACATTGTTAGAAACATAATTACAGTGGCCACTTCCTGTAGATATTTATTGGAATGGGATATGCCACTCTCCAAATGCTCTTTCTGTAGCATCTCAAGCAAGCTGGCTTTCAGTTCTTCAGACCATTGTAAAAGAGTGATTTTTGCTGCTCTTTCCATTTACTGAGGAAGACATCTTAAAAGGGCTCACTAAATATGTTTGGTTTGGAAAAGAGACTAGGGATTTTTATTAATTTTTATATTATGCGCCTGGGCCACAGTGAGCTTTAAGCCTCATTTTCCTTTTGACAGAGGTATTGTCTCCAAATAACTGATTTTTTTAATATTGTTTTCCCCATCTAAACTGTGTCAGCATCATAATGCTTTTATATTATTTGAATGAAAACAAATAAGTGGGTCATCAGTGTTTGCTGCTCTATGCAGAAAGAGGAATGATGTCATTGAATTTGATGAATGCTTCAACATTTTTCAACACAGTATTAAGACTTTGTCTACTAAAATGCATTAATAATAAAGTAATGCAAAGTAATAAAATGTTTGTTGATTTCTGTGGTATTACATAATTACTGAGTATTAAAGATTCTTTTGCAATATGTAATTGTAAATTTGCATTTAAAAACATAAAAAGCATTCTCACTGATTTATGTGTATTGGATAAAAATACTAATTTATTTTACTAATGATTATGGCTTAATTTTCATTAAAAACTGATCTTGAATACAAATGTATTTGATAAAATGGTAGGAATTAGTCAGTCCTGTGGTGCTGATTTCAGTTTTCTTGCTTTGTTTTACAGGAAGAAAGGCGGAGGCTGAAAAATGCAATAATAATCCAGTCATTTGTAAGAGGGTACAGAGACAGAAAACATCAAGTCAGTACCTGCTAATTTAGTTAGAAAGATGCTAAACAGTTTGCTGAAAATGTGACTTTCTAGAAATAAATAATTTTGTTGAAAAATAGATTTGAATATTTGAGAATGTGGCAGTTCTTTTTTCCCCTCTTGACATTTTCATTTTAAGCTCAGTATTTTAGTGAACAGATGTATATTCTGCAAAGCACGTATGTGACTGGACCTGAGTGGGATCATGCAATGCTTTTGTTCAGTTGATAAATTGGATAAAAATAATTTGGTATTAAGAGCTTTCACACACCAGTGGGGCTTTCAATTTTTTTTTACAGTATAGCTAAGGTGGTAGTTTGAGTCAAAACGTCGTTCTAAGTTGCTGTTGGGTAGAGTCTTCTAAGAGAGAGTTTTGTTTAAATTTGTTAATTTGAGTAAATGTTTGAGTAAAGTGTTTGATGTGATGTGCTGGATAAGCAACAGATTTGTTGCAACTCTACTTTCTGAATTATGGAATTGAGTTATGGCTTCCACTACGATATCAAGTGTATATCTTGATCTCTTAGCAAATATGTGTTCAGTTTGACTACTTTGCAATCTCTTTGGATGGGAAGCTGGGATTTTGAATCTGTTTTAAATCATAACCTTTACTGATATATTGATGCATGTTTTGTTTTTAAGTACTCTATCCAAAGAAGTGAGTTTGATCGCTGTGCTAATTTGGCCCAGTCTGGAGGAACCTTCTCCACTGCTAACGGAGCGAATTTGACTCTTTTAGTTCGCCAGTTACTCTTTTTCTATAGACAGAATGAGGATTCAAAGCGTTTGGTGAGTCCTGTTACTTACTATGATCCATACTACTTGCATTTCATGCACTTCTAAAGTAGTCTTTCATTTGAAAGTGCATTTTTCACTACACTCTGCTGTTTTTCATTTAGTCACAATAAATTAAAATTAGATTTTAGTGTGTGTGTGCCCACACACATACACAGTATGTGAAATAAAGCCTTGAAAAATCATGTATGTATAATTCACAGTAAGTTTTTAAAAATAACATACTTCTATTAGGTTTTTAATTTTTAGACAATATTTCTATTTAGCCCCCTGGTCATTCCCAAGGTGATTGGGTGATATTTTTTTCTCACCGGTCAGTATTGCTGGCCTATCAATTGTAAAGTCACTGCCAGCTTCCCAAATGTATGAGTAAGTGTGATTCATAGTGACTGTTAATAATGAATGTTAAAGAATTATGGCTGTATAAAAAAAAAATACCAGATGGTGTAACTGAGTCTTAACTTTGAAAATTCAGTCCTAGTGGTTGTGGAGTTTATAAAGAGCAACAATTCTTTTTTTCTTAACTGAACATGATTCAGTCTGAGTTTGTGTTTTGTAACTCCTCCGAAGATATCCACAGCAGCATTGAAATATTACTGTCTGAGTTGCCATAGGTGCTAGAACTTGTCATTATAAACTGTAAGCTTGTGCATATCTTGTTGCAGGTATGGATGTGTCAGAATTTAATTAAACAGAGTTCTCAATTTGTTAAGCAATTGGATGGTCCAGACAGACTTACTTGCTTATTCCAAATAAAAAGACTGTTGGGGCTGTGTTGCAGGTATGTTCTTTTTTTGTGTGCTACTATGTAAAAAGTGTTCAGAAATTATGTTGGACACTTGTTTGTTTCTTTTTCCAGCAATTGAAGTATCAAACGTACATTTATTTTATGTAGAGAACTGTTTATATTAAATATGTGTAGGACATGGTGTAGGATACTTGTTCCAGTGTAGAACAGGGGAGCTTTCTTAAATTGTGTTGACTTTCAGGGTCAATGTGTGCTTAAGGGATACTGTCCTAGGATAGGCCTGAGTATGTTATTAACTGTTCTTGTGTAATGATATCATTGGCAATATTTGTGGAAAGCAGGTTTTCTTGGGAACTGATAGTGTTTGGATGTTATCTGACGTAGATTAATGTTCCAAGGATTTGCTTTGGATAGGTGTTGTTCCAAAACTAATATAATTCAATATGGTTTTCCTCACGCTATTTTGAACTGGGGGCATATTAAACAGTTACATTATTTGCTTCAGCATTAAATTTGTTATTTGTAATGGGAGGATCACATGAAGGATCACATCTGTTAAAGTGACTTAAATATCTGACAGCTATTGTTACTCTATTATTAGTAAACAATATACTTTTTCTTATCAATAATAGGGACTAGTTACACTCATAGATACTAAAGAGGACTGGAATGTTGGGTTATAAAGTCCATGTACAGTGGGACACAGCTGTGGTGTCACTGCATTGAATTACATTTTCACTACAGTGGAAATTGTGTTTTTGTAAATGAGCTCTTAACATGGATGGGGGAGAAAGCACATTCTAAGGGCAAGTCAGCCCATACACATCTTGCACTAAAAAATACTTTGAATTCTATACAGACTCTTAATCACCATAATTTCTGTGGTTACTGGTAGCTGTTACATAAGTAGCTTGTTAAAAGGGTGGGAATGGTTGTACTTTTAATATTTCAGTCTGTAATCAAATACATATTGTGTTAGTTATGCATATGATGTTCCCAAGCACCAGTTCCCAGCCCATATTGCTTTGGGGCTTTCATGGCTTCATTTTTAATATGGGTAGTGGTACATGTTGGAAAACATGTGTCATTCTTTGCTTCTCTTCCAGTTTATGCAGTAGACCTCCAAATTTTCAAATCACTCAGAGCAAGAATTTAGTAGGATTTAAAGGTAGAATGCTGTATTTGTAGATGCCCTAAAATCAGGAGTTATTATTGTAAAGATGCCGTCAAAAAGATGTAGCTAAACCTGGAAACCAAATATATCGAAATAAGTTACTTTAAGGTGAATGTGTGGTGAAATATCTTGTTAAATAATTTTAATTTCATTTATAGGCTACTGCAAAATTGCAATGATGACAGTCTGAATGTTGCACTTCCTATGAGAATGCTTGAGGTATTTTCATCTGAGAATACGTACTTGCCTGTTTTACAAGATGTCAGCTATGTGACATCATTAATTGAACAAATTTTGCACTACATGGTTCAAAAAGGTGAGTAGCTAGGAACCAGAAGTTCTGGCAAATAACCAAAAATTAAACACTTGAAGCCCATATTGTTTAATCAAATTTTTGTCTTTATCACAGACATGATTAATAAAATGCTGCATGCACTAACCTAGGTGGATACTGTGCTTATAATGAGGTCGTGGCCTAAGAAATTACTGCTTGATTTCTTTGGAAATTCTGTTTATAAATTGAATATTCTACTAAGGTATTTCTACAGACTTGTAGCACAGATTTTGAGAGTAGGTGGATATTGCCTAACAAAAGTTTTATTCCAGTACCTGTTTAACATTCTCACATGGACACACTGTGGCAGATCTGAGCTTCAGTTGTGTAAAAGTTGGTCATTGTGTTGCAGTCCTGTTCTCTGTAAATGTTAATATTCATTATTATTATTATAGATTGGCATTACCTTTTCATCCTGCCAACACTCAGACACCTTAGCAGAGATGGTGGCCTGGCTTTTATTTCTCTCTACTGTCATTAGCAAAACTGTTTGCTAAACTGCAGTCAGTGACACCTGTGCAAACAGACCAAAAGTTAATGAATTGGATAGTTAGCACCAAAGTGATGTTTAGTTGCAAAGAAATTTTATTATTCTGGGAATGTCCTAAATAAATTATTTTGCCTTTTTGATATGTTGGCTTGAGTTTGCAAAACTTGTGGATCATGAGGAAAGACTGAAGCATTTTGAAATAAATTTCTTGGATCCAGCCTCTTTGAATAAAATGAAGAAAGAGCATCTTCCAGTCACTGGTTATTGGAATATTTCTATATTATATTTGAATTATATTCAGTTGACATGACTACACAATCCTGTTACTAAGGATTTGGTTTTTAAATATATGTTGAAGTCACTATGAGGAAAAAAGAATTACTCTTGTTGCTGTAGCACATTTATTTTGCTTGCCTTGGCATAACAAAAAACTGTATGCTTATCTCATTGGTTTTGATATAATAAATATGTCTTCCAAAATGCATGTGTTTGTTCTTTTAGTAAGATATCCTGTCCTCACAACTGGTATATGAAAGTTTGAGATGATAGAATCATTAATTTTTTACTAAAATTTAGCTTTCTGATTACTTCTAATGAAAACAAGAAGAAGTGGTTTTGTGCAACTACAAATGTTCTATCTCCTGATCATTTATGATGCGTAACTTGTAAAGAGTCTGTTACCAGTTTTCATTAATGTATGTTTTTGGGGATAATTTGCCTTCCGTGTGTGTCTGGTCAGCATTGCTAAGTCATTCCTTATGGGGGCTTCCACTGTGACAAGTTAGGTGGTCCCTGGGAAGGGTTCTTAGGCTGGCCTCTCAATGATGTGACACTGTTTATGCATTTACAATGTTCCTGTAATTGTGGAACTTGTGTCTTAGTTTGGTAGTTCATTGAGCATGAAGGAAGTTGGTTTAAGAATGAAGTCACGTGGTTCCATTTGTACTTCAGCGAGACAAAAATAAAATTACTCTCCTCACATGTCTTTATGGCATGGGTCATAATGCATTTTATTACAGTCTGAGAGGGCCCTGTTCTGGAAATAGGGATTGTATTCTTCAGCCTGCTAAGGCAAGGTGGTCACAGAATTGGGCATTGTGCCCTCAGGACTCTTGCCTCTGTGATGCAGTCATGTTTGCAGTAGAGTGGAAAATTCTTCTTTTCTGCAAGAGTGAAAGGACAACATGACAAGAGTCACTTAAAGAACAAGAGAACATATTTTTCATAAGTCGTTATTTTAAACATCGAATTATTCACTTCATCAACAAGAGTTGATTGATCTTGGAAAATCAAAGTGACTCTGCATATGGTTATCTATGAATGATTCTGTAATGTGATGTTTCTAAAGAGATTGTTGATATAACCTGTTAATTATGTGAATGTGACTTGGTTTATTGTAAAATGTCTTTCAAAGTCAAACTTCATAAAATGAATTGTAAAGTATTTTCCAACTTAATTTAAATATTTTTATATGGAAAAGAAGAAAAAATAACACTGTGTTTTAAAGGTGTTTTTTTTTACTTGCAGGCTACTACAAGTCGCTTTATTTGTTAATTAACAATAAGCTTCCCTCGAGTATTGAGTATTCTGATGTTTCTCGTGTCCCTATTGCAAAAATACTTTTGGAGAATGTTCTGAAGCCATTGCACTTTACATATAGCTCCTGTCCAGAAGGTGCAAGGTAAATAAAGAAAATATTAAACATTTGTGTACTTGTTTGCTGTAGTCAGAGGTGCAGTTTGTTGTTGTCTAGTGTCCAGCCGTTCTTTCAGTGCATTCATTGATTTATTTGCAATAGTAATGATTTTTTGGTAACACTGTACATCACTGAAACAATGCAGTTTGTTTAAGAAAAAGGCAATAAAATGCTGAATGCTGCAATAAACAGAGCACAGAGAATAGCAGGTGTCACAATACGTAGGAATGAGGGTGTGGAAAATTTAGATGAGAGCAGAGATGCAGCTAAGGGTAGATGAAAAGAATTTTAGAGTTCAAAAGAGCCTTGTGACAGATGGCCTGAGGTTTATGGCGAGAAATTACTAAGGCAGCTTACAAGCAGAAAGAGTCAGGTGTGTCGGCAGAGGGAACATAAATCAAATTCTAGTTGTATCACATGCAGTAGTGTTTTGTGTTAAGAAGAATTTGTGTAAAAAGACTAATTGAGTTTGTTAGATGTATTTTTTTCTTTGATATTATAAACAATATATTTAACTTCAGATTAGTTTTCTCTGATTCAATGAAAAATTTAAAGGATAGAATTGCATGTAAGATCATCAGGACGAGGATTTAGTGTAAGAAATTAATTTTTGAGAAATCTGAGAAATTTGATGTACTAGGACAGGATTAATGGAGCACATCTTTGCAGTCCTCTTGATGGATGTGTTCATAGTTGCAAAATGATCTATTATTCCAGTGGTATAATTGTGGGAAATTTTGCCTGTGTTTTCTATAGCAACAATTTTTCTTCATTTCAGGCAGCAGATTTTTGCAGCCTTCACAGAGGAGTTTCTGGCAGCACCTTTTACAGATCAGATATTCCATTTCATCATTCCAGCGCTTGCTGATGTGCAGACCATTTTCCCTTATGAACTCTTTCTGAATGCACTATTATTAGCAGAAAGTGGATGTTCAACAAGTGATCAAGCCCCATGGCTTTTCTACTTCGTGTTAACAGTTGGAGAAACATACTTGGGTGAGCCAGCTGAGCGGCCAATTCATTGTTTTTTTCATGTTGGAATTAATATGTTGTGTATTTCCACAATATGGTTCATTGCCAAGTAAAAAGGACAGTTTTTGGATAAAAGTGTTGGAGATCTGTTCTATTACCTGTTTTTACCCTTTTCATTGTAAAAATGCACTAATTAGATAAGATTTGGTGTAACTTGTTTTGGTCAGGTGTTTCTGGTGAAATATTTTTTATAGCACAGTGTGATTTCTCTGATGATCTTTTGTTTCAATGTATGTGTTCTAGGATCCCTTTCAGAGGAAGGACTTCTTGTGTATCTGAGGGTACTCCAGACTTTTCTCTCTCAGCTGCCTGTGTCTGCTGCTGGTGCAAATTGTCAAGATGCAAACAGCGATTCTGAAGATGAGGATGAAGAGATCAGTAAAATGACAACTACACCGGTAAGCAGTGCAGAATTCCTGTGAATGGATTTGTACTGCAGCAGCAGCAGCAAAGATAGGCAGAAACATAATCACTCTAAGTCCAGTATTTTTCTACTGCTGTAGAAAGGAGCCTGTTTGCTTCTTAAAAGCACATCACTGTTCACTGCAAGCAAGTGGAACTGGTTGTTTTCATTAAAAACAAACTCTTTACTAATAATAGATCCTAAACTACAGATAGTATGTCTGTGGGAGTGCAGAACTTTTATTAAAAAAAAAGATTTAAAATTACGTTTGTATTTTACAGAGACTTTATTACTCTCTATTCTGTAGGTCCACAATGATGCTAAGATATTGTTAAATAATACTGATACTCCAACTTAGTATTTTGATTTTTTTTTCTCATGGAAGTAACTACAATCTTTTCCCTGTAGAATAGGTCTGTATATATCCACTAAGTCAAAAGCCCTCAAAGGGAAACACCTGCTTTCTGTAATAATATATAGAGACACTTCTATAAATAGAACTTTTTGCTATAGTTTGAACTTACAAACAGAATAAATCTGTGCTAATGTTAGCTTCCTCCTACTCAATATCAAGGCTTTGACTAACCAAAGTTGGACAGATGTAAATTCAGCAGTTTCTTATTGGCCTGTAATCTTTCAGAAGACACAGCCATTCAAAGGACTTTGTAGAATGAGACATTTCACCATATTTAAGTTTCATTAAAAATTTGGGAAGAGCCTTGCTGGCAGGGAGTACTTGCAGCATTTTACTTGAGTGTGTTTAGATACTGGGTGCTACTGTCACACCAAAATCTTTACCAGGATAGTGTGAATAAAATATTTAATTTGCCAGACACTCTCCCTGTGCACAGTGTAAATATTGGCAGATTCTACTTGTGGCTTAGAGATTGGTGATGCTTAAGAGGTGATTAGGGGAAAACAAAGCATAAATTTCTGTTTACAGGTAACTTACACTAATTCATGACTTAGGAAAAAAAATCTTCTCTGAGGAGGCATTATACAAATAGTATTTTTTGTTGCAGTATGGTTTTTTGTGTGTTTCTCCTGTGATTTTTTTGTGTATTCCATATTTTATGCATGCCGGTCTCACAAAAAAAAAAAGTGAGTGATGGGGAACTCATCTTTCTTAAAAATTTGTATTTGATTAACTTGTGTCCTTCAATGAGCATGACGGCTTTGCTCAGTTGGGGGCAAGATAAAGATAGGAAATTAGGAAAAGAAAAGATTGAGGTGGACTCAGGTGTATGCCAAGAGCAAGCATTCATCTTTGCACACGGCTGGTACCCCCCAGATGTGTACTGACCACCTTGAGCTTTGTTTTCATTTGTTAGCCCAAGAATTATGAATGGGAAAATACTGCTTGTAAAGAAATTTAGAATCAGCATTCATTTCTGGGTTTCGTGTCCAATGCTGACTGATGTCAGTGGAGAAGAGATGATTATTCAGGAGTTTTATGCCAGTAAATGATTCTGCCTAATTGTATGGAAGTGTTGCAGAGCGGGTTCACATTAAAGGGAGTGTTTCCCCAGGCCTCAGTGAAGGATGGGTACCAAAGCCCAGCACTTACCTGCCTGGGACTTTGAGTTGGCTCTTGGATCTGATGTTTTTAAGACTTGGATATACATATGTGCTTCCATTTTATTTATTGTACAAAAAATACTTCATTCTAGTTAAATTTGGAAGTATTTTTTAATGGAAAAGGGGATCTTGATCATTAAAAAGAATTAAAAGTAACCTTTTTTTTTTTAATGTGTTTATAGAGTGATGGGAGAATATCAGTCCAGTACATAACTGAGGAGTGCCTGAAGAAATTGGACACAAAGCAGCAGACAAACACTCTGCTGAACATGGTTTGGAGAGATTCAGCCAGTGAAGAGGTCTTTACCTTGATGGCATCAATCTGCCACACACTAATGGTACAACACCGAATGATGGTGCCAAAAGTCAGGCAAGTAGAAATAATAGTGATCTTGAACCCTAATACATCTAAAATTGGTTTTATTAGATAGATCTCTTTTAAATACCGTGTGGAGTTTTTTCTGTGTTTTCTTTTACAATTAGCTGAAATAGTTTCAGAATTTAAGCCATAATTCTAGGCAAACCAGTGAGTGGATTCTTTGTTCCTTTTATTTTTTTGCTGTTCACGATGACCTCTGAAGATTCTTGGAAGGAATGTATCCGTTCCCTTGCTCAGAGATACTGTAGAGTGCCATTCTAGTAGAAATTGGACTATCTTGTTTTTAAAACATTCAGTGCTGTCTCTCCGGCAAGCTGAGCACTGAAACCAACTTGTTCCCTCCCTTCTTTAATATACGCCAAAGTCTCTTGCTACTTATTAAAATAATTCCTAACTATTGAAAATCACTTTGGTTTGGGGAGGGTTTGGCACCTGAGATGAAGATACAGGACATGTTCATTTGTGCAGTATTCTTTTACAAAGGTTGCAAACCATAAATGTCAGAACAATGGGAGAAGATTCTCGACCTTTTTATTATCAGACTGAGACCCATAAGTATTAACACTGTCCTGGTGTGAGTAGTTTTGAGTAACTATGTAGCTGCTGGTAGTAAAGTAAGTATTTAGGGAATGTTGTAAACATAATTCAAACTGCATTGTAAACAGTGATACAGAAAACTAATTAGGTGCTATCTTAGCCCAATGGTGTTTATAGCTGCTAGAGGAAGTAAGATGTCAGTGAAACTGTGATTGCTCGATTAGGGTAATTAGGTCTTTGTAGACTAATTGCATTAGAGCAGGATGTGAGACCTGAAGATCATAGCAGCAGTTGAATTAGTGTGCCAGCTTTATTGTTGCAAGTAGTACATTGCCTTGGATAGTAATTACTGAGCTTAAATGCATCACTGCTTTGACTGGAGGCTTGCTGGTGAACTGTGTGGAAAAGGGTGTTTAATGAATAAAGAACCAAACTTTAATTGTATGAGCATGGCGTTGTTTCCTCTGAGAATCTCTCTTGGGTCTTTGCATTTATTTGTGGGAACAAGCTATTTACACACTGGATAAATTCAGGAGTTATGAAAGTTCTGCTCAGCATCTTCTAGTAGAATATAATGTAAAAATGGTAACTTTTGTATAGCTCCAAAATAGCTGAATTTTAGAAATAAGTAGTAGGTGCTAAGATTTCTGTCAGTGGTACTGATGAAGTTACTTTCACGGTCAAAATGAACTTAATTCATACAAATATTCAGTAAATTAAAGTGGACATTTAATTCTGGTTCTGACTTAGAAGTCAGCTGTTAGTGCTGCATTTTCCAGGAATCACCATTTCAGCAGGTGCCAATCTTTTGCCTCTTCTCAGTGCGTTTTAGACCTGGCTTAGGTTACTAAGCAGTTATTTTAAACATTATTTTTGAATTTTTTTTGAAGGTCAGATGATGCTTCTTTGTGGAATTTAAAAAGATAATTAAAAGACCTTTTTGTCATTAAGTGCCACTTTTAAAAATTGTCCAGTGATTTTTTTTTTTAATGCCCAAATGATTTTATCAAGTTTAATGATAGTCTATTGAAAGGTGCTACACTTGCTTTGAAACCAACTTTTAAATTACTTAATATCCAGAGTGAAGTATATCTACTTAATAAAACCATGTAGAAATAGTTAAGCAGAAATAATTTGTCTCAAATTATTTTTAATATATTCTAAGAGCTTAATAGTTCTCTTTTATTTAATGTTTGAAATCATACTGAGTCAAATGGTGTAAAATAGAAGGAGTTGTTAAAAAGATTAGTTTATTTAAGAGCATACACATCTGTAATATAAAATAATGATAAAAGCATAGGAGCTTCAATTTGAAAAATGGGATGCTAAATAGAGTAATAATTGAAAATAATATTTCAATAACTGAAGAAAATTGAACTGAGATTAACACAGACTTCAGAAGGGACAAATATCTCAGTATTGCTTTAATAGTTCTGAGGTTTTTTCTTTCTTGAACAAAGATGAGAATTTCAGTATATAGACATGTCACTGTTAAAGCTGAATGTTTTTTTTTTCCTTGAGGCTTCTCAGTACTTTTGTTGTTTGACTGATGATGATGATGATAGTGTGTGGTGTTTGCAACACTGGTGTTGCTGAATGAACTCAGTATTTTCCTTGGTTTTGCAACAGAGACCAAGACAAAACCAAGAAAACCACAAGTATAATGTAATTTTGAAAGGAGCAAGCCTGTAGAGTTATTTTCTGATGCTCTAGAGAGGGTAGTGAGATCCAGAGGTGGATAATTGAAAAAACACATTGCTTTTGGTTAGTTATTAGGAATTTTGATGAATTTTTCTGGAAATAGGCAGTCATGCCAAATTAAAGAAGAAGGTCACACTATAAGAAAAATCTGACTGTAACTTGTGTTCAGTAACCCGGATTAGAGGTGTAAATAAAATCCTGATTGTAAAGAAGCCATTGGAATTCTGGTTGTTTTGAAAAGGGTGGAGCTTAAATCTTTTCACTGTAAAGTTGCTATGTATTATTGAATACAGTTATTAAAAAAAGTCTCATGTGTTGGACCATAGTTCTCTTAGAAAGACTTGCAAGACTTTTTTTCATCAAAACAATAGATAAATAGCAAGTGCTGTTTCTGCAGAATATTTCAGGGTGTAATTTAATACCTTAGATTTCATCTTTACTACAGCTGGATGTTAAACAGTGGTGGAGGCTGTGCTGGTACTGAGGGGTCAGTCGCTGTCAGCAGAGTCAGTGCCCCCGAATTCGCTCACCTTGGGTTAACAGCTCCACAGTCCCTGTCCATCACTGCTGGTTAATTACTGCAACACTGCTCATCTTAGTCTGGGGTTCAGAATTGTTTGGCCAATGCCACTCAGGTGTAATCTGAGCAGCCTTTCTTCATCCGTGTGCTGGGATACCCAGGCTTTACATGGGGCTCTTGGGGTCATTCTTTAGGCAGCATTCTGACACCTGATTTTTCTTAAAACCAGGATAATTGCATATGCAGTTTTAACCCATGTTTAAGCCTTGCTTTGTGTTCTTGGTCATGTACAACCAGAGGTTGAAGCATAAAGCAGCTGAGGAGCAGGACAGTTCATTTCCCATGGCCCTGCTGCTGTCTCATAGCTGTGACACGTCACAGTTGTGCAGTGACAGGATCCGCTGCCCCGGCAGCAGTGACCTGTCACAGGCTGTGTGAGCTCCTCTCATTCTGCTCTATTCTCTTCATTAACTTAAATGGTCTCAGTGGGAAACTGGGCCCAATTTATGACCTAGACTGAAAATCTTGCCTTTAGCTAATTAACTTGTAGTGGTGCCTCAGCTAAATTAAGCTTAATGGGTCATTTAATCTGTCCCATTGCACAGAAGGAATTTGACACTTTTTTTTAAACCAGAGGTGCCCAAAATGCTGTTCTGGCAAGTAGACATAAATCATGTGGCCTTTGTGGACAATTAGATACCTAGAGAGAGAAACAAGGTTCTAAATAAATGATCGTTATGTACTTTCTTTTGGGAACAGATAATTTAATTTGCTATGATTAAAATTGATACTTAACAGGAATCACTAAAGTGAATTTAACTCTATCATAGCCTGAGGCTGGGGCAGTGAAAGGAGTTTGTCCTTTCTGGTAGCAGAGAAATGTTTCCTTCTTCCAAATGACTGTGCTAAATCTTAATGTTGGACTTTACAGAAAATCTGTTAATGAATGTATTACATTAAACATGTACAATGATCTCATAATTAAGAATTTGGTGGCATTCAGTGAGATTTTCAAGAAAATGCAAAGCCCCCAGATATGAGGAATTTAAACTTTAGCTGCTTGGTTAGTTTTTAGGTTAGTACAAATATTGAAAATGAAACCCCTGAGTTAGATTTTACAAGTTTACATAAAAATCAAAATGTCTGTAATCTTTTTTATTTCTATTTTTTTTGTTGTGTGTGTGGATTTCTTTTTCTTTAAAGGAAAACATGGTCAAGACTGTTATGGACACTCAAGCTTTATACTAGCTGATCTCTAAGCTTTGTGGATTCATAAGGTTTTTTTCTTCAGGATATATAAACCATCCCTATACTCTTCTGCAGTTTATCAGGAATTCTTGCACTGTGTCACTTCAATGTAGCTCTACCTGGAAAGGCTGTTTTTAAGCAGATGAACATCTTTTCTCTGCCAAGGAAAAAGACTAAATAAAATAAGGTAGATTTTGACCTATTTTAATTTTCAGAGTTTTTTGGAGGTTTTTTTTGCTTAATTTTTTTTCTTTTTCACAGTCCTTTTCTTTGGCAATGTGAATCCAGAAAATTTGAAACTTTATTAGAGCCAATTTTGTGTAGATACAACTTTTCAAAGCCATCCTTGCATTTTGTAGTGGGTTTCTTTTTTGTGTTTTTTGGATACAGTTGTTATTTTTAACTTGGAAAGCCAATTTCTGCGCTTGGAGTGGGAAGGCAGCAGTTTTTTCCTGCCATCTTTACTTTAATGGATTGAATTTCAGGTGATTTCAAGCTCTAGTGATGCAAATCTCAACTCAAGGCCCAGTTCACCATTCTGTGTTCAGTTTGCAGTTCTGTGTTTGTTTTCTGGTCACAGTATGGAAACTTTAGAATGGCAGCTTTAGAACTGATGAATAACTTGCTTGATATTTAGAGATATTTCATATTAATGAAACAGGCTGGTGGTACCATCCTCTACCAAATGTGCATTTTTGTACTTAAGTAGATTTTCAGGAAAGGGAAATGTGAAAGTTGAATGCATTCAGCATAACTGGAACTGAGCCATGAAACAGAGCAGTTGCTACTGCCTGAATCACGGATATGGAATAAAAATGGCTAAAACTTAGGCAAAGGTTATTATTATAAGCTCTTAAGATTTGTCCTTTTTTCCCCTTCATTACTGCTGAATATTGCTAGAATGAAAAAATGAATTACATTATGATCGCTTCATTGTCCATAATGTTTCTTCATTTCTGCTCAAACTGTTACATAATTTCCAGGGATGATTGTAAAATTAACAAGTTTTTACTTGGAAGCTGCATGAGACCTGAAGGCACAGTGCCAAATTACTTTTCATTTTAAATATGAGGCTGGAAACTGAAGGTCACTGAGGAAATTTCTCATTTCGGAAACCAAGACATCTGATCTATCATTCAGATGTTTAAACACTAAAATACAAATCCTTATTCTAAATGAGCTAGGTATGATAAGCCTGTCCTTTCATGTAAATGCATAATTTTTACCAAATGTCAAAATAATGTGACTTTAGAAGGGAATAGAATTCTCATGTATCAAATTCAGGTTGAATTTTTTCAAAAAATCCACATAATTAAAGTAGAACTTACTGTAACAGTAAAGCTTATCTTAACTGGCATTAGCTGCAGTTGCTTCAAATTCAGCTTGGTCTTGGTAGTGTCCCCAACATGCAATTTCTTTGAAATAAGTGAAGCTCCCAGCTCTTTCTAATGGTTCTGATTTATGTGTTTAAAATTCAGAGAGACACACTGCAAACTCGAGGTTGCTTGTTTCATTTCCCCTTTTTCTGCATGGCCCTACTCTATTTCCAGAACTCCCTGTACCTCTGAACTGATCCTTTGTGCTTAGTGAGGAGTTCTGCCCTCCCCATATACTGTTTTCTGTAAGGGGAAGAAAATACACTGGTGGGTAGTGGGTGCCTTTTTAGTTTCAGGAAGATTTTTATTTCTCATTTCTATAAAAAGTTTATCATACTGTAATCATGTCTGAAATAATGTGGTTAAAGTCTTGTGTATAACCGACTTGTGAAATGATACATTTACAAATTAATAAGGAATTTTCAACCAATAAACAATTTTTAGTCTACAGCTGAGTTAGTGTATGTGTAGCTGTCCTGACACTGTTCAATTCATGGTGTTCTATTTCTCTCTGCCAAGCTGAGTACACCAGTAAAACTGCTATAGTTCTGACATAAGGGAAGGTATTTTAATCTATCTTCTGCAAAAAATTGCTGTGTTTGTTACTGTGAGAAGAACCACAGAAGTGACCTGTTAATTAGTTTGGTGTGGTTTTCTGTATTAGAATTTTAAAAGCCCCAGGTCATTAGTTCAGTGTTACATTATTTTTATTATTATACGTGGAAATCTGCAAAAGACTGGAAATGTGGGTTTGTTACTGATTTAATGAAAACTGTTATTTTTGGTATAAGATTTTCTATGGTTGCTTTTTAGCTTTTGGGTCTTACACCAGGTTTGTTGAGATTAAGACCCATCATCTTGAAAAAGTAAATTTAAATTGTTAATTTCTGAGAAATGCTTGACTGAAAAGTTCTTATAGAAACATTTTATTTGAACTTCTTCTTGCAGGCTTCTTTATAGTTTAGCCTTTAATGCCAGATTCCTGAGGCATCTTTGGTATTTGATATCTTCAATGACTACACGAATGATTACAGGGTATGTATTGAACCATTTCTGAAACTAATTCTTTGTTAAAAGAGAGCATATCTGATGAAAAGGGAATGGGACAGTTAGAGGTGTGGTTACTTACGTCCTGTGATTTCATAAAACTGATCAAAGTCTTGAAAATCAGACAGAATAGCGAACATACTTATTTAGAATGAGTTTAATGAGTGCTTACAAGCATCAGTGTTGCCAGCACTGGAGCCCCAGGTCGTTCATCCCAAGTGTGTGAGTTTTATCTCACATATTTGGATAGTCCAGAAATAGATGGTGGCAGAACCGTGTTCCTGGGAGCTGAGGCACTGGGCCTACAGCTGTGTTCAGTGCTGACATGCAGAGAATTATTCTCTTTGCTTCTTGTCTCCAAAGTATCTGCAGTCTGGAATAGTTACTGCCCAAGTTTATTTGTCATGGGGACGCTGAGGTACCAGTGACAAGAACTTGCAAAGAATAACTTTATTTTGCAAGAATTGGAAATAATTGTTATTTAACTAAGAACACAATTGTTATATTGCTGCTAGAGCTATCACATTCTTTTATGACAATGCTGAAAGTAGAACTTTCTTAGAGTATTTTATTACCCTCTTTTTTTCACTGCATTTTGTATTTTAAGGTCTATGGTGCCACTCCTTCAAGTGATTTCAAGAGGCTCTCCAATGTCTTTAGAGGACTCTAGCCGAATTATCCCTCTCTTCTACCTTTTCAGTTCTTTGTTTAGTCACTCACTTATTTCTATTCATGATAACGAATTCTTTGGTGATCCAATAGAAGGTAAGTTTTGAGCATACTAAACAGCAGTGCTTTGTAAAATGTTTTTGTGTGTGGTCCCTGGGCAATGATTTGCTGACATCTGGGAGGAAGGATCTTCTGGGCTGGCTTGCTGATGGTCCCCTGAGCACTCAGCTGTCAGCTGGCTCTTTTATGGTGATTGCACTTAGGAAAAAGAGAGAAAAATTAATGGCCTGCACCTTGGGAACCCTAGCTTTGCATGGGGTCTGATATGAAAGTTCTTAATCATGGTAATTTTAATGAGTTAGTGAAGAGAGCAAACTTCTTCTGGACTGAATGTGAAGTATAAGGTATAAATTTAACATAGCAGGAATCACAAAAGAGAACAAGAGGACATTGTAATTGAAACAATTGTGACTACAAACAATCACAAGATTTGATCTCCTTTCTTAAATGTTTACTCATTCTCTTTTTGGGTAGTGTTTCTTTTCTCTGTCTCTAGATTATGTGTGTGAATATGAAAGTTCAATTTCGTAAGTGGGGTTTATTAAATAATGAAATTATTAAGAAAAAATAATTTAAACAAACTTAAGCTTGTGTTTCTTGTAGTTGTAGGTCAAAGACAATCATCAATGATGCCTTTTACACTAGAAGAGCTTGTAATACTCTCACGCTGCCTTCGAGATGCATGTCTAGGAATCATAAAGTTGGCTTATCCAGAAACAAAACCAGAGGTCCGTGAGGAATATATTGCAGCATTTAGAAGTGTTGGAGTTACAAAAAACACAGAAATGCAACAATGTATACAGACAGAACAGAAAAGGTGGATTCAGTTATTCAAGGTAAATTGTGTCAATTTTCAGAATGTAGTTAAATAAAACTTGCATGATTCTGGTGGAGATATGACATTAGATATTTTTTTCTCTAATTTTATTGCTGTTGCAACGAGGAATATGGATTTGAGAAGATTGCCGTTTGGCATATATGCTAAATTTCAAGTAACTAAATTTTGATAACTAACAGGTTTTTTTTCCTTCTGTCAGTTTTTAATTTTCTTGCTTATAAAACAGTTGCTGTCTAAAAGATAGGCTTTAACTTGTACTGCTATTCAGCAAGGTGCTTAAGCATGTTGTCGTAACTTAGTGTAGATGTGAAATTCTAACAAAATCTAATGATTACTCAGGTACTTCTGTATTAGAAACTTCACTATATTGGTACCATGCTGTATTGGTTTTGTTGAAATTCCTCATTTTGGGTTTGCTGGAATGCTAAAGGGAGGGTGAATCTGGCTCAGCAAATGTGTACTTAATGTATGTTCTTTGTGGAGATCTACCAGTGATTTTCTGCTGGTTTTATCCGTGGCATCTTAGCTAAGACATGAGTTAAGAGAAGCTGAAAACGTTGGCAGAAAAAAAAAACCCCTAATATAACTGTTACTGAAAAAAAGGAGTGCTTGACTTGTCATGAAAATTCTGCAGCAAACACATCTAGTCAGCTAAAATTGCTCATTAAAGAAGTGGGAGCAGAAGAAATGCATTTTCCAAATTGAATGCTAGATTTACAGTCTGTTTAATACTGGCGACCTCTCGCACACTAATGTTCAGTTCGAGTCATCAGCTGTCCCTTCAGGTCTTTTATCACTGCTTTTGTCAAGCTATCTATTTAATTGAAAGAAGTTAATTGAATGAAAATGATCAACTAAGCTTGTATTAATATTGCTAATGGAACTTTCTTCTTGGCCATGTTTGGAGAAAGATGTCATGCTAGACTTTAGGAAAGGCCCATTAAGGCTTGCACTTAACCTGATGGGCTAATTAAGGAATGCTTATTCATTCTACAAGTCTAAGGTAGCCTCTATCCAGCCTATTCTGCCTGATTTTACAACACATTTCACTTATGAGCATAAGCATTAATAGCAGTGAGAGTAACTGATAATGTTTTGATTGCACTGAATACAGTCCTAATGCACCACTGAATTTGTAATTTGCCCAGATTGATCTAATATATGTTTGTACAATGTAATTTAATTACTTGTCTTCAAATTGCCAAATAAACTTCTGATTTAGAGGTCACAAGTGAAAGCTCCAATATGTGTATTTTTCTAAGAAAGATGTCAGACCCAGGGGTATTTTTATGCATGCAGTTCATATCATTCCTCCTTTTAATTCGCTTTAGTTTGTTATGCTTAATCAATCTTTGTGTAAGTTGGTGGATTTCAGGTGAATTTGATCATATTTTGCTGTCATTCAGGAAGTTGTAAAATCCTGAGTTACTTTGTCACACTTTGGCGGTCAGGAATTAAACTTGCAATGGAACTGTCAAAACTGGATGTACTCTTACTCTGTTCAGGAGCCAGGGTTGTCTTCCTTTAGCTGAATTACAAATGTAGATGTTGAGGGTATCTGGAAGGCTTCAGTTCTACCCAAAAGAGAAGATAATAGCGAAGCTTCCCTGGTTTACTTATTCAGAAACATGTTTGTTGTTACAGGTAAAAATTAAATGTGGCTAAAGTTACTGTCATCGAGAAGGCTGCTGTGCATAGCACTGAGTCTTTCCTGAGGGCAGCTTCAAAATATCTTCCTGCCAGTAAGCAGGCAGCAGTACCTTCTTCCAAATCATTAATACAAAGCTAAAGTAGTTCATTATAAATTCAAGTAGAAAATATTTTTCCTTTCTTTTGCAGTATGTCAAATATATCTATCAAATATATGAGATTTATCTTTGCTAGAGCTGCAAAAAAGGGCGCATTTCTTCCTTACGATATATGCTTTTAATTTCTCCTTTTCTTTTTTTTCTTTTAACTCCTCACTTTTTTGGTGTATTTTCTGTGTCTCTGGTGTCTAATTAAATACATATGTGTATATATGAAGTGAACAAAATATATATACACACACACATATGCACATGCAAATAAATATAGGCTTTACTTCTGCAAGGTAATGGTAAATCTGGAAACAGAGAGGCTGCTGACAACGATGTGCATATGTACTAGCAGATTGGAGGTCTCTGATAAGATTTACATGTGGAAATGCCTTCATTCAACAGAATCTCCCATTTTTGGCTTGGTGGAATGATATGTAGTGTAGTCAACTGTTACAGATTCCATAGAAAATCTTAAGTTACGAGTATATGAAAATGGATTTTGTTGAACAAAAGAATTATTTCACTATCTTGAGTTAATCATATGAAATCAAGTTTCTGATTTTGCTGAATTTTAGTTTTAAATGCTGTACTGGCCACTTGATTGGAAAGAAATCCCCATTTTAATATTTTTTATTGTTGTACATGTTCCCTTTTAATGGAATACATACTTAGGAAAATTTTTACAGAGGAATTCTTTGTTGGGAAGTCAAGTGTTCTCAGTACCCATGCATTCTGCAGGAGAAACCCCAATTTTACCTAATCTGATTCAGCTTCCTTTAAGGTTTCTTTAACTCCTTGTAAAATATTGCATTTACATGGTCTTCATGTAGGTAGCATTTTCTGATTTTATTTTCCTTTTTAAAACATTTGCCTCATTTATAGTGGTAATGGGACCACAGAGCTTCAGTGACTCATGTAATCTGCACTGAATTTTATAAGGGAAAAGTGATGAAAATTCCTGTGTAATCAGACAGTTCCCTTAATAGCATTCTTTGTTCTGTCTTGAATAAAGACATTACCTTAAAAACTGGATGTTAAAAGCTCTTTTGTGTAGCATCTAGACACAGAATCCTTTAGAAGGCCCATTAAACTTTGTTACTCTTGACACCTGTCTATTAAGACTGTCTTCTAGCGAGATTATTTCAGAAAAGCTCTGTGTACATTTTTTTCTTATTCATTTTTCAAGTGCTGTACTTTAAAATTGCAAAACAGATGGATGTTCATTGTAGCAGTGATAATGTCTTTTTAGCCTAGTAATTTACTGTTCTATTGATTCCACTTAATTATGTTTTATGTAGTGGTGGGTGAACTTGGTTCATCTTTGGACAGAAGACATGCAACCAAGTATGGCAGTTCTGCTAGAGGTGGAGAACTTGTTAGCTTGGTTTCTCTATATACTTTTATTTTTTTTCTGCCAGGAAAAACACTGAAATTGCAAAGATACCCTTGTGACCGTGATAACTGTTTTTCTCAGCCTCTCAATTTTGCTAGGAAGATAAAAGATCACTATGTACATACATAATATACATCATGTGAATACTTGATATGGTGTTATCTTTTTAAAATAAGTAGTTTAATGTTGATAATGATTTGTTTGGGCTTCCCTGAACTGGCATGCAGCACCTGAGGTGTGCAGTACTACTAAGTCCTGTGTAGTCCTGGTTCATAGATTTTGGAATGAGACTTTAATAAGCCAGGGTTTTTGATGTCTTGCAAGTGAACCATGATTACTTAATTTCATCCTAAGGTATTTAAATCTAACAGCAAGTTTTTGAGAGTTAAAAATAAGTGGTACTTTTATACATTACTGGTTTTTTTTTTAAAGCTTTTATTTTGTGAATTACATAATTTCATTCATAGTGCTAAATGTATATTGAATGTGTGTTTCTGACACCTAGGTCATCACAAACTTAGTGAAAATGTTGAAATCTAGAGATACAAGAAGAAATTTCTGCCCGCCAAATCACTGGCTCTCAGAACAAGAAAACATTAAAGCAGATAAGGTAAGAGTCATGTCCTTTTCCATGAAGCCTTACAAGTGCCAAATTTTTCAATAGTGAAGTGTTTGATTCCTGACAGTATTAGTGATGTTGATGTTACACAGATTGTATGATTTAAAAGCTGGAATAGTGCTTTTTTCTCTGATTTAAAAGTATTGCATCTGTTTAGAAACTTGTGTGTTAAATCATATCTCCAGTTCATAAAGCAGAACTTGCCCTACAGTGCAAGAGTGTAAATCATTGTCATTTGTAGCAGAGGAGAATTGGAAATCTGGTAGCATTTTGTTGCATCTTTGTATAGTAAAAATTCTAAATGAAAGAATTGCTCTATAGTGGGAAAAGTTCTCTTCCAAAATAAAAGAAAATTCAGCAACATTTTCTGTACTTGCCTCACCTAGAAATTACTTTATTTTCTAAGAGCTTCTGAAGTAGATTACATTGTCCTCAAAAAGTGTGTATGTATGTGCAAAAGAAAAAGCTAATACCTGCTGTGTACTGGATTCCTTTGAATCATGACACATGTTCAGTACAAAATAAACAGAATATGCGGCATCTCAAAATTCAACGTCAGCTTCTCTCGTGTTCTAAATACCAGAACTGAATGAAACAATGTGTGGTATTTTGAAATAATACGTGGGATTTATTGTTGTTAATTGTGCAGCTCTCCTTTAAGGCACAAGTTTAAGGAGGAGTCATCAGAAATGAAGATGTTAAGGCATTCAGACACACTCCTGCATGTGACAGCTCTGTGTATTTACTGTGCAGTAGTAAATTGTAATGTGTAATGAGGTCCTGGTTAACTGTGAAATCCTGTTAATTTGTGAGGTCACCCAGCTGTATGTGCCATCGGCCAGACACGTCTGGAGAGTCAGGAGGATGGGGAGAATAGGACCACTGCAGTCTACTTTGGATGGTAAGGCACTGTCTGTGCAATTCCAGCTTTGCCAAGTCAAAATGAGAGTCTGCCTTGTGCAAAGGAAACCTGTCTTTTCTAGACCTCAGTTGAGCATTTTGTATTAAAGTCTTGTTAGCCAAAAGCAAGACAATCTTTCATCATTTTGGTTCAGATATTTTAAAAATTCTGTACTTGTATGCATGTGTGTTTATCTTTAGAATATTTAATGTTATATAATTTAATAGTTTCTTTACCCACGCTTCTGCTGGTATTGGTGAGGGGAAATGATCAGGTGGAGACATAATATGTTTTGAAAATAATGTATTAATATGTATAAAAGGCATTTGTATAAGACAGAAAATTAATACAGTTGCAGAAGATGTAAAGCATTGAGATTTTGTTTTTACTGTATACCATAAAGAAACATTTTCATTATGAATTAAACTGTAACATACAGGCTTTTCATAGTACATATTAATTTCTGTTCATAAATATTGTCTCTAATTAGATAAGGCAGAAACTTAAACCCCTGAATTACTCAAAATATCAGGATTTTATGGAACTTGCAGAGAAAGATTAGAGAATGGGACAAACTTAGCAATCAGGGTAAATTTATACTAGATTAGTTGTGCCAATATGCTTTCTCATGTAGACAATCTGTTTCTTCCAGCTTTTCATACCTTTTTAGCTTCACTATTCTAGAATTTTACCTTGCTGTGATCAGGTAAAGTAATCAATAAATCACTGACACTTGTGCAGAATGAATAATGAATTAAAAATGGGGCCGTTAAGCAGCATAATGATTCATCTACAAGAGTCCAGACTCTTTCAAGATGATTCAATCTGAGTTAGTTTAGCCAGATACAGTAGATCATGGGGAGACTGTAGCCTTTGAGTGCTGTTGTACAGAATTAAGGGTTTTGTCCAGGGTTGGAACCTAAAGACTTTTAGTGATAGTTTTTATTTGAGTAGCTGTGATGGTAAAAGTTTATTTGGATAACCTTATTAGTGTAGTTGCCAGATAATAACTAATTGGCCCAGTATAAGTACTGCTGAGAATTTTTAATTATAATTTTTTTCAGTTTAGTTTCTTTCTTTGGAAGTCACCTATTCTCCACATCAGCAATCCTTACTTCTTCCACTGGCCTCCATGACTCTCTCTCAACTCTACAGCTGCTTTTACTGTCTGGATGTTCTCCACTGTCCAGCCTATTCCACATTTATCACTTCCACATTCTCCTGGTCTCCTTGCCCTCGTACCTATAGTACCTTGAGCTCTCTGCCTGGTCTTCCTTCCCCCAGCTCTCTCCATTTCATGCCTCTCCTGGTGTAGGCAGCTGGGGGATAAGGAATGCCTGTGCTGTGCTGGTGTGAGCAGCTGTGTGCCCTCCTTTTCCTGGCTGGCTTCAGGTGAGCTGGCACACTGAGCACTGCTCTCCTGGCTCTCCTGTATTCAGGCTGCTAAAGGAATTTCTCCTCTCTGGCCAGTTGAAAATTTTCACAATAGTTGGTATTTTTAAATCTCCTATTCTCTGTCAGAATTGAAGTTCAGCTGCTGAACTCAAGAGGTGTGTAGGAGGTAAGATGGAGATGTGTTCATGTAAACCTTGTTTTCATACAAAATCAGGCTAAAAAGAGAGTGCAGTCAACATGTGTGAAAACAAGCAGGTAACCTTGTGCACATGACTTGTTGAGTCCCTCTTGACTCCATAAGGGTTAGAGCCAATTAGCATGAAAGTACTGCTGAATCACATATGGTCATGTTTATTTGTGCTTTTTCATTTACTTAAATGGCAGACTTGTGAGTTCTAAATGTCCTCTGTATTGATGACTCCATCCCATATTTCTCTTTAAAGAAGGAAGCTGTGATGGAGAAATGCAGATAAAATTGACTAATTGACCGAAATAATTGAGCTGTCGAAGTCATGTAGTAGTTTACCTTTGCTGTACATGCACTTTTTATTTAAAATGCTTTTAACTGCTAGCTTAATAGACTTCATACATTGACTTTAATTAAAAATGTTTACTAAGTAAACTAAAGGTAATCACAAATAAGCATTTTATCAGAAATTCCAAAGGGTTGCAGTGTTGAAACCTGCCCCCAGTGAATATATATCAAGATTAGTGATGTTTTAGGTCATATCCTATTAAATTGGTGCTTAAAATATCCCTGCTTAAAGTGCTTTGAGGATTTAAAAACCAAACAGAACATTGAAATGATATCCAGTTGCAGAAGGGCAGCAAGATGCTTGTCACCAGGGGTAGAAGCCAAAGAAAAAACCTTAGCATCAAAAATTCCAGAGAGGAATGACATGAAGCATTTACATTGTTTTGTAATACACTCTATAAATTGTCCAGATTCTGGAGTCTTTTTTTCAGAGAGGTGGTTATTAAACATGAAAATGAAAGAACCAAGGAACTGTGGGTGTTGTTTCCTCTCTAGACTGAAGCCAGGAGGACCTTTGGTCACAGTGGCTGGTCAGTGAGCAATACTGAGTGCACTTAATTAATTTACAGTCAGATATGTGCTCACCAGCTGAGTTTCTTCCCATGAAGTTAGAGCAGGATTGTCATTGCTACTGTGCATACCAAAAGCTGAGTTGTTTTCTAAAAGTATCCTCTGTGGGTTCAAAAGACCTGCACAGTAGTTTGGGAACTGCATGAACGAGCCTCTCAGCTGTGGCTTCTTGAGTTCTTCTCCAGTGTTTTTGTCTTGAGTACATTATATAGGTTCTTGATGTTTTCACTGTTTCTGCAGTGACTGGGATTTAATGTGGTCTATTAGGAGAGAAAATTCCTAGGTTATCTTTCTGTTGGTTTCCTTAGACTTGGTTTAATTTTAAAGTTTTTACCAAAAATGCTTTGATTGAAAGTAGATGACGTAGTTGAAAGCACAATAACTGTAAACTGTTTTGATCATCAGGGTACGAATATTGTATATTCCTGCAATGGAAATTCTAAATCATCACAGTTTCTAGTCATCTTCTATCATGTATTTCTTCCTAATTCATAAGCTAAAATGTTAATAAGAAGATTTTTTTCTTGAATAAAATAGGGGTACAGAAGTTAGTATTTTTATATACGTTTGGTTTTCAGTGTGTTTTCACTACTTATATTTCAGTTTGCCTGTAGCAACTAATGCTTAAAGAAAGGTAAGGCTTTGGGTGAATATGTGGTAAATAAACTATTTTAATGTATGTACTTTTATACAAAGTAGATTGAGTCACTTGATAGAAAATAAACTGTTTAAAAAAATGTTCTTTTCAAAATTTTTAAAATTATTATTTCTGTTTTAAGTGGGTTTGGAACCAGCACCTCTTTCTGTATCTGAAGAACGACAACTTGCAATTCTGACAGAGCTACCTTTTGTAGTTCCTTTTGAAGAAAGAGTAAAGGTACTTAATTTCTAATTTAATATGCAATTGGTTTTTTTAGCTTTTTGTTTTGAGTAAGTATAAAGAGAGCATTTAGTGAAGTGGAAAGTGGATTGATTCCCTGCAGAAGGATATGACAGCGCTGTTTTTCTTCAGTCACACACAATGACTGAACATTAAAAGTTAATGACTTCTCTCTTACTTTCCTACTTATGTTGCCCTTTGTAATACTTCATTAGAGTTAGAAACATTGATTCTGGAGCAGGTGAGAGCAGTTTGCAGTCCCCTCAGAGATGGCTCTACCTGACTGCACCCTCTTGTGGTGGCACAGCAGGGCCTGTGTGTGCCTGTACCAGAGTGCAGGGCTCAGCTGGAGGCTTGGGAGCACTGGCTGGGTTTGCTCCAGAGGAGATGATGGATCTCCATTTTGGGAAAATATCACCTAAAGATAAAGTTCCTGCTTTCCTAACTGAGTAGCTGAACTTTAAAAACATGTTTAGCTTAAAACTTGCAAGATTCTTGTAGTTGATTGATTGGATTTGCTTTTGAGTGTTTTTGAGATTTTATAGATGTAATTGTTAGATCTATTACCTATTTCAGTTTGCATGATAAATATTCGTAAAGTTTTTTTCTTCTAAGCACATTTTTTAAAACTGGTTTAGTTTTCAGCAGTAGAAAATATTTAAAAACTGTTCCCTAAATTGTCTTGAAAATGTTAAGTTTCAAGACACCATCAAGGGAATGAAGAGTAATTCCACAGGGAAAGTCAGTCTTTCTTTGTTAAAACAGACAGAGGCAGTTTGGTAAAAAATGCATGTTTTTTTCTCAGGCTTTTATGAAACAGTTGTTCCAGCAAAACATTTTATTACTGTATGGCAATCCCAGACTAGGATTACAGGGAAATGATAAGCATTGATCTCAAGCAGGGATCTTTATGGCATGACTTAGTCACTGCCTTCCAACCTCTGGACTTCCTAAAGCTGTGTTGTGATGCATACATGTTACAGTTTTGGAATTCATAAAGCCTTGTTTGGTGCAGTTGGAGTTCATAGAGCTTTGTGTGCTTTTATCACAAAAACTGAAGTGACAATTGCATGAGAGCTTGGAGATAAGGATAAAGCCACGGACTGAACTTCTGAAGTTCAAAGAGGAGATCCTGTCACACCATGTTTTGGAACAAGTGTGTACAGTCCTTTTGTGTAATAGAGGGAGTCAGCATTCCTTTGGAGTCTCTCAACTGCCTCTACAGAGCAACTTGCAGCAAGGGAAGAAAATACCACAACCATAATAAGGTTTTTTTTCCCCTTTTTGTCAGTGGCTATCTCTTGCGCTGTAATTTAATATGTTAGTGCACCTCAGTGCTGCTTCTGTGGGGGAGTTGTTCCATATGCCCTTTCATTTTCTGACTTCCTCATGACATTTTTACCTTGAATTACCAGATAACAGATAGAAGCAATTGCAGAGTCCATTTCCAAGGTAGGCTCTTCAGCTTTCTGGCCCCAGGGAGTATTTTCCCCTTTAGCCTGAAGGCATGTTGGGGTGCACCTTCCAGTCTGTGGGAGGCAGTGAATCCAATTAGTAGCAAGTGCCTTGGTTCTCACCTCCTCAGGCCATATTTTGGTCAGCTTGCCTATGGTGATGCTGCTTCCCTTGGTGTGTGCTTCAGTCAGCATTGCTGGTTTTTCTGTGTGTCAGCACCATTGCAGGTGCTTCAGTTGTGCAGTGGAGTTCTCATATTCAGGACTAACGTGTCCATAAACATCGTGTTATGTAGGGAGTCACTCAGTTCCAAAAAGAGTCCTTCTATGAGATGCAATACCCAGTGATTCTTTCCATCTAGAGGTGGATGACAATAGTTAATAAACTGTATCTAGTCCTGCTTCAGGAAGGAGAGGGGTGGTGAGCATATTCTCATGCTCTGTGCATAAAAAAGGTGCCTGTGGCTGCATGTCTTGATTTCATAACACTGTAGAAAAATTTAGGCCAGAAGGGACCTCTGGAGGTGCTCTAGTCCACTTCCTTCCTCATACAGGAATAACTTCAGACTTGGGTCAGCATGTACAAGGACTTAACCAGATGAATTTTGTTTTGCTCCAAAAATGGAGATTTCACAAACTTTCATCAACTTTTCCCAATACCTAATCACTCCTATTATGAAGCTTTTTCTTTATGCCCATCCCTTATTTCTCTTTCTGCAGCTTAGGACTAATTTCTCTTGTTTTCCTCCTCTGTACCTTAGGAAAGATCCCTGCTTTGTCTATACTTTAATCTTCCTGATTGGAAAGAATTTTTTCCACTAGCAACAGTTACCCATAAAAGCAGTAGATTTGAAACCTTACTCTGGCTTTGTCTGCTGTGGTCAGATTTCCTCCTTCATGGTAAATTTGTTGTTTTTAAAAATCCCTGCAGGTTCTTACTTAATCTTCTTCATTAAAAAAGGGTCTGACATATTTCTGGGAGATTATATCCCTTGGAAAATATACCAGACTATTTATTGAATGTGGGAATGTTGCCAAGAGAGTACATAGTAAACATACGCTCCCCACATAAAGGGAATATTATTATACAGAGGCAGCCCCCTCCCATGCTACATCTTGGCATAGAAGCACAGTTAGCTACAGTTACTCTTCAAGGGAACAGGTCCCTGTTGTGCAGGCTTGAAAAAGGACTGGGTGAAGTTCAATTTGTACTCCACCTGGCAAATTTTTTAAAATTTGTATGTTCATCTTTTTTTAATATGGCAGTAATATCCATGATTTTATTTTATCTGAATTATTTCTTCCCTTCTTGTGCAAGGGGAACTGGTGCATCTTTTCTTATTACTCAGAATGTTCCTGACCATTGCAAACAGCAACAAAAAATTACTTACCAGTATTGTAAAATCTGTGTGTAAAATACTCATGGGACTTTTTTCCTTTGTTTTTGAATACTTTGCATTTCAAAACTCTGAAAGTCAGGGAGACGAAAGAGAAATCTCTGGCACAATATCTGCCTCTTTGTGTAGAAGAAATGAGGATGATATCTTAGCACAGAAAAGTTCTTTGCATTTCTGTCTCCATCCTCCTCTTCCCTGGGTCATGGTTCTGTATTAAGATTCTGCAGCTCAGTGAGAGAGAAGACAAATCACTTGAAAGTGAGTGCCAGAGGCAGCTCAAAGAGCAGAAACAGTAGTGAATAACCATCTCTCACTGAGTATTTAGATCTGCACAATGACGTGACTTTCACTCCTTTTAACAGATTTTTCAAAGACTGATCTATGCTGATAAACAAGAAGTTCAAGGAGATGGGCCATTTTTGGATGGAATTAATGTCACTATCAGAAGAAATTATATTTATGAAGATGCTTATGATAAACTTTCTCCTGAGAATGGTAGGTTTACAGTTAAGTTATCAGCTTGTTATAACATTTTATTTTCTTGCCATGTAGTTACATATTTGCGTATTTGACTTGTATGCTGTAGGTGTATCAACTCTGATATGTCAAAGTTCTTAAAAGTTAAATTTCTTTGTTTTTACGGAAGTAATTCTCACCCATATTCTTTCTGATTATTACAGTCTAAATAATCTCTTTAGAACCTACTTTTATGTTGCTTTTGTTCCCATTTGCTTGTCTACATAATCGTAATTTTTATAATTTTTTGTGTAGTTCATTAGATTTGATCTGCTTTGGTAATCTTTGCCAACAAATACATATGGACTGAACATTTGCTGTGTACAGTGTGTCTGATAATAGTGCAGTTCTCTTTTTAATGATGGAATTAAGTGCTATAAATTTTACTACATTGAATTAAATCACATGTTCATGTGAATCTGTGTGAATCTTCCAGTCAATATTTTATATAAATAGTATTTTCAATTTATTCTAAAGTCTCTTTTAAATATTTTGTAGGGTTTTTTTCTTCCCCTACCTAAGGTCTTTTCTACTCCTTTTTTTGATGACTCTTCAAACAAAACCTTTTCTACAAAATGAGTGTTTCGCAAACTGAATATTCAAAAATTCGAGCCAGTAATAAGAGTTTTGCTACTGTTTACTACATCATTTTTTATCTTAGCATATATAGTTCCTGTGTGTAGTTCCATGTGTTTTTATCCATACGGACTTGAAGCAGACAGTTGCATTTGAATTTGTCTCTCTCCTTTCTCTGCAGAACCTGACCTGAAAAAGCGCATTCGTGTTCACTTGCTCAATGCACATGGTCTTGATGAAGCTGGTATTGATGGTGGTGGGATTTTCAGAGAATTTCTGAACGAGCTCCTCAAATCAGGATTTAACCCTAACCAAGGGTTTTTTAAGACCACCAATGAGGGGCTGCTTTACCCTAACCCTGCTGCACAGATGCTCGTTGGAGACTCGTACGCCCGACATTACTATTTCCTTGGGAGAATGCTTGGCAAGGTAAACTCAGTGTTGTGTAATCCAAAGCTAAAGCAGTGCTGAAATGATTCAATAATGTTTTTTCCTAATTATGAGGGGTAGATGGGAAAAACAAAAGATTTTTCCAGACTTGAGAGACAGTAACTTTCAGATATTTGGTCTGCAGATTACTACTACAGATCAGTTAAATTTCTGGCCGATTTTAATAAATTACATGCTTGGGAAATACAGGAAATTGATGATATCCTGACTGCCAGTTGAGCGAGGTTTGCATGTGTTTGCATCTGTGTATATCCTTGTGCTTAAGGTTAAGTTTATTGAAGCCACCAGATCTGCTCTGCTTATAGTGATTTTAAATCTGGAGCTTTTTGGAATATGACCTCAGTTATATTTTCCATCATTTGGGATAAATTAAATGAATGTTTTAAACAGTTGCTAGATGTATGAGGTACACAATTCTTGCTAGCGTTTAAAATTTGCCATCAGCATTTACTGAACTTAAGAACCACATGCAAATTAATTTTCCCATATTCTGGTTGGGTTTTTGTATGTTTTGGATATTGAGTTTTAGTGCTTGATAATTTGGTGATATGAATGTTCAAAGGCTAATAGATGCTTGTTGAGCTAGATGAAAAACGAAGGGGGAAATAAAAAGAGAGAAACCATTACAAACATTAATTACATTCAATTTTCTTTTATGGTCAGGTTTAATACTGAGCCTATTTCATTCTAAGCGCTTGAAATAATTTTTATAAAGGTAATAATTGTGAAACAAAGTTTAGAATACAAATTCTATCAGAAAAAAAATGTATTAACTGCTACTTAGCTGAAGGTATTTAAGATTTAGAAATCCTATTTAACTGCTTGAAGTATTTTGGAGGCTAAAATCCTGCTGTCTTGCAGTGAGATTTGATGTGCAGCTGGAAATCTTTGTAGTGTAGCTGGAAGCAATTTCAAGGGATGTTGTTGGCAAATTTGAATTGTTGGAACAGTGCTTGGAAGTCACCAGTCAACTGATTTAAATAAAACTGCCTCTTTGTAAGCAAATTTCCTGCTAATGCATCCCAGCTACTGCCATATCCAAACTTCTTAAAGAATGGAAATTACAAATCTTTGAGTGATGTTCCCATTCCTACTGGGAGATGGATTCAGTACTAATTCAATAGTTTGTAATTATGTCTGATACTACATATCCAATCTTCATTTTCTTTTTGCATTTATAGATTTTTGAAGTGGGAAAGCAAATACTTGCGATATTGTTAAGGAAATTACTTCACCACAGAAATGTTCTGTGTATAACTAGGAAGGAGGCATGGCTCAGCTGTCAGAGGAAACATTATTAAAAAAAAAGATTGTAATTTTGAGTCTTCAGTTTCCTCTGTCAAAAGAACACATTGCCTTCTGTAATTGAACTTTGCATAGAGACAGAAGTTGCAAATTATGTTTTATCTCATAGAGTGGTAAAAGTATAGTTTTACTTTTGTGTTTTTAAAATAAGAGAATCTATTATTTAACATCTTGAAAGCATAAATTGTGGTTTTTTTGTATTTGCAATATGTTTAGATAAGGTAAGAATCGACAGTGCTACTTAATAATTACCCTTGCCCAGGTGCACAGACACCTTTTTAGAAGTGTATTTAGAGACTTGATGAATTAAACAGAAAGATAAGGCACGACCATATTATTCAAAACCTGCCAGTATTGTGATCTTGGTTAGGTTATTGAATACACACTCATCCGTTTTCAAAAATGTGCCCATTTGATGCTTTGCACAGGGCTATTTGAGAGCAATAGTGGATTATTAAAAGCCTCTTTGCAAACAAAACAGATATAATGCAAAGGAAGCAATCAGGCGTCCACAGCAATTTCTTATTTGTGGAAACCAGTATGTAAAGAGTGCTGCCACCAAAAACTCTCACGTAAGAAGCTTCAATGTTATCAGAAAACAAATACATTAAAATATAATAATTTATAGAAATTCTCTGTCTCGTGGTAACCACTTCATACTAATATCCAAATGCATTTAACTTTCAGCACCATAAAGTTATACCTAATTCAGTTTTTCTTCTCATCAGGAAGTTTCTAACAGGCTGGCATCTTCTTTGTTAATTGGCCAGTTCAGAAGAAGAAACATCTGAAAATTTAAAACATATCTTGAAAAATGGTGTTATCTGAAAATGTAAATAATTTTAATCCTGGATAAATTACTGACTTTTAGGTATATTTTTCTATTAAATGAAGAAATTAACATCTGTGTTCAAACTGCACAGCTTGTTCAAGAAACTTTTGTAGTCACTGGATGAACAAAAGGTCTTGTAGAAATAATACTGTGTGTTCGTGTAATTGCATATGTTGTCTGAAATCATCCTTAAAAAAAAGGCAGAAATGAGTTTGCTTAAACAGCAGCTACTCAAACACTTCCAAAGTTTACATTTCTCAACTGTCAGTGACTTAACTCTGAAATGTAAATATTGCCTTAGCATTGGTGCCTTTTAAGCATTTTCCTTTCTCTTCCTTAAAAGTTAAAGCTCAGCTTGCTGTGCACACCTTTGGTGACAGTCCCCACTGCTGGAGGGGTTGGAAAATCTGAGTCCCAGGCTTTGCTTGAGAGCCAGGGGAGTCCTGGGCTGTCAGGAACGTTCAGACTGAGGAGTTCTAACCCCAAATTCTATATGTTGTCCTCTCTGGAAGGTTGCATGTGGTGTCCCAGAGGGATGGATGGTCTGGACACTGTGATGCTTTTGCTCTCCTGGTAGTTTTGGGCTCTGGGGAGGCTCCTGTTCTGGTTCCACCTCCTTTCAACATGCAGTAATTGTTTTTCTGCCTGCACTAAAAATCTCCCCACGTGCAAACTCCCCTGCTGCAGGTTTGGCAGTGTAGTGGAATTGGCTCAGGAGAACACAAAAGGTGCTTTTATGACAGGCTGCCAAGAAGCAACAAAGCAAGGAAATTTGGAAGCAACACCTGAGAATATTAAATGAGGATTTTTCTCCATGCTGATTCTTGAGAGGTCTGCTAAAAACCTGAAAAGAGGGAAACACTGGTTAACCATTTCAGCAGAAACAGTGCTTGGTAGAACAGTGACAGAGAATTAAAATCTGAGCTTCACCATGTTCTGACTTAAACTTAGTCTAGTATATACCCTATTTCTCCATCTCCAGTTTACTTTATTCACTGATGTTACTGTGACAGATGTTGTGGAAAAGGAAATTATTTGCATTTGGAAGTCTTTGACATGAAGCTGCTAATTCTAAGGATAATTTACTTAAATTTCATGAAGCATCAGCATTAGTTTAAGAATATGGCAGGAAATCCTTGGATAGATTAGTATGATAATTTTTATGGTTTCCTCTTCTCTTTTGACATAAACCTGCTAGTCCTTGCATTTATTTTGTTTTGCAGTGACTGTCTTTGCATGTTAAACAGAGTGACTCTGGCAGTAGAGATTTTTGTATAATACACTCAGTGTCTTTGAATTTACTGAATTCTACCATCTCCACATCTCTTATTCCAGGATATTAAATAGTACTTGTGAGTCACACATTGATGTTGCTGAAGAACATCTATTTTTGAAATATAATATGAAGTCCCCCAATAGAATGTGCAGTACTTGGAAGACACTAAGGTTTTCTGAAAAGATTTAGATTTATTTTGCCAACACTCAGCTTTTATCATAAATTATTGGGAAAGCAGTATGGAGAAGAAAATGTCTTTTGAGTTGTTTTGAACTGAATCCTTCTTTTGTGAAGCCAAATCAACAAGTTTCATAGAAGCAGCAGCAAGGATTGAGAAAAACTGATGTGTTCATTTTAAAATTTAGCTTTATTTTGATGATGGATACAATCTAGGTTTAGTTCTGTGATCATTAAAAGTATATTGGAAGTACTTTGCATGGACTTGTGGATATTATATTGATGAAAGTTAAAGTTGTTTATTTTCCTATGAGTTTTTATAGTTTACTGATTTAAGATCTAACAGATTGTTCTTTGCACATACTTAAATGTTGTTAAATATATATAATTGAAAAGAAGAGTTATAAAATAAGTCCTTGGGTAAAATAAAGCTTTAGAAGAATAATAGAAGGACAAATAGAGATTTTATTACACTAAATGTGGGACCTAATTATTGTTTAGATTATTTTTCTTTATCTTACAGAGTAGTGTGTCTTATGTTTACTGTTTGTAACTTTGAGTAGAGCTGGGAGAGATTGTTTGTTGTGTGAGATATGGTGCCTGTCTGCAAGGTGCAATTTTAAGAAGAGCAGTGTCTGTAGAATTCATTCTGCAGAAAAGCTAAAGTAGTTCTTAATCATCCTTGGGCCTTATTTCAGAAGTATTCAAACAGAGGAGTCTTTTCACAGCAAGGTCTGCATCAGATCCTAAACACTAAAATTGTAAATCAGCTGCACATGGAGTTAAAACGTTCAAGGAGATGTTTCTAGTAACATACTTGAGTGCTCTTTGTGCACCAAAAGCTTGAGATAATATAAAGCAAGAAAACTGTACAAAGGGAACTGAGTTTCATATACCTGATTATTTGGTAGGATGGTGTGGTCAAGCATTGCACTGCCACTCTGACTGTTGAAGGGTGGGCTCTTTTTCCTTCTGATTTTTAGACTGCCCTGTCCCTTTTCTTATTGTTCAATTAGTTAGAGATCCACTTTGGCTTGGATAAAATCAGTACACCCTTAATTGGTTTGTGCTGCAGCCACCATTGATACTACCAGTGCCTGGAAAGGTAGGTGTGGGATTGGTGATGCAAAGAGGAGCTAATTGGTATAAACTCTTTATTTTATTAATTTCAATTTCCTTGTCCGTGATTTTGTAGATTCAGCATTTTGCTTAAAAGCAAGTTAGCTGATGATAATTTATCTCAGCAAATCCTGAATCATATGATATAGAATCAGAACAGGAATTTACCATGCAAAGTGGCATGGTCCTTTAATGATGCACTTCCAGTGCAGAAACACAATCCTAAGAGAGCAGAATTGCTATGTTATGGAAGTTATTTCATGATTTATGAATGCAGATGTAAACTAATCTGAATCTATTTTCTGCTTCAGCTTAGCAATTCCTTTGTGTACTGGTGCATTTAACAAAACCAATTATCTTTTGATTACAAATAGCTATGTTAGTAGTAACCTTGTAAATATATGTCTAGTGCTAAAAGACTACTGAAATGTGGTATTTTAACTCTAAATCTTTAGGAAGGAAAAGTGTTTATTGATGGATTGTGATATTTATTGGGTCATAATGTATTTAAATTTTCTTTAATGCATATGTTAGGGATTGTTTACCGTGATAAAGTGCATAGAGGTCTCTGCAAGGAGTTCTGCATGGAAAGAATTACCTCATGTCAGTGGTCACTCCTCAATTAAAAGTTCCATTAGCAGATGATTCCTGCTTCTGGTTTGTGTACTGATTGCATTTTATTGCCTCTAAATCAGGTTCCTAGACAGGGAATAAATAAACAGTTAGAGTGTGTGGTAATGGTATCCTGATCTTTTTTCACAGTTGGGAACACCTACATCCATTTCAATCAATTAGGTTTGGAATATTTACTGAAATTCTTAAATTGGTTTGAACTTTAAAAATTACTAGTTTCACTGCTTTAAAAATACAGATTTATCTTGAAAGAATATCCAGAGGTTAGTTAGATAGTAGTAAATGTTTCAGTATGTCAGAAGATTAAACTTAAATAAGGAGAAGTTTTCCTTTTATCTTTGGTTCTTCCTAAATTATGTTTAAATTTGAAACAAGAAAAATCTATTAAATCTTTACTGGAACTTCAGTAATGAATGATAACTCTCACTTATCCAGTGCATCCTCAGGTATCTGCAGTGCTTTCCTCTTATGTCCCTCAAAACCCTCCAAATGTCATCGACAGCAATTTATATAATATTTTTAAGTTACACAGATAACTGTTCCTATTAAATGAGAAAAAAAGTATCAAGCTGATGAAATGGTAAAAGTTTTCTGCAAGTGCTGGCATTTCTGAAGCATTCTGTTTCGGTAATAAACATTATTTTAATTAAATACATCCTAAATTCCTATAATAAAAATACTAGCATGACTTTCCATTTTTAAATTAAAAATTAACTCATGGGCATTGCACTTGATATGATCCAGTGAAGTCTTTGGGAATGGATCCTTACATTTTTCTGTATTGATGAGTTAGGAGTTTGGTCTATGCTGTCACACCCCTGCCATGCTTTTCAGGGATTGCACCAACTGTGGCACCTGTGACAGGCAGGTCCTTCAAGCCTGAGCCCTGGCACCCCAAATCTCTGAAACTTCTATAAACTTATACTTGCTGACCTTCAAATTCCCACTGAGTGGGAAATCTGAAGTAAAACCAATTTACAAAAGACTTTCTCTAAAAATATAATAAAAATTATTGAAAAACTTGATGATATTTGCACTGCTGCAGGGGCTATTAAAGCTTGAAGAAGCCTAATGCAGGCATCAAGCTGTGGAATTTTGGACTCCTGTTCTTTTAAAAGATAGAACAAAGGCGAGCTATGAATTTTCACAGTAATGCAGGGAAGATAATGCACCAGCTTTTCCATTACTATGGTGATACAAGTGCATCTAGACATCTGCTACAGCTCAGAGGCTTGGAAACAGTGACTTAGAGCTCCCAGGTAACAGGACATGTTGCATTGAGACACACACCTGGGAGAATTAATTTTATTTTACAATATTGGCATTAGAAATAATATCATTTGGGGTTTGTTCACTTTAAAGCACATTATGAATAATTTCTTTAAGAAATTGTTTCATGTAGAGATTACTAAATGTTTGCTCTAAAAATGCTTCAAAAATATGAGTGCATGTTCATTTTAATTTAACTTAAATTTTTAGTTTAATCTTTTTCATTATGGTTGAAAAGTCTCTGCTGCCCCCAAAGGCTTTCTGAGTGTGATATTTCTAGGATATAAATAATAAGGTAGAAGGAAGTTCTAATGGTTTTGCTATTTTTCGATCATTTTTATTAATGGTTCTGTACAGCTTTGAAGATCTATTGCACTCTGTAAGTGCTAAGTATTATTTAATAGTAACTGTTTAAAATTACTGTAATAGGAAGGGTTATGGTCTTGGGGGCTGATTATGGAAATAACTGAATTTAAGCCCAGTCATTTACTGCCTTACCCAAAAGCTGTGCATCTTTCTAAGGATATGACTTTAGCATTGTTTATGCTTTAAAATACAGTTCTGGGTTGAGAAGGATTAATGGAAAGTAGAAGCAATGACTGATTATTTTTGTTAAGAGAGATTTTAGTTGAAATTATAAATGAGAGTAGACCTGAAAGTGTAAGTAAAGGCATAAAAGCTGCCCTACAGGGAGGGAGGTTTAATTAGTTCATCTGTGAATTTGTTTACACAATTTGAACCTTATTCAGCACGTTGTAGTGCTCGTGTAACCTCTACTGTATACAGCTAATTTAGCTGAAATTACTCTAATGGCTTACATTTTGTCCAGATTTAAAATATGGTATTAAATCTCTTCTTTCTGAAGAGCAGTTTCCTAAATCTTGGGGTCATTTCTGAACAATACCTTGTGTGACTGCGTAGTACTTGAATGGTGTTGTGATAGTTACCATCTACAGTCCCTGGCAGGCATTGTTCTTATTTTAGTG
This sequence comes from Petroica traversi, assembly GCA_025920805.1. Lineage (NCBI taxonomy): Eukaryota > Metazoa > Chordata > Aves > Passeriformes > Petroicidae > Petroica > Petroica traversi. The sequence goes on from JAHLSL010000022.1 coordinate 7,694,443, forward strand.
GAAGAAGAGAAGTCCTCATTGTCCAGAGAACTGTCACTATGTCCAGCTGTCCTTCAGCCCAGATCCTTCTTCCATAGTGTATTACAGATGCTAATTGCATGCCTGTGTTCTGAAGGGTGCTTGCCTTGAATAACTGTTTCTTGTTCCTCCACAACACTGATTTTTAGTGAGTGCCTTCGGTGTATTTCCTAAGTGTCTGAACATCACATTTTTCATCACTTCAAATGCCCACACTGTGATCTGAGTAAAGGCCAGTCCCTGTAGCAATCAATTACAGTGGGGCTGTACTGTAATCACAGGTAGATGAGATTATTTAAAAGAGGAACAGCGGACTTCAGACTATGTGCAATGAAAACCTAGTAACCACAGTAGGCTTTCTGTTATTTTGGTGGGTTTTAATATTCTGGGGTGTTCTACAAGTGTTCACACACAAAGAGGGAGAGAGGTGTGTGAAGTTCCTTTTACTGAATACTACTTTTTCCATCATGAAATAATTACTCCTGGCCTGAAAAACCAGAAAAACTGCTTCTATCTCTTTAGAAAGTAGAAAAGGGTTGACATAACTAGGAGAACACTGGGTTGGGGGGTACTAAAAATAATTTGTTACTGAAATAGAAATTTTTTTGTTTAGTCATTTCAGTCACTTTAAAGTTACTTTTTTTGATATCTAGAGATGTCAACTTCAACTGAAGAGCATCCCTAATCTATATGAGTTTGAAATAGTGCTGGGAAATGCAGGTTGGCCTTATCAGCAGCCTTTTAGCTGCTTGGGAATGTGTCACTCTGTCAGCATTACAGTGCTTGTGGGATTGCCCTTGATGTGAACATCCCTATCTCTGCTTCAGACCAGCTTCTTGCCCCAGGCTTGTACCTGCAAATTGCACTTCTGTCCAAGTGGAGTGTTAGTATCCCAGCCTTCCAGGGAGGCAGATCTGTGTAGTCTCTCTTGAGGTGTTTGTGTTGTCCCCCATGTCTGAATGGTAGAAACCCAGGAGTCTGATGCCATTTGTGACCACCAATCATTCCTTTCGTGACCTCCCATCTGGATTTTCTCCCTTATGTAACTTGCTGCAGCTTATGGGCTGCAGGGCAGAGATCATGGAGTCAGGGGCTCAGATAGGAAAGCTGGGAGTGGGAACTGTCAGAATTCATCGTAGAAAGGCATTGGTGCTGTTGGTGATTACCACAGAGTTAAAGAAAATTTCCAAAAGGTGAGAGTACTTGAAGTTTGAGAAGAGATTAGTTTTAAAATGGTTAAGCTTGCTGGCTTTGATATCTTGCAGCAGTGTTTGAACAGGAAGCTCTGATTTAGCCAAACAGAAGTAGACATCTCTGTCCAAGAGCAAGGCAGTTTGTTCCAGGAGTGTTTTTGCTCACTGGCTGTGAGAGGAAGAGAGGGGACAATTTCTGTGGGGAGAGCATTACATTGGATTAAAGGACATACAAAAGTGTTCTCCAGTGATACAGCTTCACACTGCAGCTGATCCATCTGGCAGCTGCTTTCTGCTAGAGGTGGTCACCACTCCTTGGCCTGTGGCTGATGCTGGGCTCCTGCCTCCTTTATGTTGATGTTGCAGAAAGCCAGTTCAGAGTGTTCAAACATCCCTTAAAATAGGATTACATAGAGCTCCCCAAGGCAGTTCAGTATGGAGAAAGAAGGAAAGATGGAAGTTTCCCTCTTGGCCATTAGATTAGCTTTAGTTAGAGAAATCCCCTCAGGGAGGGCTTCCACAGGCAGCTGGCAGCTCAAAGGTTGTGCTCGTGGTGGGACAAATGGTTCTGCAATTATTCCCATCCTGTTTCAGCCGTGGCTTTGATCTGGATCTTAGTCTGATTGAAAAGAAACTTCAGTGTCCGCGCTGTGACACCAACACCCACCCACCCTGCAAACCCCAAATCCAACAGCCCAAACAAAGCACAGCACGAATAATCTGCAAATTTTGAACCTTATTCAGGTTGTAATGACACTGTAGCCTCTGCTGTACAACTGCTCTGCTTGTAAATAAACCAGTTATAAAATAACTCCTCTGCTTGCAGCTGATTGGTTTCATTGCCCTGGCAGGAATGTGTGGAATCACATTTTTTAGCAACAACAGGTAGTTTGATCAGTTTATGCTGACTGAGAAACAGAAAAGTTAGATGGAATCCAGAAAATAAAGTTTCACACAGCATTTCTCAGCATCTCTGCACAGTGCTGGGGCTGTAATGGTGAAATTCACCTCTTTGAAACAAAACCAAAGTTCATCATGACTTTTTTCCCCAGAGTTACAGTGCATTTTTTATTAAACTTTGTTAGTATAGCTTGACTTTCAAACTAATTAAAACACTACTGTTTGTCTTCTTTCCAAAAATAGTTTATTTTGAATATTGCAATCACTTAGCTAAGAGAGGGAGTAATTAAAGTTATTCTCAAGTTGCACAATATAGTTTATTTAAAAATGCTTTATATAGTTTTTAGATGAAGTTATAAATGTTCACTTTGGAACTACCTGAAGATTAATAGTGATGCATTTGAAATGCATTATTTTTTTATTGATTCTTAATGTAGTAAATTACTGAAGTTATTTGGCAGCAAACAGAAATAGCCAGTGATGTTGTTCACATTTATTTTCCTGATAGCATCACAATTTGCATTAATTGCATTGCAGCTGCACTCACTTATATTAAAAAGCTTCTACCATAATTAATCCTTTTTATTTCAAATCATTTTGGCACAATTTCTAGCAATAAACACTCATAAAAGACAGACACTTGAAAAATAACTTACAAGTTTCTTCAATATACCTATTGCTTTTTTTTTCCTGACAAGGAATTATTGATGGGCTTCTAGGAGCAAGTGTTGCAAGTGGTGAAGACTTAAGACCAGTTTGAAAAATGCTAAGTGGATTATTTTGCATAAAAAATAGACAGGTTTTGAATTTGTGTAATTAACCTGTGTTTAGAAAATACCTTGATTTATGTCTACATTTGTATTTCAGTTGCATACATTATGGAAATTTAATTTATAATCCATTTAGCTGATGTGATCATAGTTTTTAGTGCTATCATTTATTAGTCCTTGTATATTAAATGCTCTAAAGGCTTAAACCTGCCTTGTGTAAAAAATTACACCTCTGCATTTACATTTTATGAGTCATAGATGGAATTCCATTTTAAATTCGGGTAGCTTTGATATATTTAAGGAATTACAATAGCTTTATTGTTACTAATGCAGGAACAGCAAACACTGACCTTACACATTGCAAATTAATGATTTATCCCTCTAGTTTGCTTTTAAAGTCAACTATACAAATGAGGATTTTGACTTCTACACCTTGAATAAATCATATGGCTCTAAATATAATGCACCCTTTGGCTTTGAACTCGTTATTCTCAGGTTTTTTTGCAAGGTCTAACTCACCTCACAGAAAAATGTTCTTTCAAAAGTTTAAGGAATTGTGTATATTTTTCTTAATGTCTTTGTTGGAATATCATTGAGTGATTAGAGGTGCATTTCTTTTTTCCATTTCTTTTTTTCCCCTTGATGGGATTCCTGTTCCACGTTTTCAGCAGGTTATGGAGGAATTAAGAAATGCCAAAACTCTGCTCTTGGCAAGTTAAAGGGGAGCAAACAATGATGTTAAAATGATATGTTGGTGATGCCTTTTCTGATACTGTTGATCTGTAAAGATTTGGTTGTCCTTGGCAGAGAGATGCTGATGTGGCAAACAGACTGGACAGTGAGAAAGGCAGTGTGTGCCACGAATGGCTCTTTTTAAAGCAGAGGTCCTTTATTCAGAGCAGCTCTGAAGTTTACACCTCTCATTCTTCTGAGAGCTATCATAAGTACTTTTTTCTTCCAATCAAGAAGTTGTTACTGACTTACTAAAAAATAATGCAGAGATACTTTGCATTTGTGTGGAAGTGTGCTCATACAGTAGATCAACCTAGAATGGGGTTGCTGGAGTTTGAAAATTCTTGAGGATACTTAGAGTTTGCAGTCAAAATACGTCTTTCTTGAATGCTGCAAATTTGGGTCAGGTACATGTTTGGTTCAGTAATTTTTTTATATCTGTAGCAGTGTCAGACACAGAAAGGATTGGACCTGTGGTACAGTCAGAACTGGTAAACTCTTGGCTTGGAAATGAGGGTATTTTGACTGTGACATTAGAGCAGTGGAATTCACCAATAATGTGCAGGAGATAGTTTTTATTAGTTTAAAATTTACTGGGTTTACAGAGCTATTTTTAAGGGGATGAGGGGATGGACAGTTCTACATGTAGTGATTGATATGAATGGAATAATACTGCTTGTGATGGTGCTAAGAGAAGTAGAGATGTTAACCTTTTTTGTAAGACATTTTTGAGGCTGTTGCATTGTCCTTTAGCAAACCTTGCTCTTCCTGAAAATCTGTGCAATTTGGATAGGAAGAGTCATGACAGATAAGCAATGACCTTGCATTTTAAATCTCAATGTAATTGATTTGTGAGATTTGGGACCTTGGTATTTCACAAGAATATTCTTAAATTTATGCAATATCTGAGTTATTTCCATGCCAGAAGAACCTACTAAGGCACCAGATTAAGATAGAATTACTCAAAAGTTGAGAAATAGACAATAACCTTCTGATTTCCTGCATTGAACAACAGTAAAATCTAATGTGCTTTTAATTGCTTTATTTTTCAGGCTCTTTATGAAAATATGCTGGTGGAGCTGCCATTTGCTAGTTTTTTCCTCTCAAAATTATTAGGGACAAGTGCTGATGTTGACATTCATCATTTAGCTTCACTAGATCCAGAAATGTACAAAAATTTGCTTTTCCTCAAGAGCTATGAAGGGGATGTGGAAGAACTTGGACTGAACTTCACCGTGGTAAATAATGACCTTGGGGAAGCACAGGTAGGAATGGCTTTGAATTTATTTTTTTCTTTTATCTATGACAGATGAATCATTACTATCCCTACTAACCAATTTTTAAATTTAAATGTGATAGGAAACAACTGTTGAAAGTCCTGTGAGCCATTAGCTGGGATTCTGACTAAATATTTGGAGCAGAGAGTAACTAACTCTGTACTTAAAAAATAATTTTTGATGATTACTTAAAGGTCTGGTCTTCTAGGGAGTAAACCGCAATGATTATTTTCTAACAGTCATACATATTAAGTTCTGTTCCCTGAGAGTGTTTCTTGAACTAAAAAATGTTTCTTCAATTGCACTTAAAATTGCAGAATCTAGATGATGTGTAAACTATAGAAGTAGTACCTGGTTTTAGAATTGCAGTTAGCAGCCAGAGAGGTTTTAAATAATAGTGATAGTAAAGACCCTTTATTGTCAGATAAGCATTGTCTCCTTTATCTGTAATTTTCAAAGTAAGAGAAACTGAAGTTTGACCAACCTTAATGTTTTTTTTTTTACCTCACACCCTTTTTTTTAATAGTTGAGACACCAGATTAATCAGAGAGGGAAAGAGGGTTTTCAGTGCTTCTGAAAAGCAGTTACTTTAGGCTTTGAGTCTGAGTTTTTAATGCAGTTGCACCATATAATTTGATTATAGCTTTTATTTGCTCTGTTGTTGTGTACTAAAGATCACTCATAGTAGAAAATAGATGTCACTAGAGCTCTAAAAGCCTGCCTTAGTGTGCTGATGCAGGTAACCTCGTAGCTAAAGTCTTTTGTTATGCTTCCTCTTTCATTTTTGAGGATTTAAAATTTACACTTGATTATGGCATATAATGGGATGGAAGAGTCAAGACCAGACCACATTGGGATGAGCAGCAGCATCTGAATTCAGCCTCCTCTCGTGAAAGCAGAGCCTCTGGAAGGGGGTGAGCAGCTCTTTGGGGTTTGCTGCTCAGGGAAGCCAGGACCATGCACATCTCCAGGGCAGCAGCACCACAGAGATGCAGTGCCCTGGCCTGGAAATTGGTAGCTTGAATTCTCTGCTGCTGCTCAAGTCATAGAAGGTTTGCTGGCCAAGACTTCTGCTTGAAGAGTGTCAGGCTTGGATTTTATCTTACTTTTCTGTCATCCATTTCCTGTCATTTTGGAAGGTCCTAAAATCTGGATTGCATTAAGTTTTAAAATACTACCCTCATATTTGGGGTTCCTAAAGCATACTAAAGGGGAGAGGTAACTGTTGCCTGATGTAAGTAATGTTTAATATTAAATGTGTGCCATATGTCATTTTCCTCCCTGGATTAACACTCCCTGTATGAAAACATCTGACCTGCACTGTCTTTAGGAAAGCACTCAGAGATAAGGACCTGACACAGATGTACCCAAAAGCACATTCCCAGAGTGCCTGCTCTGTGGTACCATGTGCTCTGCCTGGCTGGGACTGAACTGAGGTTTGCAGCAACCAGAGTTTGGGTTCCAGGGAGCAAAGCACATGAAATGGCAGCTTCCAGTATTACCTGGGATTTTCAACAGTGGGGGGAAAAGTCTGAATTCTAAAACCACTTATTTTACTCTGCTTAAAATAATAGTTTTGTTGGTCACAGCTAACACAAATCCAGTTTAGTATAAGTCCAGTTTAGTATCTAACTAATACGAGGGCTATGGCCGTGTGCTATTTTCTGATTTGTAATTGTTTGGTGTAACTTTAAAAGGAAGATTAAATACATAAGTGAGTTACTGAAAGTAAGTTAAAATAAATATTCTGATGCTGGTTTGCTGTTTTTATTCTTGGAGAGAACATTTTACCAGTGAAGAATCAGCTACCTTTTTATGGGGCTTACTGCATGTTAGTGTAGTTCAGCAGAACCCATTGGTTCTTGTCACTGTCTTCTGCCTTTCAGTGCAACAAGTCTCTTCATTACCTTAATAAACCTCATATGGATAAATACATTTTGTCTGCTATTTGTCTTGTAACCACTGCATACTAATTGATTGTGCCAAGGTAAGGCTAATTCACTTTGGGAAAAGAGCTTAATTTGCACTCCTTATGTTGAATGTACATTATATGTAGTTTTCAGCTAAACAACCACTTTAGTGTTTAATAAATTAGTGCCCAATAAATGCATCATAAATCTATCATTGTAAATAGCTGTCCTCATGACAGTGTCCATCCACCAACTGTGGCACAAAAGCATTATCTGCAATGAAAGACACATTCAAAAGGGGCTCTATTGCCTCTGTCAGTAGCAGAAGGTAGAAATTCTATTATCAGTGTATTGATTCCAATCCTGTAATGTGCTTTTAGACCCCATTAAACTATTGTCAAAGTGCATTCACCAGAAGTTGAAAAAGGTACTTAATAATTTGCACATTAGACCTGCTAATTAGGGGAGCTATGCCATCAACCTTATCTTCCAACCCCCAACAGCCTTTGATAAAGATCTAATGCAGTGATACCAGCCTGCTTTTCAGCTCCTGGGTCTCCTGCAGAAAATGGTGGCCAGTAGCAGAGTCTCAAAGGGGGTCAGCCTGTGGTTACAGGTACCCTCAAGCAGCTGTATATATTGATTTAATATTTCCTTTTATCTTGCAGATGAGATGGTTATGAAAGGTCTGTAGAATAAGATTAACAAATTCAAGAAAATACCTTTTCTTCTCAGACCTTCCTCCCTCCCATTATTTCAGTGAGGAAGGCGAGTTTTGTGCTGTCCAGGGGAAGAGGGAGATGCAAATACTCATTCCTCTTCCTTCAGAAATGTTGGATACTGTACTCCAGAAACTCTGCTTGAGAGTATCAGTCTCAAACACTGACATAGATCAGAAGTTGAGTGAGATCAGAAGATTCCATAAATAAAGTGTAGAAGCACAAATCCACAGAGAAGCACTATGATACATATGGCAGCAGTTTCTGTGGAACCCATAAAGTGTAGAACTTGGTTTTGGGGCACCTTGGGCTTTTTAAACAGGTGTGAATGTCGTTGCAGTCACTGAAAATATGATGACTCACCAAAGGGGAGTTCTTTGCCTTTAAATTCCTTTGTGGGAAAATTTTGAAGCCTTAAAATATTTTTGAAAGTTTCTGTCCTGACAACCTCTTTACTAGGGTCTTGTGGCTTAGGTGAATGATTTTAGAGGTATTTTAGCAGCAAAGTAATTAAGCTGAGGCTGAGCCTTCTCAGGCAGACTCATAACACTTGAAGAAAATGTGTTCTTAGACATTCATATGTAATTCCTACCTGGAACTCCTGCCTGAACATCTGGAAGGCAGATGACAGGGAAAGGGGGGAAAATACTTTATCAACTTACTTTCAAAATGGGGAAAAATTGTAGAGATGATGTGAACAAAAGTGATCAGAGCCCAAGAGGAAAGATAAAAGATTCTCATCTTGTAGCAGTTCTTGAAGATCTCTAAGAGTTTTGTGAAATTTCTGTAATTCTGTGAGAATATGCATGGCTCTTACAGAACTTTTTGGTCCCCTTTTGCTATTTCCCCTTCATTTTGAGTATGCTCTTTGTGAGTAGGTAATCAATTTTGTCTGAACGATCTGAATACTTACCTAAATTGTATCTGTGGTTTGAATGCCTTTAGTACATGTGATTTTGATTACAAACCAAGTTAAAATGCGTTGTGTTTGTTTGTTTAAATTCAGATTTACAAAACAGAAACTGAGTGATGACCCAGGGCTGTGGCCTGTCCCGGGGAACCTGGGTTATTGTCTTGCCCCATCTAGTGGCCAAAATGGATGGATAAAAGTGAAAAGGAAGCTGATAAAGCGTTTAACCTGTATTAAGTTGTGCTGTGCTTCCTTCAACAATCATTCCTGACTTTTAGAATTAAGTGGGAATTCTACAGTAGTTTCTTTAATGTCATGGTAACACCGAATGACTGAAAAGTGGCCTGCATGTACCTTTACTTTAGTTTTATGTTTACCAAATATTACTGTTTTCTGTCTTCTGTTTTACATCCTCCTTAGCCTTTCTGGTATAATATATTGTTTGTGCTAGGTTTTCCCTTTTGTTTTGATCTTAGATGATACTTTGACAAAACAGTGGTAAAATTAACATTGACAAACTATAAATGGATAGTTAGGTCTCTGGAAAACCCCAGGAAATGCAGTTCACTGAGTTAACTGTACCCATACTTGTGGCAACGCAGGGCTCTGGGGGGAAAAGGGAGCTATAGAAATGTTGTTGCATCAGAAATCAAGATTTGCTACTTAAAAATATAAAAATAAAAGGAATAATAGGATTTTAAAAAACCTTAACTGTGTCCTGTTTCTAAAAATAGTAGTCAGAAAGAACACAACACATTTTTTTTCTTTGTTTTGCAGGAAGAACATTATGGGGAGAGAATAGGTTTTTATTATAGAATGAATACAGCTTTCCTGGCATCCCTGGAGCACTGTGGAGCCAGTGCTATTACAGTGCAAATGTAGATTAAGCTGTGTCCTGATTTCTGTTTGCTGGCCTGCGGGGAAGGGCAGACATTTTACTTCACCTAGTGTTGGGATGAATCTTAAAATACTGCAGTTTTCTAGAACACCCTGCCAGTAGTTCCCTTTGGCTGTTTTAGGAAGGGGGTCAGTTCAAGCATCTTCTTTTGTAAATACTGAGCTCACAGAAACTGTTGTATGCACATGGAGTGATATCTGTTAGTGTCTTGTTGGTGTCTGTATTCTTTAGAGAAGCTTGATGAGTTAGGTGATACAAATATGCTTTCATGTATTTTTATGTGGCCTAATTCAGTGTGTCCATACCTCAGAGAGAGGGATTGTATTAAATGGTGTCAAAAGCCCAAGGGATCCTGCAGTCCTGAAAAACAAGTAGAGAAAATTTGTAAGATAGTAAGTAAAGTGTTAGTAACATTGAGGTCACAACACTGATCTGTTCATGTGGAACATCATTGGTTGCTCGGATCTTGTAAAGAGGACAAGAATTTAAGAAGTAAGGGAAGGCTTTCTGATCTTGTTAGGCTTTGTAAAAGGTATTTTATAGGAGGAAATTAAAAAATCTTACATTATTCCTTGTAAAAGTCTCTGGGTAGATTAATGAAGTTGCTGCCCATAAGGTAATACATCATGGATATATTTGAGGAGGAAGGAAAGAGCTGATTAAGCTCTTCAACACTGAATTAAGGAAAATGGGTGTGAAAAAACTTTACCCATTGGATTTGAATTGAAAATTAGGATGTTTCTTATCAGTAATTGGATTAATCTGATGATTGACTTTCTTGGACAGTAGTAAAATTACTCAGTGGGATGAAACACAGAGGAGGGAGTTCAGCAGAGCAGGGGCTTCTCATCAGCTGTTTCCACTGTGGTTTGGAACATGTCCTATACTTCTGTTACTTCTGTAGACTTTCCCAGTAAAAATATCCTCACCCTCAGGTCACTCAGTGGCCCCAGGCACTGGCCTGTACCCTCTGGAAGGGTCCCTGGCTGTGTCCCGTGCCAGGCTCTGCCATGGGTGGATCCCAGAGAGACCCTCCTGGGTCTTGTGTCCCTGGTTCTTGTTGAAGTGTACAGGGTGTGAAATGGTGTCACCCACCCTGACACCTTCCTTTTGCTTAATTCTTGCAGGAGTAGGGTTTAAGCATAATCAGTGCCTGCACACAGATGGGGTGGAGTATTGATCAGTTTTTTTACTGTAGGCACTAACAAAAGCCAGAAGCTTGCAGCTGAAGGATTAAAGTGGGAAGTAAGACATATTTTTAACACCTATCGTAATTCAGTTTGTGGTAGCTTATCAAAGAAAGTGGAAGATACTCCATCACAGGATGGCATGCATCTAAAAAATGTGCTCAAACTCATCTGTGGATTTATTGAGTTAAATACAGGAATCTCTAGACAGAGTCCTCTTGCCTGTGTTATCTGGGAGGTCAGAATTCACAGATCTTAGTGGTCTCTTATGCTTAAAGAGCTATAAATCAAGAAAAAGTCTGAATGCTCAAAAGCACTGTAAATTTTTAATCATACCATTTTGCTTAGTACAAGAACAGCTCGCATTATTAGGTAGAAAAGAAGCTATTCATTTGTTTAATTCTCTGTGCTCAAAAGATATCATCATTACAACATTGAAGTGCACAGTGGTTTAAGTGAAGAAATTGCTGACTCCAGAGTGTAGGAAAAAAAAAGAAACAGTTTTTGGAAGAGTTCAGAAGGTTACAGTATCTCAGCCTTTCAGGATTTTTAATTCTTTTCTTAACTACTCGAATAATACCTTCCAATTGGACTGCTGCTTAACAAAATTAACCTCATGTAGTAAAGAGTAGAATATGTGAAGACCTATAGTATTTTAATAATAACTATCTTTGGTCCTGATTTATATCTTAATGCAATTATGGTATCTTTAGTTTTGGGTTTTTGTTTAGGAATTCTCCCATACGGAGGTGCCTTGGTATACTTGAAGGACAAAAGTTGAGCTTCCCAGTTGAAAAACAACACTTAGGCTTGACTTATTTGTTAGGTGTTTTTACTTTCATTGAATGTACTGGGTATGTACAAAAGTACGCTTTCCACAGGTTGAATTTTGAAAGCTGAGCATTCTGCAAATCAGGCTTGTGTCAGACTTTGACTTTTGACTCAGCGGACATTGCTTTTATCATAATGTGGCCCTGCAGAATTCCCCAGCAGCAGCTGGGGAAGAGCCCAGCCAGTTGAGCAGAGCTTCCCTAATCCAGCTGCAGGGAGAGTTCTCTGTGAGCTCTGTGGTGTTGCAGGCTACTCTCTCTGCCAGGGCACTTAGCAGTGAAGCTGGGGGAGCTTGCCAAGGAGGGCATTTTCACCTCTGATCTTGTCTGACTTGCACTGCTGAATTTGTTGTTACATGCAGCTCCTCTAAAAGGGCTCTGATTGTCCTTAATCCGCTTTCTGGTATAAACCATGGGGCTGTGTGATGGGCTGTGTGATGAGCTGCCTTGGCAGCTGGAGATCTGCATGCGCAGAATGTGCTCTTACACATTACCAGAAAAAACACCTACCTTTGTAACTCCTCGTGATCTTTTGTCTTCCTTTGAGGCAAATATTCCTGAGTATATTCTAGTCAACTTCAAACACTTACCAGAATGTTTTGCAGCCCCGTTTCACGGTTAGAGCACAGAAGTGATGAGAATGGCTGTGTTTGTAGGTGGTGGAGCTGAAGCCGGGTGGGAAGGACATTCCCGTGACCAGCGCCAACCGCATCGCCTACATCCACCTGGTGGCCGACTACCGGCTGAACAAGCAGATCCGGCAGCACTGCCTGGCCTTCCGCCAGGGGCTGGCCAACGTGGTCAACCTCGAGTGGCTCCGCATGTTCGACCAGCAGGAGATACAGGTACCTCTGCTTGGAGCTGCACACAGCCAGTGCTCCAAACACAAACAATTGCTACTTTCTGCCTGTAATGTAAACGTCCAATTTCCTTCGCCGTTAGGTTCTGACTTCTGGTGCACAAGTTCCTATTAGTTTGGATGACCTTAAATCTTTCACAAACTATTCAGGTAAGCTTATTTTGCCTAAGTAAAAAAACCTATTATGAGTGATTTGGGAATAAATAAACTTGCATTTATCCTACCTTTTCAGAAAAAGTTGCGGGGTCATTCTTGTTACCTTTGGCCAGATTTGGTGGATGGGCCCAAATTTCAGAAAATTGGCTAAAATTACAACCCAATTTTATAAATGCTGGGAAATTGAGATACGCAGTTTATTTTTTCACACACTTAAATGTACATTTATAGCCGTATAATTCAAGGGTGTTTCTTTTCTAAATTCAAATTGGTCAAGGATTGTGTCTGGTTGATCTGAAAATAAGTCTGCAGATGACTTTGGGATAGTAGTTTCTATTACCCCATTCAGATACTTACCATTCCCCAGGCAGTCTGAAGAGAGAGAGACACCTTGCATTTTTCACAAGGAAAAAATACTTCATTACTTCATTTCCCCCCTGCGTTTATCATGAATGTAATCAAAAAGTAGCTACCAAATCATTAGTTCTCATCTGGGCTTACTTCAGGGTAAGTGGATCCATTCAATAACATCCTGGCTCTTGCAGGTTTTGCACACTCTTGCAGTGAAAGGCAGTAATCCAAAGTTACTAGCTAAATGCTAAACTAAATAAAATTAAATAAAAAAAGGACTCAGTGAAGAAAACTGTTTTTAAGAAGATGAGGTATATAGTAGCCATAGGTAAGCATGAAACTGCAATTGTAGTGATCAGAGATCTGTAGGTACTGGAAGTTAGCAATACAAGCCTGCTGGTTATAATATTTTCACCAAACTTTTCAAGATAGACGCTAGGTTTTCTGAATAATTTTTTTCTTACATAAATGGTATTCTAGCTGTAAATCATTTAAATCTCATTGTAGGTGGTTACACAGCAGACCATCCTGTAATTAAAATATTTTGGAGAGTTGTAGAAAGCTTCACTGATGAAGAGAAACGCAAACTACTCAAATTTGTAACGAGCTGCTCTCGACCACCTCTTCTGGGGTTTAAGGTATGTCCTCTGACTTCCTGGCAAGCTTTCAGAAATGCTGCAGATGTTGATCCAAGTTTTTCTTGTCTAGGAATCCACAATTTGAGACTACTCATCCGTAACTACAGAAACAGCTTCAGTGTTTGCATCTGCATGTATAATAAGTACAGATTTAAAATACATAATGAAGTGTTCTGTTGCTTTCTATTTTAACTGTGAAATTTGATAAGCCTACAAAGCACTGATTAGAGCACTTGCTGTATGTGATAGAAGGTCCTTGCTGCCTGAATTTAGCTACTCTGAAGAAGCAGAATTGCTACCAGTTTCAAGCAACAGGTTGAATTAAGCCTAGTGTCTTCTAAATCAGGCAAAAGAGAACTTAGGATATAAAAGCAGTTCTTAAATTTGATCCTCTTAAATTAACCATTGGAAGTAGGATATGTATTTTCTTTTCTTTGAATTCCTATTTATCTGCTCACAGCTCATTACCCTTAGCAGCAAAATATTTAGCTGCAGTCTCCAGATTGCTGTTTACATGGAAGCTGAAGTATGAAGAAAAATTTGCTGTACTGCTGAGAAAACTAAAGAGAGGCCAAGGCAAGGTGGAGACATTTTGAAACTAAATTCTGGGGTTGTTCTATCCGTGAATTTCAGTGGACTGCAAAATTTTGGCCTAGAACCAGCTATCTCATCATTTCCTCTGAAATGCGGGAACATTCAGTGCTGTGTGGTGTTGTTACCATGTGGATAGGCAGCATCCTCCATCCACAATATCTGTAATCTATAGCTCAGCTGCACTCCTTTTATAGACACCTGGAATTGGAGCTGGCACTTGCAGTTGGTAACTGGTCTGACTGTTCCATGTGTCAACTTCAGGATGAAATGAGTCAAGTCTTAGACTCCCCAAAACATTCTAACCAGATCCCCTTTAACACTAAAGAGTGTCCATGGATTTGGATATGGAGACAATGGATATGGCTGTTCATGTGAATCCTGTCTCAGGTATTCATTGATTGATTTATGTGATTCTTTATTTAAAAGTGATGCCTTTTTCCTGGTGTTATAAAAGAAGCTAGACATGGTTAGAGAGGTTGGGGTCTTTACCTCAGTATTTTAATCAGGATCCTGTTTGATGCATCCACTTCACCCAGGTGACAGCATCACAAATTCACCCCCACCATCAATCACACACCAGTTATAGACTTTACACATCAGCATATCCAACAAGGGGGCCCAATAATGGGGCTGGGATGGGCTAACCCCTGGTTTACAGAATCTGTCTTGCTTGTAGACCTTGGCTTCCTGAGATAGTAGGGATGTTTGGTCTCCCTGGCTCTGCAGTTCTGGGGTGTTCAGTCTCAGGCCTGCAGAACACTTACAAAACACTAAGCACTGAACTAAGTAAAAGGTTGCAGGTATGCATTCTAATACTTGTGGATACACAGAGCTGTGTAAATGGGATATAAAAGAAAAGACAAAAATCATTCCGGCATCAAAAGTCTCCAAGAATTTCTCCTAAACTCCCCAAATCCATGTGATTCTCACTGTACAGTATTCTAGCAATGAATAGGATTTTACAGGACAGCAGGAAGGGCAGTTGGAAAACTTTGGGATGAGACCTAGATAGAACCATTCACATCAGTCATGTGAGGAAGGGAGAATTGGGAAAGAGCTGGGGAAACCAAGTAAGCAGAACTTTGAATTTGCTGTCACCCTCTTTAATTACAAGGGGAGAAGAGGAAATGCAGATGTAGGTACCCAGCTTTGAGGTAGCCAGTGTGGCATTTGAAGAGATGGAGGAAGTGAATCAGAAGTCTAAAAATGTTAAGGCCAACAGTGACATACTCAAAAGAAGCTAAATGTGGAAAGCTGAAGTTTCTGTGTTCGCTTGGGAGATGGGACACAAGCTGCCTGTAACATACATGGCTAGGAAGAAATGGAAGCAAATTAGTCACCAAATTTTCAGCATGAAAGCAGTAAGTTAAAAGATGAATTCACTGTGCAAGGGGCTGGCAAGCTCAGCCACATGCAGCAGTGCTGGCAGAGGAGGCACTGAAAGGGCAGTAGAGCCCAGCTGGGCAGTGCTGAGCGGGACCTGCAAACAGTGATCTGCCTCCAAACCAGGTGACTGCCACAAAAGGCCGTGGGTGACTGCTACTGCCATCAGCAGGAATGTCTTGGTAGCCCATGACAAGGTGTGGTTTGGAGCTTTGTAGGTGCAGAGTGTAAAGCCACACGAGTGCTGAGTATTACCTGCCAAGTAACCATGAGAACATGTTAATGTTGAAGGAAGACATGAACACAAACCATCTTCAAAATTTGTATGCACTTTTAGTGTGTGTAATTTTCTGAGAGAAACACAATTTCTGGTTCTCACTCAGAAATTTTCTGTGTATGATTTATATTGTGGGACCAGCATGTTTTCTTCAAGTCACTGTGTGTTGATTTAAGATTAGGAAATACCTTGATGGTCCTAGTTTATATATAGCATAGTTTAGCTTTGCATCATTTAAAAATTTAAAACTTTCATTGCCAGAGTCAGGTTCAGAATAACATTTACTAAAGCTAATTAAAGTTTAATAAGTTTAATAAATGTGATTGTTACGGACAAAAAAAAAATCATTAAAGTGTGGTTGAAAATTGTTAAGTTCCAATCAGGTCACATAATAAATTGATGATACTTTTCCCTTCCAAACTATTGCAGTTTCCCGCTGTACAGTATTTAATTATGCAACAAATGGTGCCCTTGGCATGACATTTCAATTTAGAACTCAATTTTTCCATTTTTAAAGCTAGAGTAGGGGAATTCAATTAGCATTTTGAAAGGAACACTAAAAGTGCAACATTTTAGCTGTGAAATACTTTTAAGGCCTCCATTTGAACAATAATTTAGCTTAGAATCTCATTGACCTTTTGCCTTTGAAGCTGGAATTTTTTTCCAGTTTCTAAAACCAGAACTTTTTTACCTCAGGCAAGCATTTGATAAAATGAATACTGTCTTGGCAGCAAAAGCAGTGCTTTGGAGGTAATAAATAAATATATTTTTCTCTATACTCTCTGTTGGAAGAAGATGAATGGGATATTATTAAAACAATTAAATATTACATATAAAATTACTTTAAAGTGTGTTCTTCAGATCAGTAGTTACCATATCAGAAGAATGATCAGGGTTTGACAAGTTTATATCATTACAGACTCACTTTGCACATGGATATTATGTTTTTATAGCACTGTAAACTTGTATGACAGACTGTATGAACAATAACAAATCATTGTATTTTCTTTAGAATAGCATAAATTTCTCTGTGTTGCAAATTAGCAAATCTTATTGGGACAAGGCAGAGGGAGACACTGTGCAATTCAAGAATGGTTTTGGTGCTACCAGGAAATAAAGAGATGCCATTTAAGTGTCATTGTGTCAGGTTTTCATGTAGTGATTTACTGCATAGACATGTGTGCCAGCTGTTACAGGCTGATTTTGGCTTGTATACCTTTTTTTGATACGCGGTTGTTTTTGTTTTGGTCGCATTTCCCAGGAGTTATATCCTGCATTTTGCATTCACAATGGAGGATCTGATTTAGACAGGCTGCCTACTGCCAGTACCTGCATGAACTTGCTGAAGCTTCCCGAGTTTTACGATGAGAACCTGATGCGAAGCAAGCTCCTCTATGCCATTGAATGTGCTGCTGGATTTGAGCTCAGCTGAGTGCAACTGATGCTTATTTGGATGATCTGCAGAAGAACGAACCAGTGCCTACTCTATAAGCAGCACCCGTACCCAAGCAGTTTAAGGGAATTCTGTCTACATTTCTGCAGCTCTTGTGTCTTACCAGATGCCCTCAAATAGGTTTCATTTCTAAACACGATTTCTTAGTTAGCTTCCATTACTGAATATTGCGTTGACACTGCTTTATGACTCAAACAATGAATGCTGTGTGCAGCGTGGCTGATTTCTGTGTTTATGTGAAGAAAGAGCACATTTAAAGAACAGTGATATCTCAGTGAAATTAACCAAAGATGAAGCTTTGGCTTTGTGCTGTTCAAACAAATAATTTTGCAAACTGGCAATAAAGTTGTGTACTGTGCGGTGCATTGGGATGAGACAGGGCTAACATCCTGTAATTAATCTTTTAGATGGAAGGCAAGCAGATGTTAGCAGATATCCCAGAACAGAGAGGATGAAAATGCTCATTACTGACAACCTAACAGCTTAACTTACATTGTAGAACTGTTTACAAATCATAGAGAGATGGGCAATCACCAACCATATGAAGTTCAAACAGGGCAAGTGCCAGATTCTGCAAGATTCTGCACCTGGGACAGGGCAACTCTGGCTGTGTGGGCAGACTGGGGAGTGAGAGGCTGGAGAGCAGCTGAGGAAAAGGACCTGGGGGTCCTGGCAAGTTGAACATGAGCCAGCAGTGCCCTGGCAGCCAGGAGGGCCAAGCATCACTAGTTGGGCAAGAGAGGGGATTTTCCCACTCTGCTCTGGGCTGGGGTGGCCTCACCTTGATTGCTTGGGGGCAGCTTTGGGTGCCACAATATAAAGAAGACATGGAGCCATTAGAGAGCATCCAGAGGAGGCCACAAGGGTAGTGAATGGCCTCGAGGGGAAGCTGTGCGAGGACTGGCTGAGGTTGCTTGTTTTGTTCAGCCTGGAGAAGAGGAGGCTGAGGGGAGACCTCACTGCAGTTCCAGCTCCTTGTGAGGGGAAGAGAGGCAGGCACTGATCTCATCTGTGGTGACCAGTGATGGGACCTGAGGGAACAGCACAGAACTGGGTTGGGGAAGGTTTAGGTTGGGTATCACAAAATGGTTCCATGCCCAGAGAGTGGTTGGGCTCTGGGACAGGCTCTCCAGGGCAGTGGTCACAGCACCAAGTCTGTCAGAGTTCAAGAAGCTTTGAACAATGCCCTCAGACACTTTTTGTGACTCTTGTGCAGGACCAGGAGTTGGACTGGATGATCCTGATCGATCCTTTCCAACTCAGCATAGTCTATGATTCTATGATAGTTGTTGCAGAACTGATTTTGTTTCATACTGTCTTCCCTTAAGATGGTAGGCACTGAGATAAAATGGGTGTAATATTCCATTTGTGCTTTCTGAAACACCTTGAAGAAACAGGATTTGCATTATTTTAAGTTCAACCTTTGCTGCATCATTATCACTTGGACACTGTTCTGAATGGATGTGACTTTCCAGGTTTTCTCTGCTCTGTTTCTGTCTTTTGTGCCTGTACAGGTTTGTTGATTGGTTGGTTGGTTTTAAATGAATCAGTCTCCTATTGCATACACAGTACATGCAGAAATCATCACTTTGGAAAAATATACATGTAATAATTATTAAAGTTATTTGAACCAAAGTTATCAGGCTTTATCTTTTGTATTTGAAGCCTGTGGTGTTCACATTCCTTTCCCCTATCATTTCTTTCCATCTTAAATACCATATCTGGGCTGTAGCCACTAATCAAATTAACTTTTTTCTTGTGATTAAACACCTTTTATATCCATTTCCCTGCAGTATTTCTGCTGAGAAAAGTAAGTGGGAATATGCTGCTTATATAATTTCATATATGGGGGAAAAATTGCTCTCGTATGGAAGGAGCTGATCCTCTAGTAGTAGGCACATCGTAGGGTTTCGTATGTGAACTGCAGTGAGTTTAAAAAGGAATTATAGTTCAGACTGTAAAATTCATGAGTCCATCCTTCTGAACTTTACTTTTATATTTTAAATCATCAAAAATTACAATCAAATTTGTATTCATCTCTTATGCAAAAAAATATTTTGCTGTTACTGGAAACTCTGCTGGATTTCCTATTTAATAAGCAGTAACCAGCAATATCCTTTTAAATGTGGGGAAACTGAGTGGTTTTAAGATGTTTACTAGTAACCATATAAAAATGTATAATTTCTTAATTTGGGTAATAAATGAAGTGTTAAAATGCTATTTGTAGTCTTGATGTACAGAAATAAAATGATTGGTTTTCTTTTTGGTTTTGCTTTAGGCTTTTTATTTATGTTAAATGTTACATACCCAACCTATTCTTTATCCCAAATTCTTTTCTTGTATATTTTTCTACATAAATTATGAAACTTGTAAAGAAGTTGAAAAAGAGATCAGTAATAGTGAAACTGCCTCCTCCTAATTGCAAAACCTGAACACTTCTTTTAGATAGCATTATTTATTTTAGAACCTAATGCTTTAAATATTTTGAAATTATTTTTCAATTCCATTATTTTGCTACATTGGGTAGTGTTGTATCTGTATTTTGTAAAATTAAATTAAATTTTTCTATTAAATATTTGTATTTTGAAGATTGTGTTGGAGTCATGCCAAGTACTGGTGACCGGTAACGTCCACTTCGTGCTTTTGAAAAGGAGCCAGTGCCCACTATTGCTGTCTGGGGCCAGGAAAGCAGCGGTGCCACAGGGAGGGCAGGCTGGGGAAGTGTGACTTGCACAGAGCTGCAGAAACCTTCAGGAGAGAACTCGAGTTTGCTGACAATGCTCTGATGTTTTATCTCTTCGGCCTGCAGCACTCAGTGATGTTTGTGTATCCTGCACATGAAGTGTGACCCTGGCACAGGCTGGGCATCAGAGCAGTTGGAGCCCCGAATTCCCTGTGCACAGGCTGGAGGTCTGGGCAGCTTCAGCACCTTCAGAGTCCAGGCTGCAGTGAGAGGAGAGTGGGGCTTTCCTCTGGCACCAGTGCAGCTCTGCCAGCTCTTCTCAGAGAGGCAGGATGAAGCACGAGTTCCTGCTTTTCTGTTGCTGGATGCTTTAAATAACAGGAGATAAAGGTGTGACAGGTGACACAGTCATGTCCTGAGGAACAGGGGGGTCAAATGATCTCCAGTAGCACTTATGTAGCAAGAATTGTTTCTATATGAAACTGGATTTTCTGGATTTCAAAAGAAGAGCGGCCTGTCCCCCAGATGTGATGCTCCCAGAGTTTAGGTGGGCAGAGGCAGGAGCACTCTGCATGCAAGCAACCTGAAATATTATTGTAAATTTGATCATCAGAATTTTAGCACTAATAATTATGAGTCTGGGGTTGTTCTCTGTACAAGACAACCCTTCCTTAAAGTAAGTTTCTGTACTACAGTGTTTCATCCTCCTAGTTCAGTACTTGCTTTTTGAAAAGCAAGCATTTTCTGATTGGTTCTTGTTTTCAAGTAAGTTTGGGTTTGTAATTTTGTAACCTGTTCTGCAAACATTTTTGTCAAGGTCTGTATGGTGGAAAAGTTCACAAATTTTTCATCTCTACAAAGTTCAAAGGCGTTAAAAGTGGAATAAAGAAATAAAATTAGCACTTGGTCTCTTTATTTCAATGAGAGTTTTTCCAGATGGTGGTTTAGTCATATTAGGTGGATTAAAAAAAAATAAAGCACAGCAAATGAAACCAAGAGTAAATGGCCTTGTCCTTAAACTCTGTTGTCTTCCATCATGGTCCTGAGAGCCAGACTTGTATAAGTGTCAAAACTGATTTTTAGGGAACATTTGTACATCTGTAGGAGAGGAAAGACTTTCTTCCAGTTTTATGTGTAAACACTGAGCTGACAAAAGTTTGATTTAACTAAGGAGGATATCTTCAGGTGTTTTTTGGGAGGTGTTCCATAATAATAATAATAAAGAGCTTCCTGATGCTATTAGTAGCAATGTTGACATTTTTTTTGGCATCACTTGAGTGATATAGCACAAGCATCCTAATTTAATCCTATAAAGGGGGTTAGAATTCAGAGAAAACACTTAAGAGTGCAGTGAATTAATACATTTCAGTTTCTACCAAAAACTGTTATTTAAATACCAGTGAGACAGCACATATTCTTATCACCACTGAAAAATAATACAGCACAGAAAAAAAAAGGAAAAAACAAAAAGAGGAATGTTTGTTGGACCTGTAATATTTGCTCATATACATGAATCTGTGTTAATAATGGTTTATGATGTAAATGCTTGTTACTTTTTTTTCATTATGCTTTTGCCTGTCAGTGAAGTAGAAAGAAATTACCATCGTCTGTAAAACTGAGCAGGATATCTATATTTTTATTGACTTCTGCTTTTGTGAATAAAATAATTTGAGTTTTCTTGAAACTCTGCAGGAACACTCTTTGTAGTAAATTGGGCATTCTCTTGTTAAACGTTGATAGTACTGAATAGGTTCTAAAGGAATCTAATATTAACTGCTTGTTGGTCAGGAAGTTAGTACTGTTGGAACTGGCCACCCATGGCAGTGGTTGGGTCACAATCCCTGGAGGGATTTGAAATTTCTGGAGATGTGACACTGAGGGACAGTGGTGGCCTTGGCAGTGCTGGGTTAATGGATGGGCTCGGTCATTCCTGAGGTCTTTTCCAACCTAAACATTCCTGTCTGTGGTTCTGCAGCTTGGGGATGGTTCGTGCCTCCAGCTTTCCCACTCTGCCAAGGAAGCTGCAGATTTACCTTGGTTCCAGGGTGTTTTTCAACAAGGCACTTGCTCTGCTTTGTAAAAATTTCAGACTCTTTGGAAAGAACAAAACTTCATGGAGAGAAGTCTGAGAAGCTGTAATTCATAGAAAGAATGCTGCTCTTATCAGCAAACAAAAATGTTGCTTTCAGCTGCTGCTGGAATATTAGCACGTGTGGGCCCCTTTGAAGGTGCAATTTATCTCCTTCAATAATTAGACTTACCTGCTTCCCTTTCTTTATTGTTTTCATTGCTAAATGCATTTTTAGTTCTACTTTAATATTTATAAAGTTCTTATTGTGCATAATTATTTTTGAATACATAGAAACAGCAGCATAAATGCTTCAGCTTACCTGCTACTAAAAATGTGATAAACATAAAACTACAGAAAACTCCTCTTGTAGGGCATTTCATAAATTGGAACATTAATAAAACACAAATGCCCACGTATCTTGCCTGTTTCTCAGTATGTATATGGTAGTCTGGAAATCATTAAATTTCTCATGTGTGTAGAGAGACAAAACAAGGGAAACAGTGATTATGAAGTTACCCAAGTGGAATCCATTACAGAGAACACAGAATGGCTGAAGTCAGGAGGAATGTCTGGAGATCACCTACTCCAACCCCTGCTCAAAGCAGGGTCACCTACAGCAGGTTGCTCAAGACCTTCCTTCACCTGAGTAGTTCTGAATGTCTTCTTGGATGGAGAATCCACAATTTCTCTGGGCAACTTGTTTTCGGTGTTCAATTAACTTCTCAGTAAAACATTTTTCATCAGGTTTAAACACATTTCTTGTATTGCAGTTTGTGCCCATTGTCCTTGCCTCTTGTCCCATCCCTAGGCAGCACTAAGGAATCTGAGCCTTCTCCGGGCTGAACAACACCACCTCTCTCAGCCTTTCCTGCTATGACACAGCCTCCAAAACCTTAATTATCTTTCTCTCTGCCTGGCTTGTGAGTTAACCCAGAAGCATCTTCAAAATGTCTTTTGTGGACTTTGATGTGACTGGGGACTGAGTAGGTGACAGTAAATCTCTTCCATGTCAGATTCCTGTGGTTGTTAATCAGTGTCACTTTCCAGGTAGGGTTGGATTTAAGATGTTGTGGTTTTACTTTTCAACTTCCACTGCTGCTTTGACTTTCCAAGGATTTTGCAAATCTATTATCAGTGCAAAATAGCAGACTTGGTATAAAGTGAGCTTGGAATTATTTTCACATTTTTTAAAGATAGTATGGCTAAACATTGATGTAAAAACCATAGGACTAAGGATAAATCACATAAACATATATTTGCTTCTGCCACCAACAGTATCAAACCCCCAAGTGTTTGATACTGTGCAAACTCCTGTGTTTTGGCTGTGAAGGTCAAGTAGCCCAGAACCCCAAAACAAGTCAGACAGTCAAACAGGAGAAACATGGGAATTCCAACTGGTGAGAAATGGGACATAAAGGCAGGCACAGATGTCCTGCAGCTTGATTCCCACTGTCAAGGGATGAGCTTCTCTTGTGTGATGGTTAAATCGTTGCTACATTTATTGCCAGAATATCTGGTCTCCAGTCTGGGACTAAGTTTCTTATCCACAGCTCTGCAGAATCATACATTCTGTTCGCAAAGTTGGTTCATGTATTTATAGGAGCAGCGTGCTCAAATTTCCTACTATATTTAACATCATTATTTTCTGCATTCCCAGAGCAGCTGTTCGTTCATTCTGTGTAACATTTAACTGAAAAGTAGTTTTGCATTATTTCTATTTTATTCTTTGTTTATAGTTACACATAGTTCTTGATTGCTGAAGAAAGGAACAGGCATTCACCAGATGGTGTTATTTCAGATTCTCCTGCTACTGCTGCTTGCCTAAATGTTAGACCTGGGAAAAGCATCTCTCCTCAGTTGCTATGTAGTTTTGCTGTATGTTGTCAAACAAACCTTCTGAAGGAATTGTTTCCTTCTAGCCCTTGCAGCTTTACTTAAGGGTAATTATTTTCATTCCAGTTTTGCTTGCTGTTTTTCTTTTTCCCCCTCTTCACTTTCAGGCAAGGAGCAGCAGAGCTCAGAGTTCTGCAGAGCTGTTTTAGGTATAATTATCTGGTAGATCTATCTGGCTATTGATGAAAAATTACATAGAACTAACTAATATTTGGCATTGTCACATGGATAAAAAAGCATATCCCTGATCAAGTTAATGAACATAAATGCTGATCAAGCTGTCCTTGCAAGGAATAAGCACTTGGCAAAAGCTGTGAGATCATCTGACTCTCCCAATAGTTCCTGGGTCGTTGTGTGCAGACCCCAAATAATCTGCAGAATGCATCTGATATTTCAGGAGGAATTGGCAAAAACATCAACTATGCTGAAGTGATTTAACTACTTTCAAAAGCATCCACTTAGCTCAGGCTTTTGCTCATGAAGAGGAGTCCAGATAAACTTGCAGGCTCTAGATTACTTAAGACACACTGTACCGATGAAAATTGAGGTTGGGCTCAGCAGGAAAACACTGGAGAATGCAAGTGAGAATGGGTTATTTTGTGCTTTTAATGCTTCTTCTGAAAGTTTTAAACACTAGGTGTATTGCCCATATTTCGAGTCTAATTGTTTCTGATAAGCTATCAGCAAAAAGTTAATGCTTATATTTAATTAAGTGGCACTTTCCAGAATTACTTTGCCAGCAGTACTATAATTAGATGACGTGAGAACAGTCTTTGATACATATGCTCATATTCTTTGTTAACACCAAAAATAGATTCTGTAAATCTGTAAATAGAAAAACTGGATGCATTAAGCAGCAGGGCAGAGCAGCAGGCTGGGAAGGCTACAGCCATTACCACCTCAGGAGGACTAATATTAATGTCTCTCTAATGCAGCATTTTTAAGCATTTCTTGTGTTCTGATGGGCTTTACATAATTGACCTCCATAAATCATAAAAGATGGTTTAAAAAAGGAATCTGGGATCTATGTGAATTGCTAATACCTCCTGGAATGCTGCCACATTATTTCCATCATTAGGTTATAGCTACCAGTTAGGCCTGAATTCATCTCACTTAACTTCAGGCATCTGTGAGGTGGCTGATGAGGCACTTGGGGAGAAAAGGCAGCCCTGGAACAGAGCTCTGGTGGTTCCTTCTTTCTTGAAACACATCTCCAAAGAGGGTGGAATGAATTCTGCCCTGGAGGTGCCCTTTCCTCTTCTCTCTCCACAGTCAATGGCCTCAGACTGGATGTTTGACTTTCAGACAGCTGAAGTTAAGTGAGGTGACCAGACTTATCCCTCCTCATGTTCCCAGGAGAGAGTTGGAAGTTCTTAAACAATTAAGATTCTTTGATAGCTGCGTTTATTCTGCTCAATGACTCAGCACTTGGATATCAGCCTGGATCTTTGATACCAGCTCTAACAGACCCACCAGACCTTCTTTTGTTATTGGAATGTTGATGCTCTGCCAGCAACATCAGATTTAATGCCCCTTAACACAGGACTCCAGGCTTCTGCTGCAAGCAACAAGCCATAAAAACATAGGACACTTTGACTTCATACTTTTGCAAATACCTTTGAAGGTTTTCCGACTCTAAAAGCTTTTCAGTTTTATTAGTCCTATAAATAGATCTAATTTAAAAATGTTAATGAGCCAGTTATGTAATCCTTTTGGATTTCAGTAAGACTTTTGATACTGTCTCTCCCAGGATCCTTCTGGACAAAATGTCCAGCACACAGCTGAATAAACATATCATGTGAAGGGTGAGCAACTGGCTCATGGGTCAGCACAAAGGGTTACAGTGGAAGGGGTTACACCAGGCTGCTGACCTGTCCCTATTGGGGTTCCACAGGGCCCCAGTCTCAGCCCTGTGCTCTTCAGCATCCTCATAAATGACTTGGATGCAGGACTGGAAGGGAAACTAAGTTTGCCAAGGATGCTAAATTGGGAGGAGTTGCTGAATCCCTTGAGGGCAGAGAGGCCCTGCAGAGACCCAGACAAATCAGAGGGCTGGGCAATCACCAACCATATGAAGTTCAACCAGGGCAAGTGCTGGATTCTGGATGGGACAGGGCAATCCTGGATGTATGGACAGACTGGGGAAGGAGAGCCTGGAGAGCAGCCCCATAGGAAGGGACCTGGGGATCCTGATTGATGGAAAGTTGAACGCAAGCCAGCAGTGCCCTGGCAGCCAGGAGGGCCAACCCTGTCCTGGGAACATCAGGGCCAGCACTGACAGCTGGGCAAGAGAGGGGATTGTCCTGCTCTGCTCTGCTCTGCACTGGGGCAGCCTCACCTCGAGTGCTGGGGGCAGCTTTGGGTGCCACCACGTAAGGATCTAGAAAGAGTCTTCAAAGGAGGGCTACAGAGATGGTGGAGGTTATAGAGGAGAAACCCTATGAGGAGCAGCTGAGGTCACTTGGTCTGTTCAGCCTGGAGGAGACTGAGGTGGGACATCATTGCTGTCCAGAACTTCCCCCTGAGGGGAAGAAGAGGGACAGACACTGATCTCTTCAAGATCAGCCATGTCAAGATGACTTCAGGTGGAACGCTTGGTCATTTACCAAGGTCATTTACCACCACCAAGGGGAGCCTGAACCACAGGTGGGAGTAGAAACCTCCTCCTCTGGTAGGGGCAGTCTGATGGATGCTGGGTTAGAGGCAGCCTCAGCCTGGAGTCTCTGGAATTTACTTCCCTCCACTCCTAAGACTGAAATATAAATAATTCTTTAGCTGTTGCCTCTGTTCTGTTATTCACAAGTGTCACCAAACCTATGGAGGTTGGTGAGATTGGCTTCTGCAGGGTAGAGTTCCAGAGCTGGGCAAACCTGGTGCTCACAAGTGTGAGGGGGGAAACCTCAGAACTGGAGAGATTCATGCGAGTGACTCTGCAGAAGACCCTGTAAGAGAGAAGAGAAAATTAAATATCATATGCACAATATGAACAAACTTCTGAAAAGTAAATAATTCTCGTTATTGTTCAGTGTTAGAGATAATCTGAGCTATCAAAGATCGTAAGTTTAAAAAACAAAGAGGTGCCCTAATAAATGATATTTGTAATTGGTGGCTCTGCAAACTGCCTGTTCTGCAAAGTGCTGGGAAATGTCTTCATATCTTCTTCAAAGTCGAGTACAAACCAATTAAAATATATTCTGGATTAAAAAAAAAAATACACAATCTTTTGTTTCCATCTATAACTTTGTTAGGAAACATTTATTTACATTCTCAGTGTTTTGCTGATGCCAAACTGCATCTCGCCCTGCCCTCAGCTATGAGCAGGCACTTTACCTTCTCAGATCTTCCTTTCTCCAAATGCAAAATTGGTCTCTAAGCCTTCCCAAATATTATTCCTATATCTGAAGGATGCTAAAGCAGGGCTATGCTGTCTAGAGTCAGAGCTGTGAAAATCTAGATCATTTATGGGCAGATTAATGTAATGATAACAATTGTGTTAAAGGAGCCATAGTCCTGCTTGCACTGATGCAGGCAGTGTTTTGATTCCAACCCTCTAGCTCCATATGGAATCATGTTCTGTTTGCTTGGATAAACAAGGTTTTATGGTTGGCATCCAGTGTACCTTAACCTTAAAATCTGCTCTTTAAACTATTAAAGCAAAGAAATTGCCTCGTGCAACTTCTATTTTGTTTACTGTAGCTCAGGTTTTAGGACTCTTCATACCTTTTTTCTCCCTTGTAATTGGTTATGAAAAGCAGGGGAAAAGTGTTTATTTCCACATCAAGAAATATTTAAAGGATTAAATCAAAATTTTATATGGTCTCTTCACACACCACACGCTACTGACCTGCCTTTGGTCTTGCCAGACTGTGAATCCTCTGAGGTTTGAACCTCACTCAGTAGGAAGAGCCAGTCTAACCTACTAATCTTTGGGGTGTTTTCTTTCCAATTGGATCAACAACTTGGGCTTCACAGCTATTTGCTGATGAGAAACTAATAATGGAGTGAGGTGTCTCTTTAATCTAATTTTGAAGAATTGTTTCCACGACCAGAGCTTAGCATCAATAATCAACCATTTTTCTTTTGAAACTTGCATTCCTCCAAAGCACCAAGCCTATACTTAGGGTTGTCCTACTACTTGTCCTGCTGATTTGTTTTATGTATTCCAAGCTGTTTTTGTCTTTTTGAACTGACCCTGCTCCCACACAAACACTTCCTAAATAAAGATTAGCCTTTTAATTGACTTCATTTGGGAAGCACACATTTTAGGTGTGGAAACTCTCTAACTTCACTTTGGTGATCTATAAATTAATTCCTCCACTTTTAAAATAGAGGGCAAGAAATATAATTTTACAGCAATTTAAAGCATGGACAGAGGGCACATTTAAAAAACACAATAACTTTGCTGCCCTATATTTTGCTCTCAGCCATGGCACTCAGAAAACCACATAATTGAATATAAACCAAAGGATGCTCCAATACATTCACCCAGCACAGAGCCCTGTTCAGGTGCCTCACACAGGGAGAGGAATCTGGCCTCAAAGGAATTATGTGCCAGAGTTACAATTTTTGAGACTACAAATTAAACACGCAAGGGGGAAAAAACGTTGCCATCTCACCTACAGCAGCTAAACTCACCCATTCAAAGTGTGTTTCTTAAAATTATTAGTTGTTTTTTCACCTTTTCCTACAGCACCACACCCAGGCATCCCTTTTTCCATTTCCCCTGACAGAATCCCAGAACGGGTCAGGGGTCAGCAGGTGCAGCCTCCCTGCTCCAGCAGGGCCATCCTAAAGCACACGGCACAGGATTGCATCCAGGTGTTTCTGGAATATCTCCAGTGAGGGAGACTGCACACCTCTCTGGGCTGTTTCAGTGCACGGTCACTGAGCAGTAAAGAAGTTCTTCCTCATGTTCATGTGGAACTTTCTGAGCATCAGTTCCTGCCCATTGCCTCATGTCCTGTGCTTGGCCCCACTGAACAGAGCCTGGTCCATCCTCTTGGCACCCCCAGCTTTTGAGAGTAAAGACACAGAAGGGGAAGAAATTTTGTCATCTCACTTCTAGCAGCCAAACACCTATTTACTGAGCGTTTCTTAAAACTATCATTTTTTTTTTCTTCTGCTTTTCCCTCAGCTGGGATTGCTTCTCAAAATCACATCATCAGTTAGGCTGGAAAAAGCCTCTAAGATCATCGAGTCCAACCTATGACAAAACACCACCATGCCCACTAGCCAGCCTATGATTCTGAGGGGCAGGGAGCGAAAACCTCGGTCCGGCCCCTCCGGGTGCAGGACCCGCAATGAGCGCGCCCCTCACGGAGCCCCCGGCCCCTCACGGAGCGCCCCGGCCCCTCACGGGGAGCCCCGGCCC
>JAHLSL010000022.1:7728515-7819481 GCA_025920805.1 Petroica traversi
GAGGAGGGGCCGCCCGGCCGAGCCAGCGCTGCGCTTCCCGGAGCGCATCCACTGCTTCTCAGCCGTGCGGTGATGCTTCCAGGAGTTCACTGCTGCGGTTTTCAACTTAGCCGTGCGAGGTTTATGTTTAAGCATTGTGCTCCTTAAGTAGGAAGTGCTCCATTTCTCTAACAGCCTTTGTAAAGAACCTCGTCAGCTGTGTGCTGAAAACATTTTCTGTCAAAGCTTTTCCTTTGTCTTATTCAAGCAAGAGAAGGATTAGTGAGAAATTACTTTGTTTTGTCAGAACTTGTTGGATCTCGCATATGATGATTGTTTCTTTCAAGATAGATTTAATATAAAACTATAGTTGAGGGTGTTAGTAGTTTTAAATTATATTTTCTTTTGAATGAAATACATTTGAATGGATGTTAGATTTTTCTTACTTTAGACTTAATGGAATCATCCTGCTTTATTTATTTAACTGCCAGGGAAGAAATAATTCATGCATATGCATTTCACTCCTACAGTTACTAGTTGTAGGTTTTATATTTCCTGTTTCTTCTGAACAAATACAGAAATCCTGCTGATACTAGTGAGGACTCAATACTTAACAAGGATCATAAAAGCCATATAATAAGTGTGAAGCCATTCATAGCTACATGGCAGCCAGTTTTTATTAAAACTTTAATTTTTCTGGTTAGAAATTTTTCTTCTGTCTTAAAATGCAGTCTGAATCTGTGACAGCCTGTCAACACTCTGAAAAAGAGCTTGCTCTAAAGAAGCTTGTTTGTTTGTTTGTTTGTTTGGCTTAAATAAAGTTATCATGACTCCAGAAACACTTCTGGGGAAATGTGTAGAAACTTTAAAACTATTTTCTCTGCTTAAAGGATAATCTGATTGCATGTGATTATTTGTCCAAAACTTTCTGGCCTTATCTTTCAGTTGAGGCTTTTACTGTTTTTAATTGCTTAATCATACTCAGATCATACATATTTTAAAATAAGACACGAATTTTACTGTGTATAAAATAGCTTTTTATGGTTAGTTTTAGGAGAGTGACAGTGTTCCAGATATTTGTGACACAATTCCAAATTTGGACACCTGAGTTGTCGTGTTTTGGAAAAATGCTCCTTTGCTTTAAGGAAAGATCATGAATAAGTCCCCCTTTATCAGAGATGAGATGGATAAGCAGGAGAGTCCCGCCAAGGGAGTCAGGGTGGCCTGTTCACTGATCAACATCCTTTCCTGGTTTTTGTTAGCCAGTTTACATTTCTTTCACAGATGAAGTTTCCATTTCTTCTGTTTCCATTTTTGGTTGGTTCACTCTTTTTTAATGGTTTCCTTCTTATTGCCCTCTACAGGCTTTCCATGTGCCAGGCAGCAATGCGGACCCAGTCCTGTAATTCCTGCCAGAGTTGTCTTGCTGCCCTTGGGGAGGAGTGGACAGGGTTCTTTGTAACTTCTTACCTAAAGGGGTGAGGGTGTCCTGTGCAGGTGTCTCGTGTTTGGCTGTGCTGGAGTTTTGTTGTTGCTGGCTTTTCTGCAATGGAATATGAACTGGAAGGTAAAGCAGTCAGCCCAGCTGCCTTCTCCCTGTATGAACTGGTATAATAATAACAACTGTATCCAAATCCACTCGGCTGCCTGACATACAAGCAGGATGTTTGCTGTAAACATGAGATTAAACTAAGCTTTTTGGAATGTTCGTTTTATGAAATTCATCTCCTGGGGATGCTGAGTGAATATTAAAATAATGAGTATAAACATGGCCATTTAAGTACATTTTATTAATTTTAATTATATGGTAAATTGACATGTTTCCGTGAAACAATAAATTTCAAGAGCCTGTGAAGTTCAACTGTGGTAGCTTTTCTAAGCTTAGGTAAGTGGAAGCTAAAAGTATCGAAGTCTTTTAATGTGCCTTAGTCTGCACTGCACTGTGCATGTATAAGCAGGAGGAAAAAAAACTAATACTGGTGCCTTGTTTAAATGTATTTGTCAGGTTTATTAATCACAAAACTTACTCAGGTTTTCTTGCTCTGTGTTCTTGCAACTATTCTGTATTCTGTAATTATTTGTTCCTTAGCATTCTTACTCTCAGAAAAATGTTCTGGTAAACTGTGGGAGTTTTTGTGTTAGCCCTCACACAGCTCTAGCACAGTGGATTTTTGTGACTTCAGTCAAAGTGAACTGGGATTCAGAGCAGTGTTTGTTCCTCTGGAGTTGCCAGCAGGCTGCAATGCTTTAGGTAAATCTGTGGAAAGCAGGCAGGTGCTGGGAACAGGGTGGCCGGGGGATTTGCAGAGGTTGTTGATTGCTGCCTGCTCTGTGAACTGTGTGATTCAGGAGTTTGGAACCCCATCCCACTCTCCAGGTGACTGCTGTACTCACTAAGCTCGAGCTATTCTGGCATCTTTCAGGGCTCTCCGTGCTGCCTGTTGCTTCATGGCCAGAAATAGATAACTTTTTCTGCCTAAGCTGACTGCAAAGGTCGCATGCCCCTTGCTGTCTGAATTCCCTCCTGGTTGCTCTAAGAATTTCTTGTTTGGATGCTTTCCTCCCTTCTGTATTTAGTTGGGGGTGCTGCTTTGGAATCCCTGCTGGTTGTCTGATTACTTGCTTTTATGTGTCATCTGATTGTATAGAAGTGTAGAGCTCTCTACATAGCTTGTCTTCTGTAATACTTCCCATGCTTTTTATGTGGCTGAGGACTGTGCTGTAAGAAGGGTTTATGAGCCAGGTTTTGGGTAACTCTGGCTGAGTGCTGGGCTGAGCTGTGCGAGGAGGGCCCGAGCCTGGCCGTGTGGCCCCGTCACTTGCCTGGAGTCAGTAGTTCAGGGCCACTGCTCCCTAAGCCAGACCAAGCTGCCTTCTCCTGTGATGATTGAGCAATCTATAAACTGTGGAGTCCTTTGGTTCACATAAACATTTGCCTGTTTGATCTTCATACCCCAAAGAAGGAGTTGGAGTAGCTGATACCACACTGTAAACAGAGTGAAGTTTCCAGCTCAAGGAACTACAGGTTTTTGTGAGCAAACATGAAGGCCATGAAACGTCTCCTTTCAGCTGGGTTTTTTTTTTGCTTGTCTTTTCTTCTGAAATTTTGAAGATTTTCTGTGGATGGAGGCAGGAAATCGGCTTATGTGGGCTGGCTTCCTCATGGCTTTAGAAAAAACTCTCAAGTGCGTAATTAATGAGCCTTGCTTGTGCATTTGGAGACAAATGGTTTGACAGATTGGGTGTTTGGAGAAGATTTTTGTCATGTCATTTTGTTTAGGACAGTTGAGTGGTTTCTTGCAGGGAGTTTTATGGCTTGCATCTTTGAAACATTTAGGCATTTTCACCATGCAGACTCCTACTAGCCTTAAAAGTACTCTTTTTTTTTGTTTTAAATTGGTCATCTTCCATTTTCTATGTCAATGGTCATCCATATTCACTTTTATTATACAAGCTTATATAAGCTGATGATGGCTGCTTCCTTGAGTAAATATTTTTGAGAACTCTGTTCTGAAAAGATTGCAAATAGAGGTATTTTCTAGTTTGTGTAGTTTTTTGGGGGGAGGGGGTTTTTTTGGGCACATGTGGTGTTTTTTTGGTCAGTCTTACTCGCTGTTGAGGGGCTAAATATTAGCTGGTGTTTTTTAAGAAGGACAAAAAAACCTACAGATTAATTTTCTTCTTGTAAATATCTGTAAAACCTTTTTAAATACAAGAAAAAAGTTCCTATGATAACTAAAATTTCAGCAGTACAGTTTGTGCTTTATGATAACTAGCAGATAGAAATAACAATATATTAGCGATGAATTCTTGCTCTCACCTGACTTTTGTGACACTTTGATTAGGAGAAGGAGAATATTAAGAGTTTGTTTTCTTTAGAAAGTTTCTGGCTTGTTTCAATTCCAGACCCTATATTAGTGGCAAGTAAAAATTGAGCAGTGACACTCTTACTAAAGACAGAATATGCAAACCCCCGACATTCCTTTGAAACAAATAATTTCTCTGTCTTGAAGAGTTGCTTTTCAGGGTCATAGACATCTGTTAAGAGGTGGTCATGTTGCTTCAGCATCGTGTTTTTGTCCCAATTTCAGGCTTCTGTTATCTGGGATGTGTTGGTGTTTGTATTGAGTCTGAACTTAATAGCTCTGCAGCATTTCTTTTAAACACGCGGGAAAATTTTAAAAGAAATACTGTGTTGAAATCAGCATGATTACCTGTGTGCACAAAGATCTCTAGGAAAAGATGTGATTTATTTCTTACATCTAAGTTGCTTTCCTACATGTTTTTTCTAGTTAGAAGCTGAATTTTAAATTTTCTTCCTAAGATAGGCACCGGAATTGAGAAGAGAGCTAATGAAAGTCTTGTGTTTCAGAAAAGGAGAATATGGAAAGAACATTTAGTGTTACGATGTGTGCTCCTGTCCTCTGGGTTCTTGCTGTTTGCTTGGTAGTTTTAGGCTACCTCTTGATAGGAGGGAGTCTGACCTTTAGTCTTAAGCTTGACTCATACTAGTTTCCCCCATTCTGACTTCCTTTTGTAAACTTTATGTTCCATACATGCTGTTGCTCATAAGGCTGGTTATCAGATTTGACCACAGGCTTAAACCATACTGACTTTGCTCCTCACTTGAGAGGCCAGTTGATAGCAGATATCCTGGGATATTTTTGGTAATCTGTATGTTTATATATTGAGCACTGCCATTAGTGTATTATTATTGAGATTCTTAGTGTTAATTCCCCCAACTTCCTCTGGTGTTGGTCACAGTATTTACTATACCCTTATTTTTTTTTTGATGTGGAGATTTCTTCAAAAGGCAAAGGGCTATTTACCTGCTACACTTTAATTTTGTGTTTGTGGGTCTGTATGGTTAAGTAGATTGCTAAAACCACCCAAGTTTTAAACACATGGGTCCTCCAATGCATTTGCTTCTGTAAGTAGTTTGGAGAGGGGAGGAAGCATGGCAGGGTATCTCTTAAACTGGTTCTGCCATTTGTGGAAATGTGTGTGTAACCATAATCCATAATTAAAGTTAATTAAGCTTTAACCTACAGCAGGAACATATTTTGAAGATGTACCAATTTATTTTAAAAGGAAGTGTTCCTTTAATGTTTATATCCCAGGATGTTGAAAGATGCAGGTAAAAGTAGTACAATAAATTAATTTCAAAATATTTCACTAGGCTACATCATACTTAGTTCTTTCAGCATTTAGTGAAAGAAAAGGAAACTGAGACTTTGCCTGGACAAAAATGAAAAACACTTAATGACTTGAGGGGGAAAAGGTTATTTCAATAAATTTTTGTTCTTGAAACATGAGATAAGAAAATGTGACTAATACATTGTATTGTTATGTTCTGAGTGTGTTTGGGTGTCTTGCCCTGCAACAAGTTGATAACTTCTGGAAAAGTTCACAGTTCCCTTGTTCATAAAACTTGAAACAAACCAACAGTGGTAGGATGGAAAGGGGATTGGAAGTTTAGCCAAAATTGAGACTTTTTGCAGTGTTGGAGAGAAGGGCAGCATTGCATGAAGACATGAAACATTCTAGAAACTTCTTAGAAAGGTTCTTTCATCTTAGTGGTCATTTAGTTGGAGTAATGGTCATTGTAACTGTTCCTTGTAATTATTCTCTGATGTTGACAAGAAACTGTCAGTACTGAAGTAGCTTTTTTTTACTTCTAGATTTCTTAGGACTCTTGTGGAAACTGTTCGTTTATAGTAAGTAACACCAGGTGCCCCTGCATTGGAGTTGGTTGGTTACCTTGCAGTGGGAGCAATATTGCCTGACCATGTGCTTCTCTTGGTGACCATAAAGGAAGCAAATGGTATTCAGTGGCTTTGGCAACTGCACATTTTTGTCAAAGTCTGAGTACAAGAAAGGCTTATTGTACTCAATAGGTTGAGTTTTAGATTTTCAAGACTTGCACATACATTGCTTTTCTGAAGGAAGCATCTCAGTGGAAGTAATGCTCTGAAGAACAGGTGGGAAAGATGGATCCCTTTGTTTATACCCACGTGTGTTTTAGACATGACAGGTGTCATAGATAACATTAGGTGAACTTTTGCATTCAGAGTTACTAATCTCTGCATCAAAACCATGATCCAGATACCCTTCTTAAAATTCTGATTAAATTTAGCTTATCAGTTTAACTTGTTTCAGGAATTGCTATTTATCTGTGTGGTTGTGTACCGTGTTTCAGTGGAATTAAAGAACATAAAAATCTGAATTAAAATGCCTGTTTGATCTCTTGACCTAAAGTAAAGTTTGGTTTCCTGGAATTTGGCACATTTGACCTTTGTCATTCTTCAATCAGGTTTGGTGCAAAGCAATACCAAGCTCCTGCCTGACTTTTATGAAGTAGCAGCACTGGGCAAGCTTCATTTACAAGTTGTTGTTGTTACAGGACTTGAAAGACTCGGCTGTTGTCACCAAGACAACTGGTGAAACATGGTGGATTACTATGAAGTTCTGGGAGTGCAGAAGCATGCCTCAGCAGAGGATATCAAAAAAGCGTGAGTGTCACTGCTGTGGGTGTTACAGATTGTAAGGGACAGATGCAGTTACATGGTTTCTGGAGTCACACTGTTGTCCCTCTAAGTAAGTAGTTATCAACACTTTGTCTAAAATGTTTAATTTGAGGATAGGAATTGTGGGCAGGTGTAGTTGTCACAGAGAAGGCATTGGTGTTTGGATGTCACAGTCAGTATTGGAACTTTATGAACTTTGAACTTACATCCTTCTTGATGCTTCTCTTGGTTGGTTGTAGTACTGAATAATTATAGAGCTATAAGGAGTAGCCCACAGCAGAGATATTTTTGAATGTTTTGCTTAGGCAGATGTTGGTCATCAGAAATGCACAGGAATAATTTCAGAGCAAGTAAAATACCATAAACCTACTTTGTAATTTAAAGCTTATCTGAGTAGGTGGTTCTTTGTGTACCTGCAGAATCTGTTGATACCAATCTGGATGCAGGATACAAAGCACCAGGAATTTCTAAGTAGTTCAACCCTGACGACTTCTTAGAAACATTTTGTTTATCTGTACAGCATATTCCATTATTTCAGAGTAAACTGTCTTTTGTTTTCCTTCCCCCCAGGTACCGTAAATTGGCACTAAAATGGCACCCTGATAAAAATCCAGACAATAAAGATGAAGCAGAACGGCAATTTAAGCAAGTAGCTGAGGCCTATGAGGTTTTGTCAGATGGTAGGTATTATAAAAGGGCTCTTGAACTGCCTGTCTCTGTTCTGGGGATCAGACTGAACATGTTGATCTGTGATGCTCTGAAGGGATATTGTAATTTTGGTTCACTATCCAGCTTGACTACTTCCTTTTCAAAAGAAAGAAAGATGCTTGCAGATAAGACAGAATAAGCAGAAATTTTGAAATAAATATTTCAAGATCTCTCTAGATGAGTAACCAGACCATTAGAAACTGAAATTCAGTGCCTGCCAGAAATTTCTGTAGAGACTTTTGTGAATACCAAGATTAATTTTATCTTAGGAGGTGAGGCCAGTGTTACCATCAGTAAAGGTATATTATTGTGTTTATCCTATAAAAGTCAGGCTCAACCAACTCTGAAGTATCCACTGTTGGGCCTAATGCTTCTAGTTTTTGTAACAGTAAACTAATCTTAACAAAGCCCAAGCATACTGAAAATCTTGCTGAAAATTTGGATTGCATTTGGGTGAGTTCTGTAAATTCAGTCAGCTGTGATACTAAAGATAGTGTTTATTTTGAATTGTTCTGAAAGAGGTGTTTAGCCTGGCCCATGTAGTGCAGGAATGCAGTTTACAGTTCACCCCTGTCTTTTTGCTTGAAGAGCGTCATTAACTTTTGCCAGTGTTCTCACAAAGGCAGCCTGAATCATAACAAAGTGATTTAAGCTACTTTGATTATTTTCCTCTGTAATTGACTGCAGCTGTCTATATGCTATTTCTGAAGTGTCCTTGATTTCACCTGAGACAGTGAGCATGGGAAAGCTATATTTAAAGCACTAGCAGCATCTAGATTACCTCTCTGAGTTCAGCCTGATTTAGTGAGCTGCAGTCTTGTACACCACGTTTCTTTGCTTGGTTTATACTTAATTGACAGGGGAGAAACAGAACTTAATTTATCATTAGTTCATTGTATACTTGTCTTTTAGAGTACTTTATCCTTCTTAAGCTAATTTTTTTAAGCAGGATAAAAATAGGATACTGGTCTGGTTGTTATACAGATCTCTAAGTTCTCTGGAAAGCGTACATGCTAGAATTTTAGAACATCTTCTCAAAGTGCTGCCAGTTTTTGGATCTAGACCAAATCCTGAGTTACTGATGTCTGAACAATCATTTGTGCAGCAGGGATACCAGAATCCTGAGCCCAGTGGTTGAGAGGCAGTCAGATGTTCTGCAAACTTAATGAAATTTTCTGACACCATTACAGGCTTGAATGATGACAGGTTTTTGGCAGAAGAATAGTTTTGTAAGGGATTACATAAGCAAAGAATACTGAAATTGGGTGATCATTGAACACACTTCCCTTGTGGGAAACCTTGTGGTTTCAAAAATGGAACATTTTTAAAGATGAATTTTGGTCTTTGTGAGCACTCAGGGCATCCTTGCTGTTTCCTGCCCATGACAGTTTATCTGCCTTCCTGCTTTCCTCTTCATAATTTGATGGGTAGGTTAACCTCTTTTCTTTAAAAACTGCTTTCTAGAAAGGCAATACAGATATTATATCAAACTGTGGGGACTTGTCTGCTTGTGAGCCTATTGCAAGCTCCTATTATTTGAGATGATAACCATCATATAAAATTTTAATTCCTATTAGTCAGAAGTATTTTACTTTTCAGCATCTGTTTGAGGTAACTGCATGTTCTTTCATTGATGCTGTTTAAATTTTAAAAACAGTTTCACTAAAGAGATTCCAGTGGGAAAAGCATGGTAATATTAAAAGACTAAAATCAAATGCCCTGATTGGTTTTTGACTGATACTTCCTCACCAGTGCAAGCAAAGTAAGCTGTCTGTCTGCCTGCCTCTTTAAGCTCTTTGGGCTCTCCAATACCAAAGTGCCATCTGATCTAGTGTAGTAATGTAGAGCTCATTTTTCTCCCCTTTCTCATGAATACTGTAATGCTGCTCTGCAGTGAAATGAATAGTCTTCTAAAATAATAGAGAATAGCCTTCTAAAATAATAGAGAGCAAGCAATTTGAGTCACATCCGTCCATGGCATTTTATAACATCACTTCATTCTCTATTATTAAGCTAGCAGAAGTGGTTATAATTAATTTTAGGGGTTTTGCAGTCACTCATATAAACACTGGTCTTCCGTTCTCATAACTCGCCCACAATGGGCCTGGTCTTGTGCAATAAAAGGAAAAGAGGCAATGGTCAAGGTTTGCAAGGGGGATAGAAGGAATTGAATGCTTGAGCACTGGAACTGTTCTCCAGAGAGACTGTAGGACCTTACCTTGGAAATGGATGCCATTGTGAATTTATTCAGAGAAGATGTCATGAACTACATGATTAGGCCTGTGTGGAGGAGCAGGTTGAAGTCCAGAGGCCCTTCACAGCCTTAAAGCTTCTCATGGTAGCTTTTAAAAGAAGAAAACTACTTCTTCCATGGGAAGTTTGTCCTTGTACCAGACTTTCTGATACATCAAGACCGGACCTTCTACAACTTAATGGTAGAAAGTTTGAAGTTCAGCAGCTGTTCTTGCTGAACTAAATTGCTTTGGCAGTCCTTATTAAAGATGTTCAGCAGTTATATGCCAGAACTTCCTTAAATAAACTAACTTTGAGAAGATGCTTAACTGAGAATACCAGGCAAGTGTTTTTGGGTTTTTTTCTTTTTCACAAAACCAACGAGCCTGTTTACTGACATGATGTACAACTTCTCCTTGTAGCTAAAAAACGTGACATCTATGACAGATATGGAAAAGAAGGCCTAATAAATGGAGGTGGAGGTATGTTGACAACCAGCAGCTCTTTGCTTTCTTTTCAAGATAGGAATCTGGAAATGCCTGAACTGAGGCCTAAAAGTCAGTCTTTTGAAAACTGCAATTTCAATTGTTTTACGGTTTTTGTAGTTATTACAAAAAGTGTTTCTGTTATCTGGAAACAGAGAAATAATTATAAAAAGTAATGAAGTAATGTGCATACTTAAGTTGAATGATACCTGAAAGAGAAATTTTGGAAATTGTTTATGTTTTCAGATGATTCAAATACCCCGTAGACCTGAACTTTCTTATTAGTAAGATTATGTGAAGATAATTGAAGTTTAACATTTTCTTTTAAAATTTTTTTGCAGGTGGAAATCATCACGATAATGCATTTGATTTTGGATTTACATTCCGCAACCCAGATGATGTCTTTAGGGAGTTTTTTGGTGGAAGGGACCCCTTCTCATTTGACTTCTTTGGTAAGTAATCCCCTGGTTTTACTTATATGTATCTAAAGTGTGGCTAAAACTTCACTCTTACAAAACAAATGTAGCTAATGTATTAGAAACAGCTCTGAAAATGAGGCAGACAACTGGTATTTTGTATTATATTTGAAACCTTTGTTTCCTACCTGTTTCTTGGTTAATTTATAGTACAGAACTGATATGGCTTGCCAGTTCATGTTTTGCTGAAAGGCCTGGTTTGCCAAACCATAAAATGATGGCTGCAATGTCTCTAAGTTGGAAGGAAACAGTAATCAACAGACAAAATGCGTACTGGAATTTCCTCTAGAGAATTTGAGCAGGCTAGCTTAGTCTGTTGGATTTCTCTCTTTTGATCTGTAAAGAAATTCAAAAATAAAACTTTGAGAGCTTCTGAACTGGGCAGGTTAGCTATAAGTGTTACATCATAAGTCTCAGTGTGAACTTGTGTCATAGCGGGACTGATTTTCTTCTGTCAGAAAAGGAACATCTAGATACATAATCTAGACACTACCAAATTCATGTCACTTGTTTGCTTAAGGTATAGAGCCTCTAAAGACTCAGAAAAAAATAGTTCTTGAGGCCTGGATTCTTCTTTTAGGAAGCATTCATTGTAGGAAGTAATATATGATAGAAATTGTCAAAGTAATCTTTTTACCCTCACTCTGAAGGTCTTCTGACTTGTGACTTTGCTTGCTCTAGTGAAGGTCTTTTCAGAGGTGCTGGAGTTCTTATGCAATCTTTCTGTGTATGTTCAACTCAGCAAAATTCTGACCTATAAAGCAGAACAGATCCTGTGTTCAGTATTTACTGTGAGAAAGTTCCATACTGAAAACTGCAAGAAGTGTACTTGAAAAACCAAGCTTTTTTCCTGTTCAGTATGTAGATATTGATTTATCTCTGTAATAATGTATGTAAATGTTTTAATATTTTTAAAAGTACTTTATTATCTTTGGCAGCATTAAGGGATAATTCAGCTCAGATTTTAATTATATCTTCCTCTGGTTTGCTATTTCAGGATCATCAGCTGTTAGATGACTAATGAAGGATTAGAAAAGGGGTTGAAGGGCTAGACGTTGAATGCTGTAGAATGCTAGTTGATGAATTAGATGAGTAACTAGAGAGAGAATCTGGTAGAAGCAGCCAAATTTGGGCAATTGGATCCAGTGGGAAACCAGCTGGAAGTAGGAAAAGGAAGATTGGAGGAAGCATCTAGCAAAATAATGATGAGTGAATTGGGTATATGTAACTTCTTCACTGTCTGCAGTAGAATGGGAACTTTAGGAAGTACTAGACAAGGATTTCAGTTTAGATGAGTGATCTCAGCACTGGTTAGGACACATCTGGAGTACTGTTCCACTTCTGGGCTCCCCAGTAAAATAACCAGAGCTACTGGACAGCATCCAGAGAAAGGCCACTAAGATCATTACAGGGTTGGAGCTTCTCTCACATGAAGA
Source organism: Petroica traversi (assembly GCA_025920805.1). NCBI lineage: Eukaryota > Metazoa > Chordata > Aves > Passeriformes > Petroicidae > Petroica > Petroica traversi. The sequence continues at coordinate 7,740,359 of JAHLSL010000022.1, forward strand.
ACAGGTTGAGAAAGTTGCTGGGATTGTTCAGTATAGAGAAAGCTCAGGGTGAGAGTTTCATCAGTGCATTGGGAAGGGAGTGGAGAGATGAGAGGCAGTGACCTCAGGTGGAAGCAAAGGAGTCTCTGCCTGAACTTAAGGTAGCACATTTGTACTGTGAGGGTAACAGTGTTGGAGCAGGTTGTCCAGAGAGGTTGTGCAATCTCCATGTTTGGAGATAGTCAGAAGGCATCTGGAGTGATCCTGGATATCCCACTCCCGTTGGTCCTGTTTCAGCAGGGGACTGGACTGGATGACAGAGGTCCCTGTCAAATTCAATTGTTTTGTCATTAAGTGGTAGGAAACCTGGAAAAATGTGAGCAAGATGTTGAGTAGGAAGCTAGTGTGGAGGAGCTGGGAGAAGAGTGTTCAGTTCTTTTGTTTAGTTTTTGATTTAAGATGTATTGAACAAAATAGTTGATTCTCAATCAAATATCTTCACAGTAAATTGTATAGGTGAGATGTTCTAGCTACTAGTGGGAGACTGACATAGGCTCTGTTGGATTTTGATTGTATTTACTTCATCAGCACGAGCAGATTTAACTTGCTGTCTCTGAAAATGTCAGAATTCATGATTAACCTTAAAGCCATGAAGTTTAGTTGTGCCCTTAAATAAATTATAGGCTTAAAGAAAGGCCAGGCTTTACCTTTTGGGTTCCTTAGAAGGAAGGCTGTACAGGGCTGTGCACAGAGCTATCCAGCTTATCAGGTACCACTGCTGCCAGCGGGATCCTGCAGCTGCAATAGCCCCTCCTGCAGAGGAAGTGGCACATCTTGCCTTGGGGCACCAGTGAGCTTGACAGCATACCTCTGCACTGGTGACCTACAGAGACATTGTCCCCCTGCTTAACACCCAGATTTATTTATTTATTCAAAAGCAGGTTATCTACTTCATGTATTGATCACTGTCATTGTCAGCTTGAAGATAAGAGTACTGAGCACAGGCTCTGCTTCTTGCCAAGGTTCTGCCAGTGTCAGCGGGGGTGTGTGCACTCTGATTAATGAAAACTAATCACTCCTAAGCTGCCTCTCTACTTTATGTGGATAGTTGCAGTGTCAGTGACCAGAGTCCTAAAACCCTCTATTAAGCTCTGGATTTTGAGCATAAGCTCTTGAAATTTTTCTAGTCAGAGGCTTCAAAGTGAGCACTTTTTTTTTTCTTTAAGATGCTTAAGACATTCTCTAACAGGGGTAATTGTGACTCCAAAGGATTTTTTTCTCAGATTTCTATAAAAGTATTCGCAATGATCTTTGCACATACATGAAGGTTTAAGATGGCACAGCATAAAAATGTGTGCTTTCAGCTGAATGTAGTGCATTTTATAATTCCAAAAGCAAGCAGTAGAATTGGGTGTGTAGCATGAATATTTGTATTGCTGAATCACAGCCCTTGTAGATTCTGCTGTGTTGAAGCACTAGTGGAACAGTTCTGCTCTGAATAATAAGAGAATTTTATCTTCTAAAAATGAGGAGTTTTCAACTTGTTTTTGAGTTTTCTGTGGAACTAGTAACTTCTTAAGGAGCTGATTAGGTTATAATTGATATTCTAGGCAACTAAATAAGAACTAAGGTAATGTTTCTGAAAATGTACACTGATGGAATCAAAGATGAAATTGAATAAATACTTTGAAACATTTGTACTTTTTATACAGTTTGAAGTGGCACGTAGTGAAGCCCACAGAATGCAGGTGGGACTCTCTGTATCCTGATTGTCATTGAGTATGTAAAGAGCAGCAGTCATATGCATAATTCCTGTAAATTTATGGATGTGAAGAAGTTCTAAAATTGTGCTATGAATTGAATCTGTTCAACTCCACTGAGCTATACTGCACTGCTCTCGCAGTTACAGAAAGTTTTCTTTATAAACAGAGGCATCTTTATTCATCTGTGGAAAAGAAGAGAATATATGAAGACCTCTGTGGTGATTTTAAATTGATTAGTCACTTCAGACTTTTCAAATTAAGGTCTATAATACTGTTGGAGACAGTTCTGAACACTTCCAAATGGAGCAAAGTTAATGTTATGTGCTGTGTGTTGCACTGGTGACAGGCACAGTTTATTTTCACTGTTCTATTCAGACAAATTCTTTGTAAAACTAGGGGTGCATGAAGGCAAGTACTTTTTAAACTTGATCTTATACTATGACAGATGGTTAATTCTTTTTTGGATTTGTGGGCTTGCTTTTTGTGACATGTGGTTACAGCAGAATGTGTATTCCTGGTGAGCTCTCCTAGGAATATTTTTTAGCCTCTGACACACGGGTGGATGGTAATCCTTGTGACAGGAAGAAAAGCTGGTGCTTCCTGTGCAGCACCAACTGCATAGGATTTTGCATTGCAGAGTACTGCCTTGGGATAGCAGTGTCTGGTGGTCTGGTTTTCAGTCTTTCCCAAACACTTCCAGCTCTCTGACTGTCTTTGACATTGGAACTCACTGTTTACTCTTCCTGTAGGGATTGGTCAGAAATTGATGTGTTTTGGTATAGGCTGGGCTGTGTTCCTGGGCTGTTAAAGAATTGATTTGGTTTTGTTTTAGAGGCTTTTCAGATTCTCACTTCAAGAGTAGATTCTGTGTTGGAAGCTGTTACCAGTGAGGAGTTACGTAGAAAGATGGAATTGGTATGACAAGATTATAACATTACCCAACAGAAACTCCTTAAGGAGTTAATTAATTTTTTTCTAGACTTGAAGCTGCATAAACACTCTAAACCATCTCAACTGTCTCCAGCTGTATCAATGATGCCCAAGTAATTTGTGGATGGGCTAGGAAATACAACACAGGGCCTAGAGCAGACCAGTGTCTTCCAGCAGCAGTCTACAAGCTTGACAGGATGGTTCAGGGCATTTCAAACTGCTTTGGGTGTCTGTGTTTGTAGTTAAGTGAATCCCAGAAGGAACCAGGCTTTTCTCCTTGGTAGAATCTGTTACTAATGTGACATGATAAATTGCTCCTGGGGGATGCCCCCTCTAGACTTTGATGTCCCAAGAGAAGTCTGTTTGTGGGATCTCTTTAAACACTGACTGTAGTCTTTACAGTTTTGCTGCGGTTCCTAAATGTTATAGTTTTCTCAGTGTACATTTGGAGATGGCGTATATATAAATGTCTTAAAAGGTTTTTTTAGGTTGCAAAGTAGAATTCATGGTGTACTTTAATCTAAATTTAATACCAGATAATGCATATAAACCCATAGAGAGTCTGTGGAGTTTTCTCTTGAGAATTCTGGTTATCTGGTTTATGTGATATTTAAAAATCTATACTCTTGAAAATGAAAGGTAAAATTAAACTTAGCACCTTTATACTAGTTAGATACAGATATTTGTCACAGGGAATGTCAGCTAGCTAGTTGTCTGGTATGTAGTTTGGTTCCCTCAAAGGACAGAATTACTTCATATTCACTACTGTGATATTGATTACATAAAGAAGCAGGACTGTTCTGGAAAAGTACAGGAAGTTACTTTTACTATCCAGGCAAAAGAGTCTTTAATAGAAAAAGAGGAAATTTTATGTGCAGTAATCATTGCAAACTCTAAATGATACGTGTTTTAGGATGTTTTTTGCTGAATGGGACAGCTTTATCAAACTATTTGTCTCAAGGACAGAAAGTTGTCTTGCTGTGGCAAAAGAGTCAGATTCATAAGAATCAGATCATGGTTTTAATTCACATGCTATCCCATTGCTGATAATTGTTTGTTTAAGTGGTCTAATGCAACATGTATATATTAGTAAAATGCGTTATTAAAACTGAAAATGGAGGTGGCTTTCAGTTAAAGCTGTCTTGAACAGCACTGTCTTTTTGGTAATTAATCTTTTTGTTGACATAAATTTGCAGCTTTTGGTGCAGTTTATGAAGTGCTCTCATATTTGCATATGCATTCATTGCTTTGGTATGAATGTGCAGTTTTATTTCATAACCGCCAGTCTTAGATCATAATTATCCACTGAATGGTCCAAATCTCACTATGGATTTTTCAGAAATAACTTGATAGGTTCGGGGAGAGTTTTTGAAACACAGGAATTGTGTCACCCAGACAGCATTATCAGACAGGAATAGGTAGTGCTGTGGCCCCATGGCTTGAACAAATACAGAGCTACCCCTGCTAAAGGGAAGAGGCCTCGCTCCAAATTTCACCTCTGTCTTAAAACTTTAATCTTTGTCTAATGTCCCATTAGGTAGATTGAGAAACTGTTTGATAGCACACTAGCTAAAGTTTGTCTTGGGAATCCCAAGCCTAGTCCCCAAGGAAATGGTTTGATTTGGTTTTCTTGGACAGGTAGCTGGTTAAGTTGGTCAGAGCACAAATGCTGAGCATAGCCTAAAGGCAGCAGGTCATACAGAGGTAATGAAGTTTTCTCCATTTTCAGGGTGTGCCTGAACATTTGAGCATTCGTTTGATAACAATAAAATGCTGACTACTGTACTCCAGCATCTTTGTAATTACCATATAGAAGGCATTCAGAGGTGATGTTTTGGGTCTCTTTTTCTAGAAAATAACAAATCCTAAGATCTCTGTATGTCATTAGGACTTCCAAATGCTTCTGCTGGTAGTTTATTAAATGAGTGGGGCAAACATCTGTTTGACATCTAATTTATGAAAGTGAGCAATTACAGAGACTATGCTGAAATATTAGACAGGGGAAGCAACAGTGCTTGCAACGTCTTAGTGTCTCTTCTGAGTAAGGGGCATCAACACTGCACTTACTTTGTAAGGAGGAAAATATTTGCATGCAGAAGTGCTTACAGGTTTCTGTGGCCCATCCAGTTCTCGTGGTGATTTTTAGTGCCTGAGTGCTCTCCAAAGCTGTAGCATGAGGTTCTGTGTTTACTGCAAATTTGCATCTTTGGAACTTTTTTTTTCCAAGTAGGATACGAGATAGAAAACACCTACACCTAGAATTCTATTATATTGTTGGTATCATATCTGTAGTCCTTTGCATAAACACATTATTCAGAAGCTTTGAGCCTTGCTTCTGGCAGGATGTATAAAATCATTACAGGATGCTTCTGATGCAAAGAAAGGATGGGGCAGGCAGCCTTTGCTTATTGCAGCACTGCTCTAGGCTGTTGGTTTTGGCTGTGCCCTCCTGCAGGGACTGGACAGTATCTTTAATCCTTTCTCCATTATCTGGTGTTGCAGTGGGTGCCACCCTCCTGCATCTGCTCAGGTGTTGTGTTTTGGCAGAGGCAGCAGTGAGGCTCTGGTGGCAGAGAAAAAAGAAGGTTCGCTGGTTGGGGAAGTGGTTCAGTGAGTGGGGCCTGAGCGGTGACCCTGCTTGGACAGGGGAATTCCCTTTGCACACTGTCCTGAAAAGATTATCAACATCTCTGACAGAACATGCACGGGAGAGCATTTGCTGACAGCTCACAGTTTATCTCAACACCTTTGATTCTCGGAGGTGAATGATGGCATTGCAGTGGAATGTGCTCAACACTTCAGTCAACAGCATTGTTCTGTGGCTGAGAGCATCTTCCTGTGCTGCCTTTGACCCTTGGGCACTTCTGCTGCTGCCTCCTTGTAACCAGCACAGTTGCTTTTACAGCCACATTGTGAACTCTAGCAAATAATTGATATGGCTGAACTTCCTTTCGTCTGGAGAGGCTCTTTTCAGCATTTCAGTTCCTGATCTAGTTCCCCAAGCAACAGGCAGGATACAAGGGTCTTGGTATAAGCGACTGCCATAGGAAATGTGACACTTGTAGTTTATCACATATTGTGATTTCAGCTAATGCCTTAGATTGCTATAATGAATTTCATGAGTTCTGACTACATTTGGACTGCGTCAAATTGTGGGGTTTGCCTTCTTTCCTCCCTTCCCCTGTTGTTTTTCAGATACACCAGTCTTTGCAGTGCTGCATCAGATTAGCTCATGGGTGCCACAGAAAGTAACAACTCAGTGTTGCTCTTTCGGATCTGTGAATTAGTGCAACTTGATATTTGGTATCATGATCACAAGGCAGGAAAGGAAAACAATCACATCTTTTAAGTAGTATTCTGCCATGAGCTGAAGGGGAGAAAATCCTGTTTCTGTGTTACAGCTGGGGAGTCCTTGGAGTGGAGAGATCATGACCGGCCTTATTTTGAACTGCAATGAGATATTTATTACAGTAGTTGTTGTTATTTGACCTGTTTAGAGGTAACATTCTTTTCCAGTGACAGCAGAAAAGCAAGGTGTAATATTCCATGGTTTGCAGGGAGCAGGTTTAATGTTCTACCGAGAGGAACATGGCATTTGTTGGATTTGAATTAGCAAAGATTTTTTGTAAAGAAAGTAAAATTTCCTGGAAAGATTACCTCTAATACAGTTATTTTCAGACATGTTTATTAGTGTGCAATCTTTTGTGCAGCTGGGGGATTTGTGTTCCAATCTCCACATTAACTTTTTGGCTTCTGTAACTTCAGTCTTCCTACCTAGCAGCAGCAAGAGTCTTGAAGTCCTTCATTCAGTCTGGTGTTTTGGTAATGGGCTATCATGAGCTCTTTGCTTAAGCATTTGCCTTTTTCCAAAAAGTTTCATCTCATCTGCTGTTGTTGATAGATAAGAAGTCTGTCGCACTGGCTGTCTTGAAATTACTCACCTTCTGTTCTTGATCTTGCTGTTTTGACAGCACCACAAAGTCTGCATTAGAAGTTTACTCCAACTTTTTATTGAAAGTGGATCTAACACTCTGCCCTCCCCTAGACTTGTAATAACTAGATTATAATAATAAATAGATTATAATATAATGAATTTATCTTCAGACATTTAGTAATACTCTTAAGTATCACTGGTTTAACATTTTGATTTTCTGAAGCTTGGAAATTGTATTTATATAATCCCCTTTTTAGAAAGGCCTTGACTTTTTTTGGGTTTTTTTTTTCCCTTTTCTTTTTGCTGCTTTGTTTTCTTAATCTGATATGCTGCTCACAGTCAGTAAAAAATGGACTGGAAGTACCAAAATGACTATAATAAAAGGAATCATTAAAAAAACCCAACATCCTGCATTTGAACTGTTTGGAAAAGGCCTTCTTTGTAAAAAGGTTATCAGGGATGGAAAGGTTCTGCTAAAACAGACTTAGAGAACTAAAATGTTATTATTTTGCTGAGTGGTGCTATTAATCATCCTGATTTAGGGAGTAAAAGCGTAAACAAGGTCTGAGTAGCTGTGAGGTTGCTTTATTAATGTGTGTTTGGTGGTAGGTAGAACAAATGGTAGTGCAGCAGCCTCCTGCTGCCTTCTCTCAATGTTTTTGGTACTTTTTTCTTCTGCCTGCTGTACTTGACTGTCAGAATAGTAAAGGAGTAGTTTCTGTGACAAGTCCTGCCCCTTTTCCTGTCTCAGCACAATCCATCTTGCCGAGCATTCTGCAGAGCAGTGCAGAATGTGGTTGGTCTGTGTTACTTGAGGGAATTACAGGAAGAGACTGGGGGATTGTTCCCAGGGCTGCTGACAGCAATCACCTGATGTTTGAACATGTGCTGATACCACGTGCTGACCTCTTCCTTTGCTGTGGAGGCTGATAAGGCATGGCCAAGTCTTGGTTAGACTTTGGTGTGGCAGTAATCCACTGAGGAGCTGGGTTGATATCAGGGATCCTTGGACAGTCCATGATCTTCCCTTAAATAACTTTGTTTCTGCAGCTGTTGTGTTGGGGAGGAGAGATTCACTTGCAGAATAGGCTGATACACTGTGGGAGATTAAAAACTCAGAGCACACATGATAGGTTGTTTTGTTTTTATTCAAACTCCAGGTAACGAGAAAATTTGGATTATAAATAGAAAGGTTAACAGTGGGAGTAATATAATATAGATCATTTGTACACGTGAGTGAATGACCTTCATAACTAACCTCTGAGTCATTCCTGTGAGAATAAATTGGACTACAAAACAATTAACTGCAGTGGTTGTACTTGCTGGTTGATATGCTAGACTGACAAAACTGGCCTTTTTAAAAATGGACATAGTGCTTGTTTAGGAATTTATAATAATTCCTGTATTTCCATGGTCAAGTGTTGGTTAATTTCTATAAAGGTACTAATAGGTCATCTTTATATTGAGGAAAACTTGCTTTACATGCAAAAAAAAAGAAACTACTAAACAAAAAGTGTCTGAGGTAGAAAAAAGTCTTATCACTTCCTTGCCCAGTGTAGGTAAGATAAAAGTTTGGTCCTGTGTTGTTTTACTCAATAACTGTGGAGGTTAGGAGAGGAGTAGAGTTATTTTTTACCAACTGCCCTTGTTCAGCATAAATACATTGTCATGTTTCACATTTAAGTAATTGCACATAAACCAGATGGTAACTTATCTTTTTATCATATTGATTAGTTAATGATGCATAATTCATATTAACTTGGTGATTTATCATAAATTAGCTTGGATTTTTTGTGGAGGTACCAGGGGTGGAACAAATACTGCATTTCTGACCTTCTCTTTGTCAGCTGTAGTTCTGAGCAGTCAGGCAGGCACAAGTCTTTCCTTGCTTTCATACCTCCATTGCTCCTATCACCAGGTTCTGCATTTTTCACTTAAAGCTTATTCTGAGCTTTCAGTAATGAGTCTCTACTTGCAAAACTTGGTAAAATCATTGGCACTCTATAACATTCATTCTGGGAGAGTTGTGATTGATTAAAAGAGTGGTTGTAGTTCCTAAACTTTTCTAGCTTTAATGCAAGAATTGTGTTTATTGACTCTGGTTTATGATTGCAATTTTTTTCTTTTGTTCTTTGTCTGGAGAGAATTAGAATAAAGCAGTTTTCTGGTAATTCTAGTAAATAAAGATTGCTTGTATAGGTGCTGGTGGTGTACTCATGGATCAACACACACCCCCACCCCTCCCCCAGTCTTTTTTTTTTCTCTTTTTGGAAAGAGACTATTGTCTTCCTGGTGGGGATCGAACAATAGCTTGTTCTAATGAAAAACAGGGGAACTTGAATTTGAAATAACCTTTTTATCCATGTCCCCCTTTCTCTATTTTTGTCCTCTCCCTTCCTGCTTGGTACAGACTGAATGCCTCTTTGGGACGCTGTGTGTAAACCTCCATACTTTGCTGCTAAATGTGCATCAGAATATGTGTTTGGAGTATCTAATGTGGCAAGTGCTAAATTAAACACTTGGAACACTTTAGGATTATGAGTCATCAATCCCTGGCTGCTGTTTTTAGATTTCAATAATTAATACAACCTGTCTGAAAGTTACTTTGCAGATCATGGTGATCCACAATAAATCTTGAATAGAAATAAGCTAGGAAGTTCAAGTACCTGTATGCAATATTTTCCATTAGGTTTGCTAGTTTTTAATCCTAAACAGGTAAAATTAGGAAATGAACTAGTTTTTAAAGATAAAATTATTTTAAGGTCCAGAAGCAAGCAGAATTTAGACCAGAAAGAGCATAGGAATTACCTTTGGAGGAGTCTTAGTTCGGTAGACTCAAATATTTCAAAGGAAAAATCTTATCTGTAAAAAATAGGGTTTTTTTCAATAAAGAATCCCTAATGATTAAATACAGAATCATTCAGTAATATTGACCTCTTAAATGTTCTGTTTTGTAGAAGACCCTTTTGAGGACTTCTTCGGGAGCAGGCGAGGTCCAAGAGGAAGCAGAAACAGAGGTGGTGGTGGATCATTTTTCTCTGCCTTTAGTGGATTCCCTGCTTTTGGAAGTGGTTTCTCTCCGTTTGACACAGGTAAATATTATAACATTTAAGAAAGAATGCAATTTTGGCTCACAAAGCAGTGCAATATAATAAGCTGGTTTCTTCATTCAGGCAATTCTGTGACTTTTTTTTTTTTAATTAAGCTGCTGTCTGAAAGATGTAAATGTAAATAAAGCCATAGTTAGAATATGTGGGCTATCTGAAAGTTTGTGTGAAGTGAAGAGATCTCTAAGAAGAACTTTGTTTTCTTTAATTTGGTGCTACAGCTTCTTTATAGCTTTAGAATTCTATTGTTCTGTTTGCTTTTAGGAATGTGATGGTTTTTATTACAGGTCCTGAAAAACATGTGCCCAAGCCCCATGGCACTACTTAGTTTGTGTGCTGGGAATCTGGGTATTGGTTGGGATGTTCATATCCAGGACTTGCTCTGTGTGCCAGCTCAGGGCATCCCAGCATCTGCACTAAAGCTGATGATCAGATCCATTGGAGTTGCTGGCTTTCCCGAGTGCAGAGCATGGCTAAAAGTTGAGTTCAGCTGACAGGCTCAAATGCCTTTTCAGGGGAGGAGTTGACAGATGGTTTTTGAGCAATGCTGTGCATTTGGAATTTGAACTGTGGGTCCATAGGAGAGAAATGGATGGGGCTGGAGCCATGGTTTTATGGTCACCTTGGTGTTTAATGCCATCTACTCACTGATGCTGCATCATGCTGAGGGCTTCCTGAAAGTAGGATGTAGACTGAGTGGATGATAAATTTGGATCCCACAGTTATGCAAAATGACATTTTTAGTCAAATGCCTTCTGTTTCAATAGGTTTTACTTCGTTTGGCTCCCTGGGACATGGAGGCCTTACTTCATCGTTCTCCTCTACGTCATTTGGTGGCAGTGGGATGGGAAACTTCAAATCAGTATCAACCTCAACTAAAATAGTTAATGGCAGAAAAATTACTACAAAGAGGTAAGTGATAGAAATATATTTATAGTCTCTACTGTATGTAGAGACTTACATGACTATAATTACATGCAAATAAACATACTGTATCTTCGCACACATACATATAGTGATACACTGTGTATGTTTTTTTTTTACTTTGGTCGTTATGTTCATCATATTACTTGGAGTTATCTGAATGCTTAAATATGTTTTGAAATATTTTATTGGGTTCTCTGTCTCTTCTTTGCATTGTTAATTAATGCTGTAGCTGGAGTTCTTTAAGGCTTCAGAACCTTGTGTGTAATGCTGAGCCTTTTACTATAGTCCTTGACCACTGTCTGCCCAGTCATCTTGAACTTCTGGAAGGGAAATGTGCTTCGTGTCTGCTGGTTGTGAAGCTTTTGACAGGGAATTGGGAAGACTCTTAGTTCTGCAGACATCATGAAAGAATTTTCCATAACATCTGCTTAGTGTGCTTTCCTAGATCATGTTTGAGTGAAGTTTTTCTAGTAATTTTCTTCTGTCTGTTAAGTGAAATAATCAACTGAAGCCTGCTTTGGAGAAAAATGTGCCTGTTTGTTGGAAAGTGAATTTTCAGGTCCTGTACACAGTGTACTTTCTCTCCATTTCATGCTTGTGATGGGGAAATCATTGCATTTGGAAAACCCAAATCTTAGCTATAGATAACCTACCTGAAATATAATGGTCAATAAAGGAGTACTGAACAAGGAGTTGAATGTAATTTCAATATTTAATAAGAATTATGGAAAGGCAAGGGAGGATGAATTATTTTGTTGGTTAACTTGTGTCCCATACTTGTAAGTGCAAGGTTCTTCTGTGACCTGTTGTTCTGGAGAGCTCCTGTCATCTTGACCACTTAAAAACAGCCTCTGGCATCACTGGTGTGATATTTTTCTCCGAGTGTATTCCAGAAAAATCAAAAGCTCTCTTTTCCATCAGGGATACTTGAATTGTGTAACATACATGCTGGTCATAAAGCTGGTGTATAATAGGTCTACAGATCACTTGCTCTGATCAAATTAAAAGCAGATTAAAGACTGTCTTGTGTGCAAAATTGTGATTGGATGTAGAATATTATACATTTAACAAACAGGTGGGGACTAAATGCAGTGTCAGGGTCGTGCAGTTGATCTGTCAAGGCACTTAGGCCTAGATAACAATATGCAGTATGAGCACAACTGTGACAGTGTCTGAGGTGGCATCTGTAACTGTGAACTCTGCATTCTGGAGAATTCCAGCTTCCAGAAGGCAATTTTCCTGCCTAAGCAGTGGGGAAATGCAGATGGTTGCTGGTGACAGCTGCAGCACTGGCAGCTACCAAAGCTTACCAGGTACAGTTGCATTAAGCAGGTGGTGCTCCCTCACAGTTATCCAAACCTGAGGTGTGGGGTGTGTTTAGAACTGCCTGCAGTGCTCTAAAATGGCTCCTGGTGTTTTTTTTGTCCTGCAGGATTTTTGAGAACGGACAAGAGAGAGTAGAAGTTGAAGAAGATGGCCAGTTAAGGTCGCTAACAATAAATGGTAAGGAGCAGCTGCTACGCTTGGATAACAAGTAATTCAACGCACGCATTTAACAGAAATTTTAAGCTATAACAGCCACCATTTGAGGATTGACAGGAACATTTTTTGAAGATTTCAAATGAATTCAACTTTCTGTATATCCGTACTCAATCTTAAGTAGTATAAGTAGCTCACAGAAGCTCGTATTTGTCATAGACTTTTGAGTTAATTGTTGGGACCACATCAATTGGACCATTTTTTTGTCCTTAAAATTGTTGTAAACTTCTGTATGCACTTTTCTTTTATCTGTGATCAAGGTGAACCATGATCCTTCAGTAGTGCTAGGGCGAGATGTACACTAACACTAGCATGAATCTTGCTTTTTCCAATTTGAAATGTGAGCCAATTAGTAGTTCAAGTCTGCTGTGAAGTTAACAGTTCCAGGATAACCTTTTTAATAATTTCAACTTTTTTTTTTTATGTTTAGTAGTGAACAATGTTAATACATTTCTGGTAATGCATTTCTGGTTTAAATAAATTAAGGATGTTTTCTAGTTGTGCATGAATGCAGACGACTTTAGTAAGTTTTGACAAATGTTTAAATGTGTAATGTAAGCAAAAGGTAAACAAAAGTGAAGCCAGTGAGCTGAGTCTTTTGTCATTTGCTAAAAAAAATTCAAAATGAATAAATGCTGATGTTTGTGGTGCATTCTTTCATGAATGGCATTTGTAACCTTCCTGTGTCTGTGTGTGATTTGGGCAACTTGGGAAAACGGTGCTTTTTTTTTTTTCCTTACCATCTTTTTCTTCAATCTTAAGGATGAGGGCCTTTTTTCCTTGCAGATGTTTTCTTCAGTGTGACTGAAAACATGTTTTTTTAATTTCATTTCTAAACCTGTATTTTAAGCACCTGTTTTTAAGAAGCATTCAGAGACTGACTCTCTAACTCCATCTTTTGCCCTAATATGTAATTATTTTAGGTCTAGGCCTAAAACAACTCTATTTTAAGAAGTTGTCTAAAGTTTTAAATTTGGAGATTTGCTTCAAAAATAATCTGTAGTGAATATAAATATGCATTTCATAGATTTATTTAACATTTAATAATTGCAAAAAGACTTTGAGAATTAAGAAATTTTTTTTTTGCTATATTGAGAACAAATAATAATTGCTTTAAAGATTTGGATGAAATTACTAGGATTATGATATCTCACTCTTACTTTTAGTCTTCAACCAAAAATTGAAAGATGGATTAATGCCCTTTGTTAAATTAATGGAGTGAAGTAAAGTGTTCATTTGTAGCTAAAACCAGATTTTCAAATTTTAGTGAAAGATGAATTAGTTTTGGTGTGTCACAGAGAAAGCATGCAGGTAACCAATGGTGTCTGTTAACACCTGCCAGGTTCTGGATAGTTCCATGCATAAATCATGGATGTGCAGTTTTCATCTGTGCACCAGCTTTGGACATTTGGCCGTCACAAAACTCTTCAGGGTGGCTTAGTGTTTTAAAAAAAAAAAAAGCATGGTGTTTTCAAATGATCACCTAATGCCTTCTTGCTGAACACCATCTGCTTTGTACTAACAAATGTGTTGATTGTTAAATACATTGAAAAGATATGCTCTTGTTTTTCACGCAGGAAAACCGTTTCAACTTAAGCCAAACCAAGCTAACAAACTGCTACAACAGAATTCGTATTTGCAGTAAAGTTAGTATATTGTACTTTTGTCCCTCTACCATTAATGCTAATTTGATAGAACTTTAAGAAAATAACATGTAGAAGAAAAAATAAATATGTACTTTGGTTTTGGGACTAAAGCAGTTATGTATCTTTTCAAGTTCTTTGCAGAGTTCCTGTCACTTCAGTGTTGTGTTTTTGATGTAGAAGCACAAGCTTAGTTTAGAACTAAACAGTGTTTTCTTGTTAATGCTGTTTTTTCCCTCCCCATGTATGTTACTTCTTGATCCAGATAACTAAACATGAAATTTCTTTCAAAATTTGGCTTTGTTGTGATGTCTTGAGTTATTAAAAATGTTAATTTATATTTATAGGATGCAGTGTGCTCCTTTAAATTATGTAAATTGTAAAAAGTGCTTTAAAATTGATTAACCGAGTCAAATAAAATTAGGACAATCTGGAGTTGAGTTTGAATGCTTTCCTCTGGTTACCCATAGGTTTTGTATTAAAGTGCCAAACTTCGCCTTCTAGTTTTATTCCAGGTCATTTTCCTTAACATTTAAATTACCTTGCTCAGGTTAGGAACACAATTAGGGTGGCAAATCTGTACCCACATAATTCATATCTTCTTACCTAGGGAAGTGTGGTCCTTCTCACAGTGTTACACACAAACAAGATTCTGTAGAGAAATTCTTTAACACTAAATGTGCTCAAGATCCAGTGTTTTGGGCAGTCTCTGTTCTGCCTTCAGATCCATGAAGCTGCTTGTCAGAGCTGCCAAAAAGCAGCATTAAAATGGCAGTGCTGCACTTCCTTGGTAGAAAGAGAAGCTGGCAAAACACAAGGAGTGAGTCAGCAGAAGGCAGAATTTGACAGTAGATTCTTGCAGGAGTGAGATTGCCACACCAGCAATTCCATAGGCTGGTGCTTGAACTGGATATGTGGTCTTGGTCCAAATATATCACTGGACCAGCAATTCCAGCTCCAGATTTTAAAAATTGTCATCGTTCACTTGACCTAAACCTAACAGTCTCCATCCCTTTCTGTACGTTTTTTGAAATAACACCACATCTAACTTTTTTTTTTATGCAACTTCTTGCATCCGGCTTCATTTTTAAAACACAAATCCACATTCCATGTTTTATTCAGAAGTTCTTCTGCTGAATTTAGTTATTTTCTCCTGAAAACCCACTTGTCAGGTTTCTTTGAACAAAAATTTTATGTTTTTCCTTTCTAATATATAATTTCCCTGGATGTACGAGACCTGTTTATTAGAAGTGATAGATTATCAAAGGCAGCACATTTCCTTAAACTTCAATTTTGGCCAAAATAGTACAAAATAATTAATTACAGAAAAGGTTCTTAATAGCAAATTCTAGACATCAAATGTACAGTGGGATGAGGCAGCTTTCAAAACCAGGTGCTGCTGGATTAAAACTGCTATCTTTTCATACATGGATTAATTTTGAATGTTTAGGGACACCATCCCATTTAAATTAAGCTTCCTGGAAAAACAGCGGTTTGGAAAAACCAAGATGGAGTTTTTGAACCTGCTAAAGTCATACACTCTTTCATGCTCTGCTTCAAAGTTCATTGGTGGATACAAGAACTTTGTGATGCTTTCTCCTGGTGCAGCCTCTCTGCGGCCCCCTGTGCATGGCAGTAATTGCAGTGCAGCACACTAACCCCAGTTTCTCTGTAGATTGCATGGCACCTACCCCTTCCACTCGGCTTTACTGAAGGAGTTTGGGATTCTGTGTCAGAATGCTCACATTGTAAAGTGGCTGCACTCCTGCAGCGCTCAGTTCTCACAATACCTTCTCTGCTGAGAATCAGAGGGATTGGTTTGTGGGGTAGGGGACAAAGCTGCTCTGCAGAGAATGTGTATGTGGCATTTTTAAGGTGATCCTGTATCAACTTGTGATTAATTGGTGAGCTGAGTTGGAATGCTGAAAACAAGATTGTAAAAGATTTAAAAACCCATCATCTCTAAGCCCAAGGGGTTTGTATCTCAGTGTTTGTGTTTGGTTATCCTGTTTCCTTGACTCCTTCAGTGTTTTGGCATTAGGTGTAACTGGAGGTTTGTCTTTCGTATTTAGCTGTGCTGTGTTTCAGACCATCTGTGGGATGGTCCAGTGATAAAGTTAGATTTTATTTTTTTTACTTGTGGATATGTGAGTTCCTGGATCTGCTTCTGTTGTGTTTGAGAAGTGAGCTTAATCCCTCCTTTGCCCAAATTTAATCTGTGGTTGTTACAGGACAGTGCTTCTGAAGATGATTGTGTTGCAGAATGAATGCTACACTTGTTTGATGCCTGTGGTCAGAGAACCTTTGAAAAGGGGCTCAGTACTTAAAATACTTGTTAACGTTTATGTGGAAGTGTTTCTTGGTGATTTTGGAAAATCTGCCTCTTTGGTTGTGATTTTTGGATATTCTGGTATTTAGGCTTATTTTTAAGTCATGGTATTTTCACGGGCTAGTGGCAATATGAACATCAGTAATCTGCCAGTCAACAGCAATCAAACTTGGAAACTTTCCTTTTTTTAACATAAAGAAGCTTGTTTGTACTGTCTGCTCCCTCAGGGCTTGTTTACTTTAGGTTGAATTGTGACCACAGATTTGCTTTGCCTAGTACTCAATATAGACCGTTTGGGTTTTTTGTTATTGTTTGTCTTCAAGTGGTTGTGGTAGGTACAGAACTTCTCATCTTCCACCTGAAATGCTGAAATGGTCCTTACATGGCAAGAGTGCTGGAATGAAGAATATTTACTTTGTTAGTGTTACAAACTGTACCTTTGAGTTTGTAATTCTAGTGGGTTTTGAAAAAAATCCCTCGGCTAGAGTTGGTTGTTGAGTGAAGTGCACTCCTGAAAGGTTAGAGCTGAAGGTGGTTGGTTTATAATCTGCTATGTAGGTCATACTTTCACAAAATAATAAACCTCATGTCTGAGATGCTGCTGTCAGATTAAAAAAAAAACCGAAAGAATTAAAATCCTGTGATGATCAGAGCCATAACCTTGAACCTCTGCAAGCTGTGCTGATTTAAATTCATTGAAACTTCTCTGAAAACTCTGTTCTGGCAGACTCAGTGCTGCATTAGGTGTTATCTCACTTACAACAGCTGGTAGAAAGTTAATCAAAACGCCACAGATGAGCACTCTATGCTCTGTCATGCTGCTGTGGCCAAAAGATAGGCAGGAGTTTGGAGGTGATGGTGCCCAGGCCTGAAAGCTGGGCTGTCCTGGTGTGAGGGAGATTGCACTGATGGCCTGACTGCTAATTACCTTCTAAATAAAGGAAGTGGAAGACTTTCAGATGATGTCAGTTTCAAAATGTTGTGGTGGGGATTAAAGTACATTTAATTGAGAAGATAAGTAAAACATTTTATCAGAAGGACGCTGTTAAATAGAATTGTCTCTTTAGTTCCCTGGCTTTTATGATGAAGTTAACTTTGCAGCATATTGAGTTAATTTTAAACTCACTAAAAATAGGTAATTTTTGAACCTGACTTGAAACTGACAGTCAAGAAAATCCATTTTTAGAGGCTTCTGGTAATAACTCTTAAAATGGCTTTGGCCTACAGCTTAATCTCAGATGAGGGCTCTTCTATTCAATGCAGCCAACTTTAAGTGAATATCATAAAAATAGAGAAAACAAAACCCTGTAGCTGTTAGTTTACCAGGAGTGAAAATAAAACTGAATACTTTCATTCACCTGAATGTTAGAGAGAGATTAAATAGTAACACCTAGTTTGTAAAACCTCACATGAGGATGTTGGTCTGTTTTGTGATAGAAAGATAATATGGTACATTGAGAAGGCTTCAGTTCTTCCTTTTTTTTGATTGTTATAAGGCAAATTTGAAATTTCCTGCATTGTTTCTTATTTGTAAATTTATTTGAGTTACTAAATGAGAGAGGAATCCAGCATGGGTGACTGGTCATAGAATTCATGTTGTGCAACACACATTCCTGATGGGCAGAAAAGAGAATTACTTGGCTGTGTTTGTAATGGAGTTACTTGAAGGTGTTTCAGCTGAAAATGCAAAGTAGTAGCTCTGGAATCTTCTGTCTTGGTTTCCAGTCACAAGTTGAGTTGTGGTGCAGGAGGGGAGTTTACCTCCCAGTAATAAAAAAAGTCATAAGGCTGCAGAGACTTTGAGACTTCTGGTAGAGAAGCTGGGCAGCCTCATCCATTTTTCGGTTTCCCTCCAGAAATACACGTCAGGTCTGTGCTAATCTTTGTGACTGATACATAGAGTAAGATTAACTTGCTAATTTGTCACACGTTTACATAACTGTCACCATGGCCACCTCTGGCAAAGTTTTCTCCTAGACGTGTAGTTGGAGGCTGCCTTTTACTCTTTACAGAAACTAAATCTGCGTTTGTCATCCCGTTGTGATATTTGTTATACTCAGCAACAGAAATACTGTGCTTTGCTTTTGTGAAAGAGCATTCTGTAGTATCAGTCCCTGTCAATCTCCTTCCCGGGGAAGCTAGACTGTGGATGTTTCAAAATTGTTTTGAACTTCTCTGTGAAAGTATTTCTTAAGGAAAATGGAGAAAATCACAAGGCCAAGGCTTGACATTTCTGCAGTCTCTTAGCCAGTCAGAGGACAAGGCCTTCTGTGTTCAGAGGAGTTTGGCCAGGCTTTCTGTAATAACACTGCCTCTCATCAGAAGGCACTTTGGTGCTTTGAGTTATTTGGACATCTGTTAAGTAGTCACTCAGACACCCCTGAAAATTACTCTGCTAATCTCAGTGTATACATTTCTTACTGCTGGGTGCCCATGGAAATATGGTCAGGTCCTTATCACCAAATGAAAGGGCATTATTTATCTGTTCTGCACAAAGTGCAAGCTGAGTATCCAGGAGAGCAGTAGAGAGCTACAAATTCACTTAGAGCTGTTTTGGGCGAATCTGGTATTGCCTGCAAGCAGGAATAGCATTCACAATCCTCCTGCTCTCAGTTTTTGACTGTGCTCCTGAGTAATTGCAAATAGGTGGGAGATTTTCCTCTTGGGGACATTAACCTTGAGAGTTAGGACAACCACCAAAATGTTTGTTAAACCCCTCTGGTGCTACTTTGGTCTTTTCTGGGATTGGATGGCTTAGCCCTGAGAAGAACAGCAAATGTTAAGGTCCTTGAAACCAGAAAGGGAGAAGCAGGGAAACAATGCAGCTTGTTTTGTGCTGTTGACATGAATTTCAAGGACTTTTCTCCTCATTTGGCTTTTGCCTTTCCCATCAGGAAAACACGGTCACGAGTTATCACAGTGAATGCAGAAGTGGTGGGTGTTTGTCTGTGTCTCCTCCTTCAGTGAACCCTGCCTGTTCTCTGGCTGCCCAGGCTCAGGGCTGCTCTGGAGGCTGCTTCCCTGCCAGCACAAGCAAGGGAGGTGCTTCTGCAGCCTGAGAATGGTGTGCCAAATTCCACTTTGATTCTAAAAAAATGTGTACAGCAGTTAGAAAAAACTGAGCATATCAGAGGTCGCCTTGTTTGGAAGAAGAGTATAAATATTTGTATCAGGCTAGACAAATTCAAATGAGAAGATAAACACACATTTTTAACACATGGATGATTAACTGTTGGAAGAAGCTGCCAAGAGCAGTAGTTTCTCTGGCTTTCAGTGTCTTAAAGATCAGCTTTCTGAAAAATATCTCCTAGTGAGAAGGGAGTGTTTGGGCTTTTCAGAGAAGTAGTGGAAGCTCTGGGAGCTGGGGGCGCAGAGGGAGATGCACCATGGAGCTCAGTATTCCTTCAGGCCCTCCTCCAATTCTGTGTCTTGGCTTCTTCCCTCCTGATGTGTTGACATGAATGCACAGGTCATGTTCCCTTCCTGTGGTATGAGACTGGGGGATGCTTTTGTGATGTGGGGCTGCTTTTCCTCTTGGGATATGCCAAGGAAGCAGGGGAGTTGGGAAGAGAGGAGCCAACAGCACGTGCGTCTGGGGCAGCCTGGTGACACTTGCCCTAAAGCATCCAGCTTGGGATGTGTGGGTGCCAAGAGTGGACTTCATGTGGGAGAAGACATCCTGGATCTGTTCAGGTAAGTTGCTTTATTGTAATGAATGAATTGGATGTTAAGGAGGAGGAACCAGGGCGGGGTCCATGATGACTGTCCCAGGGAATTAGGTTTGGAATCTGCACAGTGAGCCCTTGTGTTTGTCCTGTCTTCTCATCAACTGCTGACTGCACACCTTGAGGCAGCCTAATTCCAACTCCTGAGGTGAAGATTAGGAGGTCTCTTGTTAATCAATGTAATGATACAGCAAAGATCCACATTTCAGAGCGAGCTATTCATTTTCTTGAATATGGAAAATGTTTTAAGGATTTAAAGTTTTTTATTTTTAGTGTGTTAAATCTCCTGTGGATAGCTATAAGTGTATTTTGAATTTTAAGTGACTATGGTGAAAGGAGCTGTTTTTTTGTTAATGGAATCACTTTTGGTAGTGTGCTAAATGCCAAAGACTGAATTATGTCAGATAAATAGTTCTACAGAATAGCCCGAGAAGTGTCCTACAGGGATTATGTGTGTGAAAAACCTCTGGATGCTTTCTTGGATTTTGGTAGATTTATTTCTAAGAGAACCTTGAGGAAAGACAACTTCCTAGAATTAGAACTCAGCAGCATTTGGGTCATACAAGCAACAAACAGTTTGTAACAAAACTGAAATGTAAGCTACTGTGTGGTAAAATCCTGGTATCTCTTAAGGTCCATCCAGATTTTCTGGGAAAGGTATCCTGCTTGAAGCATGCTGGAGCTCCAGAACATGTGTCTTCAATGGTCAAATTAACTGTATTTTGAGATCTAAGTATTCAGCCCTGAAAATAGCCTTTGTGCAGTCTCCTTTCTGAACAAGAAATAAAAACTGGAAGGCTTTTGCCAGTCACCAGCATGGACAGAGCCAGCTGTAGTGACACAAGGAATCTTGTTAATGGAAAAGCAAACAAGTGTACGTGCTGCACTGCTCTGCCCTTTTCTGGCCGAAAAGAAGGCTCGGACAGAAACATTTCTGTAGTTTGCAAAGTGTGTAGCCAGTGTACACCTCGTATGTTTGTTAGTAGTAAATGGCTTCAAAACTAATTGGTTTTATATGTCCCAAAATTGGAACTTGTCAAAGGAGAACAGTTCTGTTTATTTTATCTATATTTTCCATGGACCTTCAAAGATTTGAGTTGCATTCTGTGTGGAACCTATTTCACAGGTGGAAAATGCAGTTTTGTTTGCTGTACAATTCAAGTCCCCAGTCACTGGCAGAGACATTGCCAGGTGTTCATAGGCTAAACACTGTTTTCTTAGAGAAGCAGGTAGAAAATGACCATGGTGTAGGTGTTTGGTTTTACCACTGTTAAGTAAAAAGAAAATGATATGTACTTTACTATGCATATTAATATTTTAGAGGTGTTATATACCAATGTCAGTTACTACTATATAGTATATAATTGCAAGGGGAGGCGTGTCTAAGTAATTTTGAAAGTACTTTTGAGATGTTGCTATTGCCCTACTTCTGATCTATATTGAAAGTGTGAGCCTTAAAGAATTGGAAGAAAGTCCTTTTGGTTAAAGGTTAAAAGGAAGTAATTTGTCCTGAAGCTTTCTGATAGCAGTTGTGTAGCTGTTGATAATTTATTTATTAATAGCTATAACTCTGTCTTGAAAAGTGTCATAGAACAGAAAGTGACTTTTAAGTGGCTTCTAATGCAGTGACTAATTGAGAAGATGCTTCTTGTAATCACTCCTAAAAACAAGAAGCTCAACTCAGGGAAATAAACATTCTTTTTCTGAGAAGACACAGGTGTTTAAACCTCCCTGCTCTTCTTGATGAACCAAATTGAGAACATAAGATTAATTGATTACTCTTATGTAGTTTCCACTCTTCCCTCTCCTCTAGCACTTGCTCTGAGATCACATGTGTGCTTTGCTCTGGAAATGTTTATAGAAGATGATGACTACATCCCTGGTAACCCTTTTCATGGAATAAATCACAGAGCCAAGTGCATGCCCGTGCTGCTCTGTTGCAGGGGAGGTGCTTGTTGCCCTGCACAGAATAGTTTCCAATAGTGGAAAGTTCTTTTATGAGAGCTGTTTGTGGGGGGGAATTTTGCCTTGTGCCTCCCAGCTCCTCCTGAAACCAAAAGCCAACCTTGGTTCACGCTGGGCTCTCGATTCAGCTCGCTGCTGTGTTTTCTGGGTGTGGTGGCAAAATTACCCAAATGGTTGATGTCTCTGGTGCTGAGTTTGTGCCTGTAAGTGGCACAGAGCCAAGCTGTCAACTTAGAGTGCAGCTTTCATGTGGGTTAGATGATAGATTGTTAACAGAGGTCAAAGCCTCTTGGCTTTTCTTTTTTCGTGACAATTCTGGCTAATCTGTCCTTAAAATACGGGTCTTCCAGATTTTCAGTTGAAACTGGGGTAGAGGTGGACACTCAGGTCCTAGCTGAACTGTCATCAGTGTCTGTTTATTGCTGTTACAGCAGCATGGTTTTAATTATTTATTTATCTTCTCAATTGAATTCAATGCTTTGAAAGCTTTTGCAAACAGATTCCATCTCCTGGAAGGAGATGTCACTGCCCTTTTGGCTCCGATTTTCCAGTCCTCTATTCAGTCCTGACTAAGCAACTTTCTCCTTAGAAAAACAGTTAATGATTTTTTTATTTAGTATTTTAAAATATTACTGTAATAGGAGATTGTTTCTGTAGAGATACCAGGCTGTATCCAATACCAACAGTTTGAGCAAGGTCAGAATTTTAATTGGAAGTGATGAAATGTTCTCAAATGTGCATAGTCTGGGACTATTTCTGTCAATCACTGACTTGCATGATACCAAACATAAGGTGAACATCAGCCTTACCTGTTGTGCATCTGTTCCAGATTTCCTTTCTCTGTCACACTGCTGATTGCAGGACGTTTCCAGCCCTGCAAAGGGAGCCACTCTGGTTCACGAGGCTGAGGAGAAATGCTTTTGTGCAAATGAAGTTTGACACCTTCTCACTTAGTAAAACTCTTGGCAAATGTTTCTGAGAAGATTCTGAGTTTGCTGGTGTTCAAGGAGGAGGTGGAGTAGCTCTGCTGGATGCTGCCAGTAGTACAAAATTGTACTTACACAGCTCAAACCTCTGCAGTTTTGGGATTTGTTTTTATAGTTTTTCAAATATTTATACCGTGATACAATGAGCCCACTGACAAAGAGTCACTTAAAACATTTGGAAAAGCTTTCATTGCCATTACAGAATTACAGGAGATGAGGGTACATCTTTATGCTGGGTGATTTGGAGCAGAAGCTGGTTCTGCCAACTTCATATTGAGCTGTTGTTCAGTTGTGCAGTTCTGGTGGGTGCAGCCCTCCCCAGGTCACATCCACCTCTCCCCCAAGAGCCCTTGGGCACTGCAGTGTGCGTTCCAGCCTCTGGAATGTGGAGTGCTCCAGCTTCTCTACCTTTAAGATAGTTCTTAAATACTGCCCTCCTCTTTCTTGCTTTGGCCCCAGAGATCGTGGTTGGAATCGATTCTTACTGTCCTTGGTGCTTCGTCCTGTGGGTCTCAAAGGTGTGTGAGAAGAGGAGAAGGTGGGGTGGTGCCACTGCAGCCACACAGGATGGGAGCAGCCCTTGCCCTGGCAGGGCAGCTCTGGGGTGGCCTTCCTGGGTGCACCAAGAGGTACTAATGTCACTCTTCAAACTCTCCTTCTCTTCCCAAAACTCACAAAGCTCTCTTGGTAAAATCTTGCCTGCTCCCACTGGATCTCTGCAGAAGGAGCGTATAAAGTGACTGGCGTTACTGTTCCCAGGCACAAAAGAGAATTGTAAGTATTGGTAGTGTTGGGTGGTAGTCATTTCCCTGGTTTGGTGTTTGGTTGAGAAAATGTTCATTTCTGTGTTCTCTTTTTTGGCTGTTTGGGTCAGAAGTTCAGTTTGAGCAGCATACATGGAACAATTTCATGTTGTCTGTTTAAATACATGCATGTATATGTCTGCATACATTTGCATTTATAAACACTGTTATTGACAGGACTTGAAAAATTAGTTGTATTTCTAAACTTTTAAGGCATAGGCCTTGATTATGGGTGGGAAAGGAAGAATGTTTGGAAACTGAGAGTTCTGTGATGGATTGGAGATGCCAAGCAACAAAAAGTAGTGCAGCTTGGGAGTTACGTCTCCCCTAAGGCAAATTGTTCAGGTTTCATAATTAAATATAGTAATTAGTCAAAATTAGCATTGAATGTCAACTTGAAACACTATTTTTTAAAAACCCAGGCTTGTCATTATTGTGTCAAAAATTGAACAGCAGCTAAGGACTTAGTGCTCTTGCCACTGGGAAGATGCCAGAAACAGGACTGGGTTTTGTAGTGAAGGGTCATGGAACACTTTGAAACCTACTGAGCCATCAGAAGAGAGGGCCTGTTATTGTGAGCATGTGATGTTTTCAGGGTCATTCAAAAGATTATGGTCTCTGCAGCTCTGTAAATCAGGGATATGTGCACACACTGGAAGATGGGATTTGCTTGCTGTAGTCCTCACAATACAGGGGTAGACGGATGAGGAATAAATTGCACATTGGGGAGTATAATTGGAGAGGGCAGGTATCTCCTCTTGTTTTTTGTAACTAATATGTGGAACCCTTAGTGTCAGAGCCTTAGAGTCATATTTAAGCCTCAGGGTAGAAGGGAGAATATTTTTCAGATGATTAACCTGAAAAGATCAGACCGTGCAAACCGAGCATGGGCAGCGCAACACGAAACATGGAGCTTGCACTTACTGTCTTGTGTCTGGGAGATTTCAACAGCACTAATAGCCATTTGATGAAAGTATAAACTTAGTGATTTTGTGCTTTTGCCAAATTACTATGGAAGTGTTGACAAAACAGCTGGGGAAGTCATTCATCACATTTTTCTGAAGTCACTCATGAGATTCTTTTCTTTTTAAATTTAACTGCATGGCTTTTTCTTGATGTATCTTTTTTTCTTTTACGGTAATCTGGGCTTGCTGTGCGTTAAGGTTTTGAAGATTGGTTTAAAGCTGGTAATCAATGGAAAAATATGTAACACTGCTGTATAATTTGCAAATTAGGGCTTGCTCAGAACTGTTCTGGAGATGCTCCTTTAGTGAGGGCCACTAATGGGATTTTAGGATGACATCTTGATACTTCATCTCATTAGTTTGTAAAAGTTATAAAGATCTGTTTGTTGCAAAAGTAGAAGAGCACTTTTCCTCTGCTTTTGCTGTCTGAAGAGCTTTTTAATTAGCAGCCAATTTTGCTTGACCTGGTGGTGCTAACTCCTAGAAGTTACCTGAAGGCTGAAGGGAAGAAGCAAAGTTTTGTCTTTGAGGGCAATGAAAGAGCTGTTTCATCTGGCACTGGGAGGTTCTGGAGAATTAGTGCCACAGGGGTGAAGGTCCATGGGGCTCTGCTCGGGCACAAGGGCAGAGGAAACTGGTGGGAGGCACTTTGTGTCTGGGTGCTCCATGGAGGATCTGGCAGGGCTGCATGTAGTTGCACTGTGGAATTTTTGTTTCTTCATTTTCCTGTAGTAGTGAGTATTAAGTTTCATTATAAGAGCTGGTTCCTTTTTTTTTTTTTTTTTTTCTCAGTAGGATTTTGGTTTGCACTTCAAATACAATTTCAAAGTGAAACTTGGGCTGCAAGGCTTCCTCATGGAAGAGATGAAACCCACGGGGATTTCCGTCTGAGGTTGAAATGCAGTTGAGATGAAAAAGCCCTCTTTGTTTCAGGAGAGTTTGAGTTGGAAGGGACCTTAAAATTCAGCCAGTTCCAATCCCCCTGCCATGGGCAGGGACACCTCCACTAGCCCAGGTTGCTCAAAGCCCTGTCCAGCCTGGCCTTGAACACTTCCAGGGATGGGGCAGCCACAGCTTCTCTGGGCAACCTGTGCCAGGGCCTCACCACCCCCACAGGGAAGAATTTCTTACTAATATTTAATCTAAACCTGCCCTCTTTCAATGGTTTAAAGCCATTCCCCTTTGTCCTATCACTATCTGCCCTTGTAAGTATCAAACCAAATCAAATAATTTGAAGTCAGTGATTACAATTTGTGGCAGAAGAGGAGCCATGTAAGAGACACAGACAGGGACAGTGTTCTGAGCTCCATCTCAGCTCCCTGCTGTGAGGTGTGTTGGAAAGACAAGCTCCAAGAGTAGGAGCCTCTGGTACACGTTGTTAAGGGGGTGTGGTCACTTCGGTGTAGAGCTGTGCAGTGAGACTTGCAGGAAACTGAGAGAGACCTCTGACATGACCCTGAAAAGTGTAGAAAATATCTTTTATATAAATTGCTGTTTAAAAATCAGGTCCATTTGGTCAAATTCCGAGCTTAAAATCTTGCTAATTTGTATTTAAATATGTCAAGCTGCGAGGCTCATTCCTCATTCTTTGCTTCCTTTCAAAATTCATGCAGAAATGAATAAAGAGCCCCTGCTTGATAAAGTATTTTAAAATTAATAAAATTCACTTTGAGCGGCAGCATGCAAATTGGGTCATCTCTCTGCTTGCTGGAAATGTGAGGATTCACGTTACCTCCTGCCATTTGCATTTCCAACATCCCAGATCTTTAAAATGAGAGCAATTGGTGTAATCCATATGGATGCCCTGGTGTGCTTTAACAGAAGGAAAATAGCTACAGAAACCTGGATGTGCTCAGCCTGTGCCTTCTCTCTTGCTTCAGACACAATGTAGGACCAATTTACTGGGATTCAGAAGGTTCTGATGGGGAAGTTTTGGCAGGGAGGAGGTAACTCCAGGCTCTCCCAGCAGCTCCCTCTCTGCAGGCCAGGCTCCAGAGCTGGTTCTGGTCCAACGGGGGTGGCTGTGGCCATTGATCCCTGATAGCCACCACGGGGAACAGCATGATCACATTCCTTTCAAAGCAGCGCCATTGTGGTTTCTGTGTGCTGAAAACTCACTTTATTTCACTGGTTTGTTGCAGATTGGGGAATCTTTGGTTGCCTTGGGTAGTTTGTGGTGTGCTGGGAATGCAGGATTCGTGTTGGTACACGCTGGGCTGAATGCAGGATATATAATGGGGTTCTTGGGTGTGGATGGGGGTGGTAGGTAAAATCGACTTAAAAAAAAAAAAAGGAAAATCAAAAGTTTGAACTTTCTAAGGGAGCTGCTGCAGGGCAGGGAGGGTGAGCAAATCCAGCGTGGGGCTTTCCCTGCTCTGCTCTGTGCTGCAGGGGTACAGCTGGGCAGGAACACTGAGAGCTGGCACTGGAGCAGATGAATACGAGGGCAGCAATAAAAGGAGGGAGTCCATTGGCAGCTTTTAGAGCCAGAAGGGCAGAGGGTTGCTCTGTGCATGGAGCAGAAAGCACTGAGCCCTGCCCTTTCCCGGATGTGCTGCAGCCAGGCCTCTCCCGGGACAGAAATAACTCCATCAGTCTGTCCCTTTCCCCAAATCCCACACCCTTGTTTTTTCCATCACTGCCCAGGACTTTGCCACCACCTCCCCTGCTGTCTCTTGCCACTTCTGTATTTTTCTTCCCCCCTTGCAGGGAATGCCTGGCTTGGCAGGCAAGAGGGTAGTGCTGGGCCTGGGAAAGCCTAGCCCAAATTCCCTAATTATAAACTTAATATGAGTTTTTGGGTTGAAGCAGGGAGTCATAACACACATCTGAGAGCAGGGGGTGGGACATTGGGAACAGGTTTCTGCAGGGCATGGATTGGGAGCTGCTGGCATCTTCAGTTTCTACCCTGCTGAGCACTCCAGGCACCACTTGGGATAAATACTTCCTTGAATTTTGCAGGACAGGAGTATCAGACAGACACCAGGAAACCCTGAATCACTTTGTGTTCTTTGTAACACCGAGTGCATTTGCTCTGGAAGGAAAATGATTGGCAATAATTGGTGAAATACACCAATTGGTGTGAGCTGACTCAAAACCTCATTGTTTGCCCTGTGCTTTGGCTGATAAACGTCACTGTTGAAATAAACTCCCTTTACAGTTTACAAAAGCAACGGTGCAGATGGGGCAGCTGCTCCAGCATTCCCCGGATAGTTTCTGAGTGATTTCAGGCTCTTTCGGCTTTCAAAACTATGTGCATCTTTTTAATCAGAGGATTTTAAAATGGCTGCTTTTTCTTGTAAGCATCACACATCAACATCACATCAAATAGCAAGAGAGAGATTCTTAAGGGCTGTCACTGTCAAACTCAGAGACGTTTTCCAAAGAGGACTCAATGCAAATTTTGGGTTTCTATTGAGTCTGACAACCCCAAGAGAGCTCAGGCTGAAAGGTTTTATAACTCCTGCTAAGCGTCAGAGTGTTCGTGTTTCCTGGCATTCAGAAACAAGTTTAAGAACAATTAATCAGAAGAACTTGCTCAACATAGCCTCTAGTAATGGTGAGGGAGTATTTTCTTGGCCGAGCATGTTGTCTACAGTTTCAGGAGAGGTGAGGGGTGTGTATGTGCACGTGGTTTTGGAAAATACCCTGGGCTGGGTGTTTTATAATGAGCATCCATCATTTCCAACAGGAATTAAAAGAAACTGATGATCTGGCAACTTTATGAAAACAACTTTCAAGGTGTGGTCCCCCAAATTAGACCATTTCTGTGTTTTAGTAGAGTCACTTGGTCTCCTGCTGTTTTCTCTGTGCTATCACACATTAGATATGAAGCTTTCATGTGAAGAAACAAAAGATCAAGATAATCCCCAGGATTATTTCAGCCCGGGGTAATGCAGGCCTGTAGACAGATCTGTCAGACGAGTTCTCGGATTGAACTGGTTCCTGTAAAGCACAAGATTTCCCATAAACTGTTGGACTTCGGTCTAGGAAGAACCCTGGTAGCTTCTGCTAAGGTAAATATTAATACCGGAGCTGCTCTAACAATGGAAAACTTTATCAGTAGAAAAATCTTATCAACAGGTTACAAAGATCATAGTGTAGATCATAGTGTTCAGATAAATGTATTTAAATGGGGATTTTTTTTCTTTCACTTTTGATTGCTCCTTCCTTCACAGTCCAGCTCTGCACGGCAGCAGCGGATGTGGTTGAGTCATCAGGAACTCCAGTGCTCTCTGTAAGCACAGGGTAAACGCCAAACCCTTGTGATAGGAGGGGGAAAAAATTCAAGAAAAGCTTTTTTGCCCCCCTTTCTGCATTCTTTGTGATGCCAGCGTGCATCAAGAACAGCTCAGGTGAACCTCAGACTTCCAGCTGATGCAGCAAAACAATGCCCTGCTCTGAGTTTACACTGCCCCTTAACTTTAGAATCTTGAAGTATTAGAAAGACACTTCACGGGGCATCCTTCAAGGAAGATTTGAATGGAGGAAGCTTCCTGCAAGCCGACTTTGAATACCTGGGTGGCAGGAGGTCGGCTCGGAGCTGTTGTGCCATGAGCCAGATGTCCCTCACCTGGTGCATCTCCCGATGCTGGTTACGGGACCAGGGGCTCTCTGGGGTTTGTGGCCTCGGGGAAGTGTTCCTTTTGACTAAGCAAAAGGGTGCACCTGCTTTTTATTTCACAATGCATTGGAAAGCCCCGATTCAATGTGTATTTCTTTGGTGAGGTGTGTAAGAGCACAGCAGGCAGCAGCAGGGCTGCCGTGCGGGAAGTGAGCTGGTAAATGCAAATCAGCAGCTCCATATCCTCAGGATGTTTACCCTGGTTTGTTCGGCATAGTTCTGTCATTACTTCTTGACATTAGTTACTGCTGATTCCTGCTAGGATTTCTGTTCAGTTCCTAGGCATAGATGGATATTATTTAAATAAAACGCTAAATTATAATGCTCGCCCGTGCGGGACTGGTTTGGTGTGAAGTGCTCCGTGACTTACCTGTCCCAGCTCACCTGGAATCTCTGTGCCGGTGTTTCCATTTCTTCATTTTCCAGGAGCACGCACAGCCCCTTCCTTTGGTGCAGCCTAAGCCCCCAGCTAGTCCAGGTTTGGACAGCCGTGTAAAATCTCTGTGTGACCGCCCAAGCCGGGCTGGCAGCGGCTGCTCCGCCAGGACACCTCGCGACAGCCAATATTGCCCTCTACTGGTTTGCTACAACTCCGAGGATCCCTGTTTTCCACTGCCAGGCAGCCCCACTTTGCTCGAGAATTTATTTTGCAGCCCTTCTCGCTTGGAGCAGAAGGCAGCTTTTAGCCCTAATTGAGCTTTTTAGGATGCTACAGCTCATGTTTGATTTTTTTTCCGCCCTGGAAGCTGCTGTTCATTTCAGACAACCTGGTGCACCAGAAAACCAAATCTTAATTACTGTTTTTAAATGTTAAATGGTAATACCAAATCCGTAATTTTCAGAACTACACCTTAGAAACCTAACTTCTCCAAGCTGGTTTAGCAAGTGAAATAACTGCTAGGTTTTTAATTACTATTTGCATTAGTAGAGTAAGACCTTTTGCCTAACACCGTAACCTGGATGCTGATTCCAGGTGCTCTCAATAATTTCCCCCTTCCCTGCCCCAGCTGGGGTGGCTGCATGAGCTGGCTGCAGGCCCCCAGCTGGGTTAAAAAGAAGCTGGCAAAAAGGGATATTTTTAACCCGGGTCAGTCCCTTGTGGGGTCACGGCGCGGCTGCCCAGGCTCTCACGTGGCTGTGCTGGTGTGGGGCCGGCAAGGAGGAGCTCTTGGGGGAACTGTTTAAAGCCTGAGCACTCCTGGAAGGTGTTTCTCAGGTGGATATTCCTGCTCAGAGCTCAGATTTTCCACAGCCACCCCCCACCCCCAATACCAGCTGTCTTCCTAAATGCCGTTTCTAGGACAAACATTACTGCTGACAAAGCTCTAGCAGAATTTAGGCACTTTTTGGTAGTGATGTCCTGTGTGGCTGACTTCTCTCAGAGAAAATTCTATTGAAGTTTTCTATTTGCAGTGGTACAGTCTGGCTCAAATGTTTTAAATATGTAGGAGAGAATAGCTGATTCAAATCACACTTTAGTTTTCCTGTGCCAGGTGTGCTAAAGGTGGATGATCAGAGGAAGATCTGACAGCTCATGCCATGCATAGCACTGGAGTCGATTAAGTATCTAAATGACAGTTGTTGTGATGTTACACTATTTAACTCATTTGTGGTGCCATCCTGCTCTCCCACAACTCATAAGGGGGGGAAACGTTTGGGCAATTTTTTGGGGTCTATTTGTTGAACTAAAATTTGCCTTTGCTTTGGGGAGATGGAAGACTGAAGGACTCCGTTGAGGATCAAGATGGGGTTAATCCTTTCAATAAGTTAATAAGAAAGATGGAGACAGACCTTTCAGTAGGGCCTGTAGTGACAGGACAAGGGTAATGGTTTTAAACTGAAGGATTTTTGAATTAGATGCATGACGAAATGTTTACAATGAGGGTGGTGAAATGCTGGCACAGGTTGTCCAGGGAGTTGGGAGGTGTCTCATCCCTGGAAACAATCAAGGTCAGGGGCCCTGAGCAACCTGATCTAGTGGAAGATGTCCCTGTTCATAACAGGAAGATTGGACCAGCTGAGCTTTAAAGGTTCCTTGCAGCTGAAGTGTTCTATGAATCCAATGGGTTCCCTGAGCCCAGTACTGAGGAGCTGTGGGAGTGTGCCTGGTTGGGACATCTCTGATGCACAAACACACCCAGAGCTACAAGAATGACCTCAGCATGTTTCCCATTCCTGCATCTATTTGCAAATATAAATTTTAAACATAACATTAAGCAAGACTTCACACATGAAAAAGAAATCCATGCACTTTGTGTTTCCATGGGAGAGGTGGGATCTCCTATTTTTGGTGCACTGTAATTTTTTTAGGAAGTGAACTCTCTTGACTGGTTTTTGTATATGCAGCTGATGTATAGGTTCCACGTGCTTTTTTTTCCTTAGTCTTGGCATTTTTATAGGCTTACCTTCATAGCCCTGGTATCATCAGCCTGACACATGCTTCAGTGCTGTTTGTATAGTGGGTAAAATCCTGTAGCCTCTTAGGAATACTGATGGCAATTCTGCATCTGGCATTCCCTGAGCTTTTTCTTGCCCTCTGCCTCCTGTAGCTGAAGTGTTGGTACCCCATGGGAGGGGAAAAAAGCCATCCTGCCAGCCCTCTCCTACTGCAAGGAGAACCATACTCCCAGGGTTTTACACTGGCAAAGACTAAATGCAGAAGTCCTTGTCTTATCATCACTCATGTTTTTGTGGTGTTGGCTTGTGCCTCTGGAAGTGTGGGGGTCTCCAGGGTACAAAAGCAGGAGCGTTGAGGTGAGGATGGGCATTTTACCCCTCGGGAAGGAGTGTCCTGTGCTGGCACCCAAGCACAGCCTGTCTGTGCTCAGGCAGACAATGAGAGGCACATCCTGGAGCCCTCCTCTGCTGCAGGGCCTCGGGTGCCTCACTGCACTGTGAAATGACTTCTTAAACACACCTTGCCTCCTTTTCCTCATGCCCTCAGAAGCATCTCCCCGTGTAGGATTACAAGGTAAAGACAAAGCAGCCGTTGTGTTTGGAAGTGGTGGTGTGGGGCACACACAAAGTGGGTGTTCCTGCTCTGTCCTGTGTTGCGTACGTGGTGCCTTTTTTCATCTTCAAAGCATTTTCCAGCCATGAACTAAGAGCACACGCATTAGCTGAGAGCACACACCCCTCCCTGAGCAGCTGATGCCGGGCACATCCCAGGAAAATCTTCCAGAATGTGACACACCACTTTTGATGAAAATAAAATGATGCCATATTTCATCAGCTCTATTAAAAGTACTTAAGTAATTGAAGTAATGAAACTTTAAAAAGCCTTTAAGAGATGAATGTGGTACAGACCTTTGTTCCCACTCTTGCCCCACTGCCCCCCTTATTTTCCCCACTGAACATCTTTTGTTGACTTTCAGGTATCTGTTTGTTTTTCAATGTGTGGTTTTGCTGAGTTTTGTGTGTGTTATGGTCGTTGATTTCTCTGCCCTGCAGCACTGGTGCTGTTACAGTTTCTGCAGCAAAGGAAAGTGTCATCTGCAAAACAGCATGAGTATGACAGGAGTACCTCATCTTTCATACCAGTTTTTGCAAACACTGGGTTTTATTTCCATTGTGTTCATTGGCCTGTGCTGTGTGTGCCTGCCTTGCCTCTGGACTGTGTTTATCTCTCACAGCTTCAACATGATTTCTTGTCTTCATGTGTTCCATCATACATCTCCACCATCCTTCCAGCTGTGATGTCCAACATCCAGCCCCTCTAAACCCACGCTGGCTTAATTCTTCTCCCACCCCTCCCCTGTAGCCAGCTTGGGTATTTATCTCTCCTCTCCCTTTAACTTTTCCTTGACCAGGGCAGTGTAGGTGAGGTGGGATGTGTTGCCATGCTTTGCACAGGACACAATTCCTGTGCAGGGCCATGTGCTCAGCTCCCTCCCTCTGCCTTTTAGGAAAAAGAAAGCAGTTGTCCCTGAGTCATCATATCTAGTGGACTTTTTTGGGTGGCACCAGTGTAGTGACGGGCCACTGATGGAGCTTTCAGCTCCAGACACTCCCTAGTCTGCAGACACACAGGACTGCTGGTGACCAACACAGCCAAGACATCAATTTTGTGACCCCCAATGTCCAGCCCACTTATGAGGGCTTTTTCCCCAGGGTGAATTTTATGCATTTTGGGCACAGCTCACTTTCCTTGCGTTTCTTGCCTTTTGCAGGGGAGGCAGATGAAGAAGCCTTTGCCGAGGAGTGCAGACGGAGAGGACAACACGCGCTGCCCTCCCAGCCAGCCAACCTTCGCCTGCTGAAGCCTCCCCACAAGGCTGCCAGCTCCCCCCGCTTTGCCTGCCACTACAATAGTGATGAGCTGGAAGAACCAGACAGAAGCCGGGTTACCAGCACCTTCGAGGCCCCTTTTTATTTATCAGGTGTGCACAAGCATGTTGGTGAGAAACGTGCAGAGAAGGACCCATCACACAGTCAAAAGCCAAAATCAAAAAGCCACGCAAGGAGTTGGTGCTGTGTGCTGACTTAATGTTAGTTCCCTGGTAGATAAAAAATAGCAGCTTGTTTGCCTTCATCCTGCTTTAGCTCTGATCTTTCATTTAGCCTAGATTCACTAACGCCCTGGGATATTTAAGGATCCAGGGCAAACACTGTTGTGCTGCTGAAGTGCTCTTTGTTGTTAAAAGTGAAGGCATTTTAGGGGTTAACTCATCACAATACTTTGCACATTCATTTACTTAAATTGTGCTTGGCTTCCTTGTCTGAGGAGAAGTTCAGCAAGTTGATACTATTTCTGGAAGCTGCAATTTTAGGCAACTAAATCCTAATAGAGGAGGCTGAGACTGTTCAGGCAAACGTGGCAACGTGGCAATTGTCCGGGTTATTTTTGGAAGTAATTAGTCCTTTGATATATTTTCAGTCTGTAATTTTTTGGCAATGTAGTCCAGAGGTTATCTTGGACAACTAAGTCCTCATAACTACTTGATTTAATTGGAACCTGTGGTCAGAGATCATCCAGGACTGCAAGGACAGGTTTTTCTGATACATGAAAGATGCCTTTCTACTTGGATGCCCAAACCAAGGACCCTTCTCAGTAGTGTGAAATCAAGTGAAGTGCTGGGAAGTGTGAGCCTGTGAGGTTTCTCAGGGTAAACACAGCACATGGAAAATATGCACTGTATTTCAAAGCAGGCACTTATGTACCCCCAGTGCTGTACCAATTTCCACCGTGTTTAGGAGCCTTTAAACATAACACTGTCTTTTGTATGGAAAACCTAAAGATATTAAGATGGATGGCAAATTGAAAAAATAGAATAATTTAGATTAATGTCTTCCTGATAAGTTGCTGGAAGCTTTGTGTCTTTAAAGATGACCAAGTTGAATATTTTCTTTAAAAAAAAAAAAAATAAAATTACAGAGGCCTGAATGTAACCTCTGGGCTGATGTCCTGAAGCCTCCCACGCAAAGGCTACAGGTTTGATCTCCTGTGTCTGTGGCTGGCAAAACAAAACCTTGGCTCAGCTTTGGACACATGAGGGACTCTGCAATCACAGTATTTTGCAATGGATTCCAAGGAGCAGCTGAGTTTGACACACACTGTGCAAATTTTGGAGCAATTTTTAAGATTGCTTAGGACTTTTTGCTGTGAATTTATTTATGCTCCAAGACGCACAAGTTTGCAATTAAAATTAATTTCCAGAAGTATTAGTGCAATCACAAAATGGTCTCTTCTACCAGTAGATTGTGAGTTGCCAAAAAAGACTCAGGGTGAGAACTTGATTGCAGTAAGACTAAGATTTTACTGTTGCTTTAAATGTTTTGCCTGCTGTTCCCCTGATGGACAGGGCTGCTGAAGGACTGGTCGAGTCAGTCATAAAAACCTACGTGAGTGTCTTAATCCCTCCCTGGGGAGTTTGTGCACGAGCCCTGGCCAGTAATGCCATTGCCCTTCATGGGTGTTCACCTCTGCCTTGCCCAGCAAGCAGCTTCACCAGCACAGCTCTGTAATTACAGAGACCACTTTACTCGCTTGGCTTCTCATCGATCACTGCCGTGCTTGCAGTGCCGGCGGCGGGAGAGGATCGTTTGTGCCTTGCTCCAAAGCCCTCTCAGTTCACTGGGAAACAGTTCAGTTCAATGGCCTCAAACCAGGTGCAGTTCCACCTTCAATCAGATGTTTTTGCCACCACCACGCGTGGGGCTCTCTTGGCGGGACCACGCTGCAGTTTTAGGTTTGTCCCACTTGGAGCATCTTAAACCCTCAGTCATTAATGATTCACCTGCAGTGAAATGGTTTACTTTTCCCAGCTCTAAGAATGGGAATGTTTGAATTTTGATTTGTAAACCTGTAGGAAATATAAATGAAGGAGAAGGGTTTAGGTCTCATCTGGACAATGAGGTAGGAATCCCTCTGAAGTGGCATCTCTCTAGTGCCCAAGAGGAAAGGCTGGCCAACTCCTTAGCTGGTGTTATCCAGAGGTGAGATGAAGCCTCTCCTTCAGGACTCTCAGTCATCACAGTGTGGATTTATAAAAAAAAAAAAAAAAGAGAGTTTAATTTAATTCTCCATCTACCATGGACACTTTGTGTTTTAGTGGAAATTGCTCTGGAAACTGTTCCTGGTTTCATAATGGCCTTTTAGAATAAAACTTCACTTCCTGTGCTCTGAAGCCACTGCATATCTCAAACAGTTCTGTAGCTCCAAACAAGGAATTTTTGAAATAAGAATTCAGATATTGCAAATGATGTACTCCCTAATAGTGTGATACATGGCTGACTGGTGGGATCTGAGCTGTGTCAAAGTGGTGTTAATGGCAGCAGAGACCTGGGATGGCAGCTGTTTATGCCAGAGGTAGTGGAAACTACCCCTTAAAAACTACTGCTTTGGATTTGAGAGTTTTGACCTTTATCCAACAAGAATGCTTGAAATGTTTAATTGTTATAATAGTGAAAAATTATTATAAAAATTTCATTATTTGGAAGATAATATTGCAAGGTTTGCTCTTCCTTTTCAATGAAATAGCTTGCATTAACCTACAACTTACAACATTAATAATTCATTTTTTTGCTGCATTTTAATCCGCTGGCATCTGTGAAGAGGAAACCACTCTAAAAGAACTAGCTTAACTAATCTTGATCCTTTCCTGGAATCCTCTGCTGGAAATTTGAGCTGTTTGTACTTCATCTTTAATTCAGTCTCCGTTCTTTTTACCAACATGCAGCTTCCTGAATTACACTTTACTAACAGTGATGCGCTTTGTTATCCATACTAATCACTTTATAATTCCATCACAAACTTTGATTTGGGCATGTAATGGAAAGAGAAAGGAAAGCAAAGCCACTGGTTTTTGTGGAAATCTAATACATGAGGAATGCTGGAGGTGTGGAGGTGGAGTTCCCCCTCCCTTTGCTCCACATCCCCTGGCTGTGGCTGTGAGTGGGATGGGGTGACAGCTGTACCCCTGTGGGGCAGGGCTGGCAAGGCTGCCTGGTGGATTTGGAGACCGGCTGGGTGCCCCCAGGCTTAGCCCAGAGCTGCCTTCACGCACGGTGTTTGGCTGCTGGTAAGAAATCATCCCCTTACCCATCCCAGGCAGCTGGGCTCTGTGGGGAAGGGCTTCCATGGCTGCATAGCCCTGCAAGCTTTTGCTTGCCATTGGGAGTAAAACCTTGGGAGTCTATTCAGTGCTGGTGTTACCCTCGTTAACAGCGGGCAAACAGGTTGTGTCTGGCTTGGTATGTTCTTGTGGCAATTCTAG
Source organism: Petroica traversi (assembly GCA_025920805.1). Classification (NCBI taxonomy): domain Eukaryota; kingdom Metazoa; phylum Chordata; class Aves; order Passeriformes; family Petroicidae; genus Petroica; species Petroica traversi. The sequence goes on from JAHLSL010000022.1 coordinate 7,777,293, forward strand.
GCAGAATTGGTAATGAAAACAGCATGGTGAGCAAGCATGAAGGAAGGCCCCTGCAAGTTGCTAAAGCTTTTCAGTCCCCTAAAACATCAAAGTTGGGATGACATCACTGGGTTGGCCAGTGAAACTGGAGAACTCACCCCTTGGATTTAACAGTGCGGATAATTGAATAGTGGAACAGCATACCTAGACGGGGTGGGATGTTTTGTCACCCCAGGTCTTGACTAAAGGCTCCTTCTCCACAATTCTCCACGGCACAGGCAGGAGCTGAGGATGAGGAGAGGGAATTTGTAGGTCAGGCTGAGAGGAGGGGATGTGAAAGTGCAAAGCTGTAATTGCAAATTGAGTCACGCATGAAATTATACTGAAGCTGTGATCTGGGGTGGATTTTTACAATGGCAAATGTGAGTGTGGTCAGTCTAAAATAACAGAGGGTGGCTGCAACTCACAAGTAAGCCAGCTGCCTTTGAAATAGCAGTTTATTGTTTTGACTAGAGAGACATTTCTAAGAGCAGAAAATTAGAAAGAGCACTAGAGAACCCAGCTTGAAAGTGCCTCACTGCCCTTTTAAATCTCTGTGGGTGTTGAGACCATGGCTGCTTCCATGCTTTGAAAGAAGGCCACAATCTTAGCAAAAAGATTGGAGATCTTGGAGAACATTTTCTCTGAGACTTGAGCAGTGTGAGTCCCTCCCAGCCCCAACACCGGTGTTTCACTCTGAAAGGGGAAGTAGACTCCTCCAAAGCCTTCACCTTAGCAGATCTTTATAAAAATCATGCCATGGCCTTTATGGCTCACTGATGTGGGTCAAGCAGCAGCAATGCAGTGTGTTAATTGTCAGTTGTGACTGAACGCTTTGTTTCCTTCTGCCCACTCCTACGCTCCTTGTGCTGGCACAAGGAAGGTGGAGCAGACCCGTGGCGGCTCTCTGTGTCCTGGCAGAGCAGGCAGACGTCAGGCAGGGCAGGGAAAAGTAGGATACCAGAAATGTGTTGGGTAGGAGTGTCCCCAGGCACTTGTGCCCTATGTGCACACCTCCCTTGCAGCTGACACGCAAAATCTGTGGTGAGTTCCACAGCCAGTGACTGAACGAACTCGTGACTTTGGGAGGTGCAGATGGCAGGGAAGTAGAAAGCCAGAAGGAAAGTCAGTCTGGGACACGGTAGAGAAGCTTCCCAGTTTGTTTGGGTCCTTGCTGAATTCAAGGAGTTGCACCTAAGCATTTCAAGGAAGTTGTTTTCAGCCTTCAGCAGCTTTATGAAAGCTGGAATAGCTTCTGTGCTCCTTATGCCTCTTCTGGAAGTAGAAGAGAAGGGGATGAAATGGAAAGAGTGGATTAGCTGATGCTGTTTGTTTTAGACAAGAATCATCCAAGTACAAAAGCAGGTGTAATTCCAAATGGTGTGGATTCTTGCTTCACCCATCTCTGCTCCTGGCAGCTGACAGAAGCAAGAAATACCAACTTAGAGAGATTTCTATCTGCATTTGAGTGAATCTGTTTTCCAAACGTCACAGCTTGGGGAAGCTCTCAGCAACCTGTTCTCCCTCTGCCCCGTGAGGCATTTCTAGAGTTTGGGTGGCTAAAGACTCCTGCTAAGGGTGGAAGTTTGAGCAGCCCTTCACAGTTTGGCTGAAGCCAGTTCAGCCTGGCATTACTATGGGAAGTTTCTATGGACACTTTGGGATGCTGGCGACTTGCCAGGACACAGGCTCACAGCACAGGGATCAGTCATGGGGCTGCTGCTTTCTAATTCAGATTTTGTTGTCTCATGACTTTGGGGCTGGTCTTGTAACCTAGGCAGCTAAATACCCTTTTAATTAGTGCTGGTTGAAGTATTTGAGTGAAATACGCACCGAGGAGTTACATCTTCCGTGTGCAATTCTTATTTGTGTTAGGAGCTGCTTCACTTGTTTGGATCAGGTTTTTGGCTGTTATCACCCAGCATAGCATCGCCGGAGCAACAGACTGGCAAAGTTTGACCTATCCTTTCTTCTTAGGTGGGGGTAGGAAAGGAAATGGCAGACAGTGAAATTATTTATCACAGCAGGCTCAAAACAGAAAAGACCTGGCAGTTTTCTCTTGAGGAATACTCTGTGTTTGTGTGTTATCTCCTACTTTGGGCAATCTCTTTCTGTGTGTCAGTGATAACGCTTGAAAGATTTCCACTTTTCAGCCTTATCATTCCAGAGGCTGGTAGGAGACCATGTTGTCAAATGCCTAAATATCTTCATACCACAATATTTTAACATTTCAGTTGTTTCATTTATAAGACAATGAATTATGTGGCATTCTCTTCAAGTCATTATTTACATTGAGTCACGGTATTTTTAAGAAACAGTTGCTAGAATTGCTTTCAAAATCTCAAGCATTTGAAGAAAATGAACTATTAAAAAAAAAGTATTATGGTATAAAATAGCAGCATCATGCCTGGATGTGGAAACCTTTTGGAAAAACTGACACTGTTTTGAGAATGATAAACGAAAGAAATTATGAAGCTAATACGTGCTAGGGTTTAATGATCCTTTCCCAAATATTTGTGTTATTGTTTCATAGTTATTAAGTGAGCTAGTTCTGATCAGCTGATACAATGCTGTTTTTCCCTTCAGTGAAGGGAGGAATACTTTGAATAACACCCCCCAGATGACTGATTCTCAGGAGTCTGCATGTCTCTCCTGCCTCCATTGACCTCTGTGGGAAAGCAGGGAGATTCCTGAGCCCGTCAGGGATGGGTGCCTTACTCAGTGGATTGAATGCAAAAGGATCCTATTTTTGGTGATGTGCAGGTGACCAAGGGGCTGACATGGAAGGAAACTTCCTGGATGGAGTTCTTAGTGAGGGGATGTCCACACAGTGACTCCAGGGAGTGTAGCTCAGGGGTGACCAAGTGCAGGGAAAACCCAGCATCATCTGCAATTCTGCAAAGCACTGCCAGTTCCTCTCTTCCTTAAACAAGAAAACTGGTTTCACTCTAACTTTGTGCAGACTGATCGCTCATGGCAGAATTTCTAAATAAATGTCCTGCCTCTTGACTCAGACGATTGCAAAAGATGAAGTCATGCTGTAGGTACAGGAGCTAGAGTGATGACCTAGAACAGTTTCCCGTTGCTACAAGGGAGTGCATTTCCTCTAAGCTTTTGATCATATCTCAAATGGTTTTAGCCAAAAGACCTACCTCGTGGTTCTCCCCAGGTCTTAAACTTAAACTGAAGAACTTCAGCTCTGCCGTGGGCACGTCTCTGACTGTGCTTGGGAGGAGCTCTGGTGAGGAGCAAACTGCAGCCACAGTGTGGCTTTCTACTCCTCCAGCCTCCCACCACTTCCTTTTCCCATCTTAATTTTGCTCTTGATAAATTGATGGAGAACCAGGTGCACTGGTGAAACTGCTTCCCTGGGGCCATCTCTGCCTGCCTGCTGACAGAACAGAGCAAAAACAGAGATTTCCATGCAGACAGAGCTGTGCCTTTCCAGGGCCATTCCTCTGAGTCCCAGCCCTGCCTCTCAGCTGGATTGCAGGGGCTGCTCCACTCTGTGCTGGCCCCGACCACTGGACTGTGCTGATTCCCAGTGCCAGAGCACCACTGAGCTGAAAGATCCCTGCAGCTGTCCCAAAACATCACAGAATGATTGTCTGAGGGAAATGTTTACTGGCTCTCAGTTTAGATTTATGAGTGCACCTGGGAGGATGTGGTGGCTCACACAGTTCACTGCCCGTGCCAGTCTGGCAGCAAGTTGGATTTTACTGCAGGTTTGGAGGAAAAGGTGTGATGCTGAGCAAGAACTGGTTTTCACACATCTCTGTGGGGGTCATAAACCATTGGAATGATGATCATATGGCTGGCAGCTTGTGCCTACTGAACCTGTAGCAAATAATTGTTGCTTGAACTCAATGCTTTCATGCACCATTGGGGCTGCAGTTGAATATAACCTGTGGTGCATAGTTAAGCATGAGCAGGCTGATGACCAGCATATAAAATATATATTGGTAAACAGTGAGCACCTTCTTATTTACTCAGGATTCTTGGCATTACCTAGTCTTAAAATGGAAATGCAAATATCATGGTAACTCTGACTACCGTGAGCAGGAAATGCCAGTACTTAAATTGCTCCTGCTGCATAAGTCTTATTTATTGCTTCCTTTTTGAAAATTATTCTGGTTTTGCATGTGCTCTAATTTTGAAGCTTTTCCTGAATGGCTTTGAAGTATTTTGAAAGTTCTCCAGATCTTTTCAAACTTCAAAGATTGGAAGTATTTTCTTTCTATCCTGTGTAAGGGATATAGTAGAATGGGGGATATAGTGGAAATGGCAATTTAAAAAAAAACCAACACATTAGGAAGCCAGACCTTTTCTTTAATATTCTTTAAACCATTCAGAGAACATGTGCTTTTGCTAGAGAGAAAAGTCCATGAATGCTGTGAAAAGTGTTTTACAAGCCATGTTTCCTCAGGATACAAAGAAGGCAGCAAGAGGAGGAAGCAGAAGCAGAGAGAGGAACTGAAGAAGAAGAAGTCAACCAAAGCGAGTTACTAAAATGGACTTCTCTGCTATGCCAATACCTTTATAATAATGACAACAACTTCATGTTACCTTCAAGCACACCTCTTTTGTGTATATTTTTTTGATTGTTCACACTGCTACCAAGGAAGTGACTCGTGTTTAAAACTGTACTAAAATTGCACTATGTTATTCCTTTTAGTTTCACGGAGTGGCTTTCTTGCCCGGTCAGGTTAGGGGGTTCCCACGAGGCTGGTCGTGGTTAGAAGTGTGTTATGTTTGAAGATTGGAAAGTGTTACAGAATTTCTTACCTCTTCCTTCCCTGGGACTAAGAAGACTCTAGTCTAGTGTTTGTTATTTGTCTTGTGGGATATAAAAGGCAAGTGCCTGTTTGTTTGGTCACTGGCATCAACATCAGGCCCGCTGAAAGAAGAGTCCTGCTCGCTCGTGTCACTGGGAGTGGGACTGAGGCATGAGCTCTTATAGGGTAATTTATGCAAGATTAATAAGTGACTGTTATGGTTGGGTTTTTTGTTTTTATTTTTCCCCTAGGTTGGGCAGTTCTGTCCCTGCTATTAAAATGTTCCCTCATATTAAATTGTATCTTGAAGTTATATCCTCTGATTTTAAGAACTGTAGTGTAATGATGGTCTCCTGTAAGCACTCCTACTGATTTCTTTAGGTTTAGTTGACTCCTGATGAATCATTTAGTGAAATCATTCCTTATTTTAAAACTTTATTTTCAGAACCTAGAGACAAATGATCCAAGTGCTACTTTAAAACTGCTCTTTGTTTCTTCTGAGTAGGTTTTAGGTAACAAACATTTTTTCAGCATCCATTTTAGATTACATCAACTTGTTTCTGCCAATAACTTATACCATTATCTATGAAAGCATTTTGCATTGGTTTTATTGCAGGACTATTTTTTTAGCTTTAGAAGATATCATAGATTTAAAAGAACTATGTATTTCCTGGCAAGATTACTTCCTTGCTTGTCTCATGTGCATGACACATTGCTTCTCTTAACCTTTTAGTGTGTACAGAGCCCCTGTGTTGCCTTAAGCATTTACCCGCATGTTTCTTGTCAGTGTGTTGTCTCATTTTTTTAACCTCCAGGTAGGAGTTAGCAGCTTATGGTTTTGTTTTGTTTCTTTTGTCTTCCTCTTGCCAATGTGTTGTTGATGTAACAGCCTTAAACCTGGCAATATTGAAAGTCCACAGTTCCTGGAGAAACTCACTCATCCTAACGTTTCAAAGATGTAGGAATGCACATAATGGTGTAAGAGAGGAGCTAAACAGAAAAGCCAAGTCTGCATTCTAGCATGGTTTGATATAACAAATCCTGGTGTCTCTGGTATCTGAATGGTTTAGCTTCAATTACCCACTGTAACCCCCTGCAGGCACATAACCATTTGTGAACCCTGTTAGGATCTGTAAATTATGGTTAAGATCAAATAAGGACTCAGTACCGGTTTTCTGTCACTTAAGTACCACTTTTTTTTCTTTTTTTTTCTTTTTTTTTTTGTGCAGTGTTACTAATATTTAAAAATAAAGAAAATCTGCCTTTATACTTTGTCCTCATGCACTGTACTGTAGAGTGGCATCAGTTGTCTGTGGTTCATTTCCATTCGAGTTCAGGCTGGAAGCGCAGGGGGCAGAGTCCTCATTCACACAACGCCCACAAGCATTCCAGGTAATTCCTTTTGTTAAATCCATGAGCAGGTCAATACAGCCCCTGTGTCAAATGGCTGGTACTGGAACATGAGGATTCTTTCTGGCTGGAAACATCACTGTGAGGAGAGTATACTTCAAGCAGAGCTTGCACATTTGCCATGCAAGGAATATTCTTTGTGGATAATGCACAGCATTGAACTGCAGCCTGGTTTGGTCGCTTTCCACACTCTGGGAGAAATGCCCCCATACATATGTTAGTTCAAAGCTGTTACTGCTCATTATTTGTTGGGGACGTGGGACATGCTTTGGAAAAGCAGCAGAGGTGGAGGAGGGGAGAGGTGACAGCAGCCCAGGGGCTGTCCCTGTGCTGTGAGCAGCCTCACATAATGGGACAGAGTGGCTCGGGATCAGGAATGTGCCTTGAAGAGTTAGAGCAGACAGGGATTTGGTACATAAATATCTCCTTGACTCAATCCCTGTGTTAGGCTTGACGGAGGCGGATAGAGCATTAATTAGCAGACCTGCAGGCAGCTCTAAATTAGTGAGGAAAAGCCTGTCTCAACAAAGGCTCCCTGATCCCACTGGAAGGGTGCTGCCGTGCTTGCAGGTGGCCTCCTACACCCGGCGCCTTCCACTGGGAGAAACTCCTGGGAAACAGAGTCCCCAGAGGAGGGAACCACGGGTGTCATCTCTCCCATAACTACCTAGAATCTGTCCCAGCTTGCCCAGAAATTAAGAGATGTGGGCCCATGGCCATTGAGCCTAATCCTTTCTTTCCCAGCCTAATGATTTCTGGATTTTAGCTGAAGGGCAACTGCTTAAGAGTAGCGTGGCTGTGGCACTGTGTTCACGTGGCTGTGCTGCTTCCAGGACAGCCTGGAGCTGGTGCTGTGTCTGTAGGAGCAGGAAAATGGTTCTGTATCCCTGTGCATCCATCTGCCACAGGTGGAGGCTGCCTGATGATGTGGGTACTTAAATATGTGTCGGGGTAGGAAAAAATGCCGGTGGGTGTGAGACACCACAACTGATAACAGATGATGCTGGCCCAAGAGTGGCTGTGAATAAATGCATTGTGAAAGTTGGGAAATGATTCCTGCCCATCCCACAGTACTCCTGTGGAAGAGCTGAGAACAGAAACAGAGCTAGTTTAAATACGGGGCCTGACGTGATGTATAAAATGTGTTGCAAAATTATTCCTAATGGAGCAGATACCTGGGCTCCAGGACCCCAAATGTATCCCATAAGAAAATAAATTTACTAGGGTAGATAACAGTTGAGGAACAGGAAGGATACACTGAAAGGTATCACTTAAAAAGATACATGAAAAACCCACCGTTTTAAGATAGAGGGAACACAACTGCAAAGAAACACAGTGTTGACAGATGAATGTTCCTGCTCCTCACTTGAAAGCTGCCACCATGAAAATTGTTTTAATTCAGTTGTTTTCCCACACCTTTCACAGATGTGCACTGTCTACTCTTTGAACCAAGACTGGGCAAGACTTTGAACTGAAATAAATGACCTCAGAGTGTGTAGGTGTCAGAATGATAAAAAAGTATTTTTCAAGTTTTTGCCCAGTCTCTACTCTGTGCTGGTGCCACCTTCATGATCAGCTTGCAGACCTGTACATCCTGCTCCAAGAGGTAACACAAAGCTCTCCTTTCTTCTGTCAGCTTGGCTGCCTTTACGGAGATTGCTCTTTTCCCCAAATTTCAAATTATTTCATGAGCCTTTGTATGTATTTCTTGAAATAACACACTGAAAAGATGCTGCTTTTGATGAGTCAAATATCTGGAAAATGTGCAGTAATCATCAGGGAAGCACTAAGCAGCCTGTTTTCCCAACCACATCTGAAATGTGTGACTCGTACCCACTTGTTCTTCAGGAATGTTCCCTGCCATGTGCCACCACACTGGGGCCTATCAAGTGGTGGATCAGCTTGTTACTATATCAAATGTCATTGTTTTATTCTACCTGTAAAGAATTTTATTATTTTCCATTTTTTCCCTTTTGTTTTGTGTGCTAGTTCCACAGGATTTCCTGGATGCACAGGTTAGTCCTTCCTGCATTTCAAATCTTGGTTTTCTTGTGCAGTTCTGCTGTTTTATGTCCAAACTGAGCTCACATTTTAGGGCTCTTTCACATTTCCTTGCCCAGGGAGCACCTTGCTGCCCTGTAACTCAAAGATTGATGGGAGGATGGGGGTGGTACATTTGCCCATGATTAGCTGTATTTAATTCTCCTCTTTCCAAGTGGGTAATTGGTCTTAAGAGACTTTTTATCACTCTTTGCAAAGCTTTTCTCATTGCTACCTGTTGCACTGAAAACTCTAGACAAGGCAATTTTCCTCTCCATTGATGAGAATTAAAAGAGGGCACTTACAGCCACCTACAGATCTCAGTAAATGTTCATATTTGGAACTATGATCGATTCACCTGCTCTGTGTCAGCACACTTTGTCTCTTCACAAGCTCTTCTAGCCAGAAAGGATTAGGTGGGGTGATGGGAAGTGTCAGATTTGTTAAGTACCTTGTTGGTGCCCTCAGCCACCAGCTGTTAACTCCTGACAGCGGGAGAAGCCCTTACAAAGTGGCTGAGCTGACGTGAGATGACATTTCCAAGCATGGGGTAGGTTCCCTTGCTGCTCTCATCTTGACAAGAAGAGACTGACCATGTCATTTGGCATATCTTGAACTACAGTCTCAAGTGTCCCAGTCCTGAGATAGGCAGGATCCTGCCTCTTCCTGAAGGCCTCCACAAAACCAGCCCGAAAAGTAAGAAGTGAGTGTGACAGGGAGACAAAAACACTCGTGCTGATAATGAGTCTGAATGTTGATTTGAAGGAAACGCCTCAATATCTGCCTGGAAGCAATCAGGGATTTTCTAGGATGTCTTCAAGGAGGGAATGGGAGCTCACTGTGCTGGCTGGATGTCTAACAGCATCTCTTCACTGTCTGTTTCCATTGGCACACACATGCACCTTTCTACTGAAATAGCAGATGTCATTTTTTCCATCCCTTGTTTGGGGAGTGCTCATCCTTTGGTCGATGCAGAGCAGTGTGCTTCTTCTTTAGGCTGCTGGTGGCTGAAATCTAATGAAGTCTTATATGGCAGGTGTTGTTTTTACATTATTTCAATGTAAGAGATTGCAGCCAGGAAAATTTCTTCTAACTTAAAACCCAAAACTTACTTCCAGGCTTTTGAGATGAAAGCTGAGATGGCAAAATCATGGATCACACCAAAGCTTTTATGCTCATACACCCCTTGAATTTAATGAGGTTAAACCTATAAAATAATGTGTTTCTGCCTGTTTTTTTGAGTGAGATGTGTGCCATTTTTGGATGGTTTAACGTGTTTAGATGAGCAGTGCTGTTGCACTGCTACGTCGGAGCAGGAGACGGTTTGCAGCCTCTCCAACAGCCTGCTCAGAGCCAAGAAGGGGAAGGAGCACTGAGGAGAGGTTTTGGAGCACTAAACAAACACTTCCCACGGTACCTGGAAGGGACATTGAGCACAGGTGCTTGGCTTGATCCTGGCAGCAGGCACAAGCCCCAGCCTGCCGAGCTGGTGGAGCTGGGACAGCGTGGGATTCACCGCTGCGGGATCGAGGGAGGAGGTTCCAGCACTGGAGCCTTCCCTGGGCTGAGTCACACTTTGTACCCATGAAAAGGATTTGGCAGCTGCCTGGCCCACAGTCCTGTCCCTGATAGTGACTAATGGTGGCTGCCTAGGGGAAAGCACTCCAACAGGCCAAGCGTGTTATACCTCACCAAAGTGTTCTCCCAGCTCTGGCACTTTGGGGCTCAGAGCTCCTGGATCCAGAAATGGCCTTTTTGTTACCCAGTATTTTTTTCCCATCGACTTGTTAACCTAGAAAGCTGCTCAAGACTCATTGTTCTATGTCAAGGCATTCCTCATGTGACTCCATCAGGTAACTGAGATAACTGAAATAGGTACTGTGTTTTAAAAATCTCTCCTAGATCTTCCTTTGGTTTCCTCCCCTCCTCCATCCCAGCACTGGAAGAGACACTGCCCACCATGTCCTCACTTACCTTTTCCATGTCACTCATGATTTTACACATCTCACTCATGCCAGCCTTTGGTTAACTCTTTTATGGCTCAAGAGGTTCAGCACATTGAGCCATTCCTCCTACCTTTGATCACTCTCTCATTTTGGGAAAGATGGCTAAAGCAGTGTCTCAGCTCCAAATATTGTGCTGACCATTGGGACAAGCATGAGTAGCATGTGGTCAGCTTGCTGATACTCCAGTGCCAGAAAGAGCAGTGGGCCGTGCACAGCTGGGATGCAGGAAGGGCAGAGCTGGAGCTGGCTCTGCTGCCCTCAGTCTCACCGGGCTCTCCCAGGCTCTGGGGTGCGAACGCATGAGCTCATGGCAGTGATGGTATCTCCAGAGCGAGGTCCCACACACCTTCCCTCCCCTCAGCTGAAATCACATCACGGGACATTCCTTGGCAGCGTTTGGGACGTGCTCCTCCTGACTCAGGCTCAGCTCCTGCCGCCTCTTGTTGCCCCTCCAAGATTTTACTGTCTGTGCCTCTGCTCACTGGCAGCCCCTGGGCTGGGGTGTGTGGCCACTGCCAGGCTGCCCATTCCCACAGAAAGCTGGCCTGGCTGAAGGATCCCTGCCAGCCAGGGAGATGGCTCCAGCCACCTTGGGAAGGCTCCGTGCTCCTGGTGTGACACATCCCTGCAGGCTGTGCTGGAGACGGGGGTGGTGTCACTCCACGTGTCCCCAATTTCTGCAGCTCTGCCCATGCCAGTGCAACAGCTTTTCCACTGCCAACCCCTTCTTGTTCAATTTGCAGAAAATATTTCCCATCTGCAGCAATCTGGGCTGTGAGTTTCCCTCTTCCCGCCAGCATCTTTTGTGCAGGGACAGCTGCGTGCAAGTGCTCATTGGGTTTTTGGGTCACCCACGTCATTTGGGAAATCTGAAATGTCTGGGGAAATAGTTATGAGGAAACGTCAGTGATGGGAGGATCCAGAGAGAGGCACGGGACAGCAAACAGTGATAGTTAAAGTGCAAAGGCAAAACCAGCTCATGGATCTGAGCCCCCAAAAGGTTGTGTCAGGCCCTGCAAAGCTCAGAGTGTGTCTGACTGCAGTACTGGGTCAGACCCAGCTCCACTGTAAATGTGATTTTGCCCAATGTGCTTTTGCCTTGAGTGCAGACACAGGCTCAGATCATGGGTAATCCCTGCCTGCTGAGCCTCTGCTGCAGCAGACAGCCCTGCTGGGCTGTACAGGGACGTTTGGGTGCACCTGAGCCCCTTTTTTTTCTCAGCAGGATTTGGGTTTGGTGGTGGCGTTTTCTTTAATCAACAAAATTACTTCCCTTGGAACCACAGATTTTTCTATCATGATTTCTTAGGAAAATATTATTCAGCTCATGTAATGCAAGTCTGAGGTTGCATTACGAGATGGATGTGATAGAACACGATGGTAATGAGTCACCTCATATCATGTTTTATTGTGATGTGTCAGCTGAGAAAGGTATAGAGCTATAGGTGTTTCCACCAGCCCAATTATGAAACAGCCGCTGGTTCAGGCAGAGATTACTAAGTTTTTCCTATATTAGTTAGCAGATTGGTTTAACAATGTGGTTTTTCAAAGCTGCTAACAATGAGCTGCCTCAGAATCTGTTTTCCACCCAGAAAAGTCATTGGTCTCTTTCTAGCCAGGGTTAAACTTGCTCAGAGACTCCAGTCATCAAGATGAGACTGTCTCTCTTGGCAGAGGGGAAGGTTCTGAGATGGCCTTTATTTTAGCACTTCCTTCTGCTGGCATTGACTATAAGTGGGTGATGATGCCATCACCTGTTACTGCTGAGAATTGGGACTATGAAAGTCTGATTTGGAAAGTCAGGAGGGTACAGAACAAGCCTTGTTTTTCTCAGTTAATGCAGAGAGTGACAGACACCTGCACACTGGCAGAGGTTTTCAAGGCAGGCTTTGTATTTCTGTCGCTGCTGGCTGTGCTGCTGGTGGTCATTCACAAGGACAAAGGACATTCCTTCAGGACATTGCAGAAGTCTGAGTATGAAATCATGTCTGTGGGATGTGGATGATAGAAGTGGTGGAAATCAGTGGGTCTTGGTCCTTCTCCACCACAGGCAAACGACCTCTCAGCTGGGCAGTCTTGAAATAGCTGGTGGTGATGGAAAAGGGTTTTTTTGGTAGAATTTTAGGTAAATGTTGAGAATAAGGATGTGTGTGTTCAGCTTTCTTGTTGAGCTGTTTGCTTTGACTACTAGTGGACTCAGTGGAGGGGGTCTGTAGTTTCCAGCCCCTCCCACAGGGGACAGATTTGGGATGAGCAAGTTTTCCCCTCTCCCACAGCCCAGTGCCTTCTCCTGACCACAGCTCTTCTGCAGTCCCTGTCCCTTTAGCCCTGTGTCTTTCTGCAGCAGAAAAAGTCAATTCAGTGAAATGCTCTGGGGCTTTTGCTGTGTCAATAAACAGAGGCCAGGGCAGGCCCTTTCCCTTCGTTTTGTACAGTGGTTTGAACTGCCCTGCTCAAAGTGTTGGTCTCACACCATTAACCCCTTGCAGGCCTGGTTTGAGGAGAAGGTTCCTCAGAGGGGTCCTAAATGCTTCAGAGGAGGCATCCAGAGAGGGAAGCTGAATAATGGAAATGTTAACAGACCTTTCATTACACACCCGATACATCATTACTTAATTTCTTTGCTTTTGCCTCCTGTTTTTATAGGTTTTTTTCCCCTCTGATCAATAGCATTCATCCTGCTCAGTGAACAGTCCTTGATACTGCTTTTATGGCGTGAAAATTACTGTTGCTTTGACTGGCTCCTATTACCAGGTGACACTGCTTGGCAGAAAACAATGAATCTTCCTTTTATTTGGAAAATAAATGTGATTTATGGGAGCAGCAATTGATAGTGGTCTGTGTTTTGCCATCAGCGTGCTTGCTTTCCTGAAATAACCCTTTTACCTTTGGAGCGTGAAGGCTGTTTGTCTAGTGCTGCAGAGCAATTTATTATGTATATAATTTTTAACCTCAGCTTTCATTAAGAATTTTTAAAAAGATGATGATAAGAAGGCATCTGCTGTAATTGCAAGGGTTTGGTGCCTATGCAGGAAGCAGTTGTGTAGGTGTGAAGTTAGGCAGGCTGGCAGAAGAGGAGGAAAGCTGACCTAAACACTGTCACTTCCCTTCACTCAGGGTAGAGATGATGGTCAGCACTGAGGATTTATTATTAAAATCCCACAATGCTGATTTTAAAAAATGGACCAATGTTCAGGGAACAAGAACCTCTTCCCCTAAGAGCTGTGCAAGACATCACCTGAGATGTCTGAGGAGACCAGTGAGACTGTTTCTGTTTTTTCTTTCATTTTTGTTCTTTTTCAGCAGCCTCTGGTTGGCCTTGGCTGTCCTGGGCCAGCTCTCCCCCAGCCACAAGTGGGTCCCTCTCCTTGCTAATGCCCATGCTGAAAATGTCCTGTGATTCTTGAAGAAAAAATAAATAAAGGTCTCACCTATTTGGGAACATCTTTTTTACCTTTCTTAGGGCAAAGGAACTAAGAAATCCCCTGCACTGCCTTGTTTGTTGTTGTTTTTGGTTTTTTTAAATTAAAAATAGACATGGTGGGGTTGGTTAACCCTGGCTGAGTGCCAGGCACCCCCCAAAGCCACTCTATCAATTCCCTCCACAGTTGGACAGGAGAGAGAAAATACAAGGAAGGATTCATGAGTTGAGATAAGGACAGGGAGAGATCACACACAGATTAACAGCCAGGCAAAACAGGCTTGACTTGAGGATGTTAATTGAGTTTGCCAATCAGAATCAGAGCAGGATAATGAGAAGTAAAACGAGTCTTAAAAGCACCTGCCCCCCTGCCTCCCTTAATGCCCCCACCCCCTGCCCTGATGCTCCCTCCTGAGCTTTCTCTTCCCTCTCCCATCTCTCAGAAGCAACCATCCATCCTCGTGGCCTGATAAAAGTAGGTAAAAACATCCCAAAGGATGGGTGGGCACTTTCACCTTATAGGAATCACCTAATTAGTCAACAAGTTCTCTCCTACAGCGCACTGCATTAGGGGTAATGTTTTGTTTCTGGGTTTTTTTTTCCAAAATTACTGATAAAAAAGCTCCACATCCAAAGAGGTTCATCTGCACATTTGCACAAGAAAGGCTGATCACTGAACATAAACCTGTTACTGCTGCACAAAGGACCAATGACACAGGGACCAAATAATTTCCCTGTGCAGAACTGAGCTGCTCAGAAAAACAGTTAATCAAGATATTTTCATTAAGGTATTTTGACAAAGATTAATGTTCCTGCAGGAAGTAGGTACATCAGACAGGAAGAGTTTGACCATTAATTTTAAAAAGTCAATTTTCTGTCAGATGAAGTGGTATTTTGGAGCTGTTTCACTCCTTCCTGCCAGCCTGCTTGCTCTGCTTTGGGGCCAATTTTTGGTCAAGCTGAAGTGAATACCTGAAAGTTGTTTCCCTCTTCATAGAAATAAATATTCAAGCATACACATCCACACATCTATGGACCTTAAGCATCTTTTGGGATGTTTTTACCCCCTTTTATCAGGCCAAGAGGATGGATACTGTCCTAGCAGCTAAGAAGATGAAGCAAAATGGAATTGCCTTTATCAGTCTTAAAGCAATTGAATCAGCAGTTTTCTGAATATCTTTGGGCAAAGCCTTTATTTTTCAGGCCTCTCGGTTTATGTTCAGGCAGTGCCAAACGCTGGAGTGATCCAAGCCTGATTCAGGATTCCTCAGTGGAACTCCTTTGTTTCATGGTCAAGAGGAGCATATTATGAAAATCTGATCTGCTACATTACATGGGACCATTTAATTTCACTTAATGGTGCCTGCATTGAAGTTATGATCTCATGGCAAGCCCAGAGTGTATTTCATAGAGAAACACCTATTCACAACTGGGATCCTTATCTCTTTTAGGCATCATCCCATACAGGAGGCACTTCAGTTTACTCAGTTCCTCAAACAGCAGCTTTTTGTACACAACTGCCTGGCTGGCTGCAGGGTCTTTGCACAGGTAGGAGCATCTCCGGCCAGGATTCACCACAGGGTTTGTCCTGAGTTAACTGCAAGGAATGGGTTTTAGTGGAGGAAATGGCATAAACACAGCTGCCAGGGTAGCTATAATTACATAGACTTTGATAAATATAATTACACTGTTGTTAAGGGGATTTTGATGTATTTATTTCTTCCACTTGCAAGAGCTCGATAAGAGATAGAGAGCTGTCAAAGGGAGTGCACAGTTTTGTTTCCTTATCTGAAATTAGAGCCCCAGGACACAGCTGTATTCTTACACTTTGAAGATTAATTTAAAATAAATACCATGCTCTTTATATCAGACCCTTGCCTTCTGTCTGGGATTTCTGTCACGTGGATGCATTTCCTGCAGGTGCAGCTTTTCCCAGTTTGCTGCCCCTTTTTGGAGGGGATGTATTTGTGTGTGCTCGCCTGGTGCAGGACTCAGCACTGAGTGTTTTAGCACTTCATTTCTTGTGATAAATACCTTTACTGGAATAATGACACGTGAACTTAAAGAGGTGTTAAACATTAATTATAATTACACTGATTCTGGAATTATTTAAGGCTTCATGTATGTAACATAAAGTATTATATTGTGCATCATTACCTTGAATCTCACTTTTACAGGATATTTTATTTTGATCAGAAAACAGAGAAGCCAAGTAACAGAAGTACCTCAGAATCCAGTCATAATTTGATGGCATTATCAGGATGTGTCCTCTATAAAAGATCCCCAAAAGGTCTTCCTATTTAAATTAAACCTTGTGGAGCGCACAATGCTTTTCTGAACAGAGCCAACCATTCCCTAATTTAGCCCTGGCAGCTGCTGTGCTATTTGCACTAATATATGCTGAAATTCTGTGAATTAAATCTTGATGCATCCTTCCAATTGCAGTGGGGAAGAAATCCCATCAAGGCACTTTCCCCTAGAGCAGCCTTCACCAACTGATTTGTATGGCTCCAAACGTGGAGTACTTTGCTGTGATGAGTGAACTCCAGCACCCACAGTAAACCCCAAATCCTGACACCATTTATGAGCCTGTAAGGAGCTTTGCTCCACAAAGCTAAACGTGCTCCAGTCAGGTTCCTGACTTCATAAATAAAGCAGAGCTCTGCTTCCCCCTGGGAAGAGGTTGCTGTGTTCCTGACTCTTGTCAAATGGAAACCAACACTGAAACAGCTTTTTGGCCTCAGCCAAGTGCTTTCTGCTTTGTAAGCTGCTGCCTCATCCTCAATTTTGATACAGCTGAATTTCCTAATATTTTAGCCTGATTTACCAGCTTTGTAAAAAGTCTTCGTGGTTTTCTTCAATTCCTGAGCATTTGGGATTGCTAAACATATTAATCTGGTAGAGCCATTTTTTTTTCCTAGAGGAATTTGCCCTTATAGACGTGAAAACCAAAGCTGCAAATTAGCTCAGTTGAGGGTGTGCTGGAGGCAGAAAGTGGCTTGGTGTGGGATGCACAGCCACATTACAAACAGAACTCTGTCCTCGACAAGGTGGGGTTCATGGTTAAGAGACTGGGACTCAGAGGATTTTCATGCAGTTCCTGACTCTGCTCCTGATTTCTTGAGCCAATATTAGAATGGCACCAGTCAGCCTCTCTGTTCCCCCTGTACATCTCTTGAACTTCACTGACTGCATTTAGCTCATTAATTTTTCAGACAGGAAACTAAAAATGCTGTTTCACAAGGCAAACAGGGAAACAATCTGGAATAATACAGAATAAACAGCCTTGTTTCAGCTTATGAGGATGAAATGAAACCCTACAGGGTATTCCTCCTTCGTGCCAACACTGAGACAGCACATTTCTCCCTGTCCCTGAAATCTAAACACAGCAGAGAGGGAGATGGGTGAGGTCTGCTGAGTGCCCAGCTCCACCCTTTGCCCGTGGCTCTCCTTACATCCCCTCTCATTCTGAGTAATTGTATTTGCAGTGCAAGTATTTGTACAACCACAGTCATATCCGAGGGCTTTCCCAGAGATAAGGGGCTCCATTTCACTTCCATCCACGGCTATCTGCAATGTAGTGTAATTAGTTTATCCCTTGTTTGTCAAGAGAAAACAAAACTGAACAGCTGAAATGGTGTTTGGAGGAACAGTGCATTCTTGCCCTGTGGCATAATTCAGCCTAAAACTCTTTTCCAGCTGTTCCTGTGCTGTGATGGCCACCACCCTGGGATGTGACCAGAGCAGGGCTATAGGAAGACACCACCTTGATTTACAGGAACATTTCAGCACATCTATTGCAGATAAAGTTATTAAACTCCTTCAGTTATTTTTCCTCTGTATTTGTGACCTGCTTTTTTGTAGGCACATGCATTTTGGGGGAGTGCAGAGGCAAAGTGCCCAGCTGTCCTCTGGCTCTCCCTCAGCTCTGCCCCAGCACACGGGGTGTGAGTCCCACTGGAGTGGAACAGACACTGGGACTGTTCTCTCTGAAGGGTTTAAATACATTTTCCTGCTTGTTAGACAAAAGTAATGGAACTCTAACCATCTGAGCCAACTAGTGTGGTAAAAAGATGCCGTAAAATCTCAAGAATTCAGAGCAAAAGGAGGAATGTTTAAAACGACCCTCAAAGCAGCTATCTTTAATGGAATTAGATATCTTAGCTAAATAAATAAGAAGCTATTGCTTGTAAAAAAAAAATAACCTCAGTGATTTCCCTTGAGGTAAAATCAGTAGAGCAAAAGAACGAAAAAAAACAGACTAAAAAAAAAAATCCCTCACCATAAACCCCAAAGGGACTTGTCAGCTCTACAGCAGAAATTGGAGAGACCACTCAAGCACGAAGAGGATTAGGCTATCTCCTATCAAAGCACCCAGGGACTGGATTTTTACAGCAACTTAAACAGAAAGTGGTGGAGTTTTGGGGTTGGATTTTTTTCATTTCCAGCAGTGGCAAAGACTGGAAGAAAAAAATATACACAATATTACCCCTGAAGTGATGTCTTACCAGCAAGGCCAGTGCCCGTGTCCTCCTTCTAGGTCCATCAACTTACCCATTTTAAAAGTGCTTTGCTTTGCACGGTGACCAAAGGCAGTGTGGGACATTTACACCTTTGGGTGAATCTCTGCAGACCCACGTCCCACTCTGAACAGCAGAGTGAGCTGGGCTGGCGTGGGCAGGACAGGACACAGCTGGTGATGGAGGGGCTGATGCTGCTGGCTGCAGAGAGCTGGAGGCAGCCAGGCCAGCATGAGCCCTTCCTCCTAATCCTCCCTGACCTGGGCTGCTGGTCCCAGACACATCAGCTCTCTGCTATGTGAATCTGCTCAGGCTTCCAGAGATACCAGACATGCCCTGAGCAGGGTGCCAGGAGCTTGGCTGGTCCTGTTGGCTCCTGAGGAGCCCCTCGCTGCCCCTCCCTGCCCCTCACACAGCACCACTGCATTCACAAGGAGCTGAAATCGGGCAAAGCATCACGGCAGTGTGAAGAAATTATTCCTTATTAAAACTCAACACTTTTCAGCTAAGCCCTCAGGTCTGGGCCTGTGCCTTTGCTCAGTGTGTCCCTGCACTGAGGGGAGGGCACTGCTTTCATTATTGCTGTAGAGTCTCAGCCCTGGCACAAGTTCTCTCATTGTGCCTCTCCCTCTTTACAAGATGCTTCCAGGGACCATCCCCTCTAGGCTCAGCCCAGCTCCAGCCCTCTCTTCTTCATTTCTGCAGCTTCTCAGACTGGGCTGGTGGCAGCTTCCAGGGATGCAGAGAAGCTGGTGCATCCTTTGTCTTTCTTGCTGTATGGCTTCTGCTGTCACTTGAGAGTAAACCGTGCCAGGGCTGCATAACTGGGCATCTTCACCTGCCCATCTTCAGACCTGTGTGTTCAGGGACTGGTCCCTCACCATCCCTCTGTGGTTCAGTCCTGCTCCCACCATCTGCTTTGTATCTTTAACCAGTTTTCCCCCAAAGAGAGAACAGACAGGGTTTTAATTTGTAGTCTACTTCTGGGCTTTCAACTTGCTCTTCTAGAAGTTATTAATTCCAGGACAAACACAATTTTCTCTCTCTTTTTCAGCCTCAGATTCTGGTGCTGTTCAGGTAATGTGTCTCTGTCTAGCTTTATATAACTGTCTCTCTTTCTCTTCCTTTTTTTCCTTTTTTTCTTATTTTTAATTTTCTTTGCCATTTTATCAACAGCTGGAGAAAAACTGTTATCTCCTTCCTACGGGCAGGGGCACAAAGAGATAAAAAAGCAATTCCAAAGCCAAAGCTCGAAGCCTACCTGCCTAGCCCTCAGCCACCAACCCTGCTTGGCTAAATCTGACAGTGCCCTAAGCCTGGGGCCTCACCAGGTTCTCCTTGGAGATTTCCCTGAGCACCCCTACATGTTCTGTATTCAGAGACACACGGACACCAGGTCTGTGCAGCAGCTGGGGGTCACCAAGGTGCTCTGTGCCCATTCTCACCTTCAGAGCTGGCCCCGAAAAGGCCACGTGTTTAAAGGTGGTCTTGATTTATGCTCAGGGGATGAAACCTCCTGCTGGGATGGAGTGGCTGCCAGTTCACCTCCCTCAGCTGCCTGAAGGCTTCACAGCATTATCTGCTTCCCTAAGGCTCTGCAGGTGTAGGGAGGGGAGGAACTGGGCTTATCAAAAACAGCAATTCCAGGATTTCATGAATGTGGGAAAGCTTGACCTTAACATCCGCCATCAGTGGAGTCCTCTCCACGGGAGAGCTTCATATGAAAATGATTTTTTTAGCCCCTTCACCTATAACACTTTGTGAGTTCAGTTTAGCTCATCTTGATGCCATTCCTTAAGGAGTTTGACTTGCAACAGGGTTCTTTTTAGGTATTGCAGTGCTCGAGTTCTGCTTATAAATCTAAGTAACTCCAAGTTAAAATAGGAATTTATTCTGAAGCTATCAAGCCAGTTTAAATTTACATCCTTCTTTTTAACCTCAAGAGTTCTAAAAACAACTGCCTCAGTATATGAATATCATGTTATCAAATACTTTTCAAGGATGCTGTTGGTCTAGATGGGGCTGTATCAAGGCAAATTGTACCAAAGAATCCACTGCTCATTGCTCAATATGTGATTACAATGGGTTACATATCTTACAAGTTTACATCTCCAGCTCCAGGCATTTTATTATGACTGGCATTAATGATAACCTTTAATAATAAACCTATGTGTATTGTTCTATATGGTTAGTAAAGTCACTCTAATCCCTACTCCCCCTAGTTTCCCTGTATCAAAAATTCTTCTAGTGGGGATTTTGCAGACCAGTACTGCCACCCCTGAATTATTTCAGATTAGTAATTCCGATGCCAGGGAAATATTTTACTGGTGACTCTCTCATTCCCTGGAAAACCCATTCACATTTTAAAATGTTAGAAGGAAACCAGAAATTTGCCAGTTCCCAACTGTCATTTGCTCATTACAGCCTCCTTTTGGAGCATTGCCAGAAGCTCTCATCAGTCTGCTGGTGATGTATATGTGTATTCGTGGCTCTTTCAGCATCACATGTGGCTGGGGACAAGAAATCAGCACATGGAAGCAACGGCTGCAGATTCCACTCTGAAAATGCTCTTTGACCTTGACCCCTGCCCGGAAACCACAATATTATTAATTTAAGTCTCATGTTGTCTCTTCTCCTCACTTCTAATCATTGTAGGTTTTATTATTTACTAAGTACAATTTACAGATTTCACAAACTCGGAATAAAATCGCGCTGTTAGCAGGACACCCCCAGGGCCAGCCTGACTGCCAGGGTTCCCATGGGACCCAGTTACTCCTTGCACATCCTCAGAACCTTCCTACTGACCCAGCACAGGAGCAGAACTATTAGGAAGCCCTAAATTCACTGTTAGTGTAGAATAATTGTATTTAAAACCGTTAACCTAAATCCCAATTGAATTAATTTGGCAAAACATGAACCCTTGGAGTAGCACAGATACCAGACACAGATTCTTGCTTCGGAAGATTTACCTGAAATAATGACATAGCTGCATTTAGATTGTGTGAAGCAGCACTTGTCATAAACTGCTTGAACACTCGTTAAACCTGATGAATGAAATAACCCTCCTGGGCTGGGGAGAGGTGTTGCTGTTATAGATTATGATACATCATATATCACATCTGGTTGTTATTGTTCTACCCAGGTTACTTTATGTGTAAAAGGGATAGCACCAGCAAGAGTATGTTCTGCTCATTTTGGAAGAAACAGATGCTCTGCAAACAGGAAACAAAGCAAAAAGCCTGGAAATTGGGAAACCTGCTGGAAATGTCTCTGGTAGTCAGAGGAAGTGCAGGAGAACCTCACTATATGGAGAAAGAGCCTGAAGAATATTATAACAGATCAGGTATTATATTGTGGGTTGTTTTTTTCCTAGAAAACCCTGATTAATTCTCTTCACTCTGAGTGTCCCCTTTGGAAATGTTACCACAAGGGCTGCTTATGCCTTGCTTGGGTCTCTCAGGTTGGAGTCTGGTACTTGATGACACTCATATGTGTCCCTTCTCCTGTCCTCAGTGTGCATTGGATTGGGGCCCAGATTTGCATTTCAGGGCTCTCTAAACCGCCTAAGTCTTGGGCAAAGGTAAATCCTCCTAAAATTGCAGGCCAAGCACTGTTCTCTTCGTGTAATCTGTATAAACTCATGTTTTTGAAATAACTGGTAGCACAGTTCCTCCAGTTCTCGGGTTTACACTTTTGGTTGGCAGGCAGGGAGCAACTTCTATCAGCCTGAGCCAATTCCCAACGGAGTCAACAGGTTCTGAGCCAGGCCAGCTGCCCTTGGCTGTGAACTGTAAATATTTCCCTTAAACATGGAGCATCTTGAGTATTCCAAGAATGTCTCAAAGGCCGATCTAGGCTATGTCAGCTCTTCTTCATATGCAAAGGGGAAAAATCCCTTCAGAACTGAGGCATGGGAAGAATGCAACACTGAGATGTGTCATTGTCTAAACCCTGGGCAGGGTGGGCTGTTAGGGAAGGTTTCCAGGGAACCAGAAAAACTTTCACAAACTTACTGGCTGACATCCATAGCAAATGTCATTCCAGATATGGCAGAGAATTAAGCAGCTCTAGAGCAAAGCAAAAGCACATCCAAAAATAAATATCGCAATGCTTATATTTTAAAGTTAAATGCTAAAAAATCAAGTGCTGTAAAAGTCAGTGAGCGTAGGGAAGAGACTTACAATCCCTGGTAGTATTTAAACGAGTAATTTTCTTGATTATGATTAAAAACAAGTTAGGTCTTTAGATGCATTCAAATGTGTGAATTGTTTCCTGGCTTTCAGGAAGTTGCATGCAATGTGCTTTGCTAAACTGAGGTCAAAATTTCTCACACTGGCCAGTGATGGGTTATGCTGTGATGTGAAAACAGTGTCTCTGGCTTAAGGTGTCTGTTTTAAATCTAATAAACAGATAAACAAAGCAAGCAAACAAACAAAAGCTACCTTTTAAAGAGGTCCATCTAGGACTCAAAAACTTCATGCTCAAACTACATAAAATTTTAGAATTAAACATTGTCCCTTACTGATTCTCCTGGTTTATGTCCATTTTCTCCTTTCTCATCTCTCTTTCCAGTCCTCTCTGGGACATCACTGGTTTTGATCCCGGTATCCTCTAATGCTGACAGTGTCTGGATTGCTGGGTTCCCTGGGTGAAAA
Source organism: Petroica traversi (assembly GCA_025920805.1). NCBI lineage: Eukaryota > Metazoa > Chordata > Aves > Passeriformes > Petroicidae > Petroica > Petroica traversi. The sequence goes on from JAHLSL010000022.1 coordinate 7,800,138, forward strand.
GCACCCACAGGGAGCTGTGTCCTCAGAGCTACTGCCTAAGCACCTACAGCAGACAGGGGAGCTCTGGTCAGGGCAATCCTTTGACCCTCAGGAATACTGGAAATCATCCTGAACTCCTGAACTGCCTTTGGCCACACGATTCCCCCTCTGGGGTTCAGAGCTCACACTGTCAGTGACTGTAACAGGCCCCTACACACAGCCACCCTGGCAGATCCCTCGGATTCCGTGTCCTGAGCAGGATCTGGATCCTACCTTTGCTGTCCAGACTAAAATCCTGGCACATCTTTGTGACTGGTCAGCTGCTTTTTGTTCAGTTTTTAATCTTTCTTCACAGTGTATCCTCCTTTCCACATCCTTTCCTAATCATGGCAGGTGATAAGGTTGTTCTGCCTGTCACTCAGGCTCCCAGCCTGGCCATTGTGTGAGCTGGGATTTGGCTGAGCTGTGATTACTGAAATCTCAATGGTTCTTCACTTCTGACTTCTCCAGCAGTCAATCCCTCCCAGTACTTTCCACAGGCAATTCCCACCTCTCCTGCAGGCACCCCATTTTCACCCTAAGATCCTTGCAGGTTTCTTTTCATTACCCTTGAGAAATTCAGTCCTACCCTGCTCCTGTTCATGGGCGACAAAAGGTCATTCTCCAGCCTGGATTGCCTCTCACCTTTCTTTTTCCACACTGACACCTTTCTCTCAGACACTGAGTACAGCCTCTTGCCTTGGCTCTCTGGGCACAGCCTGGCCAGTTCCCAGCCCTCTGCCTCAGCTTCTGCTGCCTGTCAGGGCAGCTCTCCCTGCCAGGCTGCCATCATTCCGGGTTCACTTTTCCAAAAAAACCTGAATACTTTCCTCCATAGGCCCTAGGGCTTGGGAGAGACATCTTACAAACACCCACAAAAGGACATCATTACCTGCCTTCAGAGCTCTTATTTTAATTATACTTTGTCATAAGGCTTAAGAAAAAAACCCCACATTTGACACAGTACATTATACAAATATTTTATTATACAGAATAATGTAGTTGTTTATGATTTCTTTTATTTCCTGTATATTTTTTATTTTTGATTATAAGCTCCTTGGGGTAAGAATTGCATTCAGTAGTTTGTTATTAGAGAAAACCAAAGTAGATCATTAAGGTAAATTAAGGAGGGTAATAACTTTTTCATTCAAGAGAAGGATGTTGTGAACTCTCTTAGGAGCTGTGAATGTTGACATCAGTTTGCCTCACTCACTGACTTTTTTTCAAGGGTAACAGAGTATGGGGTTAGCTTTGGGAGACATGAGAGCACCTTATTTCAGTCAGCCTTATTTCAGTATAAAACCCCAGTGTGCTCTTCAACGCTGCACTTTTTGGAGAAGCCACTGGAGGGAAACCTCCACTACAAAACCAAACCCATCTGCAGCCTGCTCCAGCTCTTCCAGTCTCATCCCTCCTGCTCCCTCTCGGATGGCAGACTCCAAACACTTTTGTTTATTTTTCTGTTTGCAGATTGCTTCTGGTTCAAAATCAAAGAACTAACATGACATAAAGTTATTGGCTCTATAGACAGAGGAGGAAAAGAAAGGAAAAATGCGTGTGTCTCTTTAGACAAATATTAAAGCTCACGACTTTAACAAAGGGGAAACAATGTTGGAGTGCCCGCTCTGGCAAAGCCCGGCTTGTGTGGCACCTGTGCTAACACACAAAAAGATTTCAAGACGGAGTGAGGAACAGCCATAGCTCGAGTTTGCAGCCACCAGACACGTTTAGGTAACCAAATAATCCCTGATGGCCAGGCTGTTCCTCCGGCTGCTGAGAGTTTTGTGAGTGATGGCCAAAGCAAAGGTGAAATAATCTCATTCTGGGTCTCTGGAAGCTGCAGAATTTCTCTTTCCCACACCAGCTCTACTCCAGTTACTGCAACCACAGTTTCTCTAATCTATACAGAGTAGCACTTACGGCTATCTGCTACTTTTCCAGAAAAAAACACAGTCCCCAAGAAAGTGGTAATCTGGGGAAAATATGCCAAATGTCTCTAAAACAAATCTCTGTGCAAATATGATTCTATTTTTGTCTGAAACAGAAGGCAGGAAGCATTTATGTTCCTGAGTACCTAAATTTATCTTGAAAAGAATATTTATTAAAGTCACCATAGAAACAGAATTTTAGAAGTATTAGACTTATACCAGTTGTTGCAATTACTATTTCCTCCTCAGCAGGATCTGTTATACTGCAAATAATGAATAGTTCAAGATCTGTTATAATCCTATTCTAGATATTTTTGCTCTTTAATGGAAAAACCCAATTTTCATTTGTGGAATGGAAAACTGCCCTTTCACATCCCTGCTTTAATTCACTGATAAAAAAGAGAAAAAACCTTTGAAATATTTAGTTGGAAGTAAAGATATAAGGGAGAAGTTTGCATGTGCAGTGCACAATTTTTGGGCAGATCCAGAAGTGTTTATCAGATTTTAAAACGCTGTTTTATCTGCTGATTGATAAGCAAGGTTCATGACTGACTGTACATGGATAACAAAGGATCCGCTCAGCCTGGTGGCCCAGTGGTCACTCAAAATTGTGTCATCAGCTGCCACAGCTGCTGCTTGCAAAGCCATTTTAGAAATGACCCCGTTGCTGGCTTGCAAAGACCATTTTTGTAGCTTGACTTCTTCAACCACAGCATCCCCAGCTGACCCAGCCATGAGCAGCAGCCCACGCTCTGGCCATGCTCAGGACATTCCCTCTGGTTTCCCAAGGGGATTGCACACCCCAATTCCTGCTGGATTGCCTCACGCTGACCACGGCCGAGCCAATGAGCTCCATTCTGGAAACACTGATAAAGAAGCATCCTACAAATGCCAAACTCTGAAACAGCTGGTTCTGTGTGCAAAAAACCAACTTAAACCATGAAAATTGTCCAGTTAAGTACAAAGCAGTCTCTGCTTTCACCCTCACTTTGAGCAGCCTTTCACATCAGCTCTTCAGTGCAGTGGCTCCTCCAGAATTTCACCATTTCCAGTATGGATGACACAAATATCCTATCATGGAAGCTTCACCTTTTCTCACTGGATGTATTTTCTTGAAAAGCGACAATGTAATCCTGTATGCACAGGTTATATTTATCACAGCTGGCTTAGCCAGCGACAGAATTAATTAGGAAGTGTCTCAAATGTCAGATCATTAAATGAAATTGTAAAAAGGTAAATTGTAGTCTTCAGCAAGCAGAGATCTCAGAAAATGATCCTTGAAACAAATTGCAATCGCTGTAAAATATTCATTTCTTCTTTACAATAGGGACAGGGTATATGGTTCCACATAAACACTATAAGTTTCTAATTTGATGTGAAGGTCAGTATAGAGGTCGTGATGAAGAATTTCTTTTAGTCTCTGAGGAATGACTAAACACCGAACAAATATTTAATTTGCATTTTACATTACTATTGAATAGACTTTTCTTCTTAAAAAAATCCCTGCAGAGCTTATTTCAGTTCCTGTCAAAAATTTACAGGATTAAAATGGAAAAAACCAAGATATAAAATGGCTAACAGTTGATAAATTCTTCTTTTTTTACTATTTTAATAACAAAAAAGATTCTGTAATAGTCAAAAATGGGAAAATGCAGCATATTTCTCTCTTTCTATCCTAACATGCAAAATTTTCTAGCCTGAAATCAATATTTAGACTCGAAAGTAGAAATACATTTTAAACAGAGACACTCTTGCAATACAGTTTCACAATAATGGATGTGAGGCCTGTTATTTAATGCACTCTTTGATTCCAGGGACTAACATGGGATTTCTGTACCAGGATGCCAATTCTCACCCACATTGCAAGAGGTAGCAAATTAAGACAGAAAACAGCATGTGGGGGACAACACATTATTTTCCTCCCTTCACCCTCTTCCCTCACCAAGTCAATCTGCTTGGACTGTGCCAGCTGTGGTGACAGAGCAGTGTGCTAGGGAAAGGGATGCTTGTATTATGTTAAATTTAAACACAGCTCCCGTAAAGCAGGGGTCTGAAATATGACAGGATTTATTAAAGGGTCTTGTTTCTTCTTAAGATTACCCCCATATCCACAGCTTCTGTGTGGGCACCCATCTGCCTGGTCTCACTGTGTTAAAATCTGGGGCTCTTACACCTCCCACACTGATAACTGATAAGCGGGTCTTGAGATTGGCCACCCTCACAGGAACCCTTCCCTGGAATTTCAACTCAGTTGTGTGGTTGCAGAGATGGTCTCTACTCCCTCTCCTCTGTTGGACAACCTGTTCCTGAACTTAGTGAGTGCTTGGAAAGTGAAGTCACTGAAGTGGAAGGCCTCCAATATTTTTTCCCTACGAAACGTTTTTTTGACAGCAACGTTGCTGATCCCTCCACCAGTCCCAGAAGACTTCAGAAGAAGGGAGTTCTCAGCAGAAAAGTGAACATAGATACCGGTGTTGCTGTCCCTGTCTCCTCTGCTGGACAGTGGTGGAGAGAGGAGCTCTGTCGCCTCTGTTTCCCCAGCCCTAAATTCAGTAAATGAGAGGTGATCATGGCTTGGAGCACAGATGTGCCTCTCCACATCACTCCCTGGGACTGTGCTGGGGATGGGAAGGAACAAAGGCAGCCAGTGGTGACACTTGCAGATATGAAGCTGGATAACTTTGAAATTCAGGTTTCAATGCTGCTTTTGTGACTCATCTTTGTTAAACTGTGTCAGCACACGGACCTGCTGGAGCAAGTCCAGAGCAGAGTGATGAAGATAATCAGCGGGCTGGAGCACCTCTCCCAGACAGGCTGAGAGTGCTGGGGTTGCTCAGTCTGGAGAAAAGAAGGCTCCAGGGAGTTCTTAGAGCACCTTGCAATACCTAAAGGGGCTACAAGAGAGCTGGAGAGGGACTTGTGACAAGGACATGAAGTGACAGGACAAGGGGGAACAGCTTCAGACTAAGAGAGTAGGCTCAAAAGAGGTATTAGGAAGAAATGCCTTTCTGTGATGGTGGTGAGGCCCTGGCGCAGGTCACCCAGGAAAGTTGTGGATTCCCCATCTCTGGAAGTGTTCAAGGCTGGGGCTCTGAGCAACCTGGTCTGAGTGGAAGGTGGCCCTGCCCATGGCAAGGGCTTCAGAACCAGGTGGTTTTTAGGGTCCTGTCTAACTCAAACCATTCTATGCTCCTATGGTACTGGCACCCACAGATGTGTGGCGGCTCCACCTAAGCTATGATATGTTCACAACTTGCTGTGACAAAGTGTTCCCACAGTGGAACTTCTCCCCTGCACCACCAGACTCACAGTGCTCAGTGAGATGGCAGAATATGGCAGTCAAAATGTCTGTGTCCTTAAAGGAACCCAAAAGTGACTGACAGACCATCAGTCTCTAACCCTCCACCAGTCCTGCAGAATTGCTTTCATTCAATCTTTCTTGTGTTCTTACCTGGCATCACACAGACTCCTTCATGTGTGCTCCTCCTACTGAAAGCACAAGCCTTGGTCATCTGTTGGGAGGGCTCAGTGAATGCTACATGAGTGAATTATTTGTTTTGGGTTTTTTTGTGAACTGTTAAATTTTCCTCTGGAGGTCATAAATGCCTTTTCTGTCTGTCTCCACTTCTTTGTTGTAATTTTTGATTCTGAGGGCATTCAAGAAGTACAGGTCATGCTGCATGGGATGTAGGAAGGTTAATGCACAAATCACAGACCTTCTGTTTCATTCCTAAAGAAATAATAGGAGATTTTGTTTTCTCTTACGTGAATCTTTTGATTAACAGGCTGATGCTGGGCATTTTTTTTAAAAGGAGACAGCAGTAATGATAAAAAAGTCTGTTTGCTTTTTGTTCCATATTATACAATGATTTGACTGAAAGAGATATCAATTATATTTGTATAAGAACATTTTTGCTCACTGGTTTTAGCCCTGTGTGTTGCACTGATTAAGGGGAATTGATCTTTGCTGCCACACAGAAATGGGAAAACAAACACGAGCTCAGTGGTTGTATAAGATGTGCTCGAGGGCCATAATTTGAGCCAAGAGGAACACTTTGTGGCTTAGACCATGCAGACAAGTCTATCAAATGTACAACGTGTCATATACAGATTTCTGTTTAGTGGACCTTTCTGTCCCAGCTTCCACATTTATCACTGTCTCCCTGACAGGAGCTCTGCCCTGTTATCCTGACTTGTATGTCATTTATCAGTGTTAAGTACAACAAAAGAGTATCTCTTTAAACCCCCTTTACCCTTTCACATGCTTCTACCCTTGAATAATGATATCTGTCTCTGCAGCCACAAATATTCCATTTCATCTTTTCCTTTGTATTACGTTAGTTGCTCAAAAATGATTAAAATGGCATTAGTGCACTTTAAAATGAAAATTATTATATTATTGTAGGAGTCATGTGTAGGAGAAGAGATAAAAGCATTTGGGTGCTTTTGCCCCCTTTTTAGGCCTGTCAAGGCAAAAGAATTTTGTATATATATGTATATACAAAAAAAACCCCTCAACCACAAAGTCAAAATTTGCAATGCCACTTCAGCCCAAATCACACAGCCCCAAGCTCCAAGCTGAATTTTCAGCTGTGGGTATAAATAACTGTGTCTAAAGGAAAAAAAAAATGACATAAACACAGACATTAAAATAGCATTAACATTCTTTGAACATACTTTCACATATGACTATTGCATTTATTTTATTCAAGAACTAAGAGGAAAGAGGTGAAAATGGGCTACAGAAACTTTACAAAGGCTACACAAGAAGTGGAATAACACTGAAAACAGTTGCTAGAAGAGATGTTTTCAAGCAGCATTTCATGGCCATGCCTGCTGCCATGCTTTATAACAGACTGCCTTTATAGGAAGTTGGTAACATTCTGGGAATCACAAGCTTCACAGAATTTATGTTTAGCTACTGCCTTGCTAGACATTTTATAGAGATGTGTAAGCAACTCTCTGTAACAGGTACGGTCCAGGCTCAGGTAATTAATTATAGCTTGGAGATTCAATTTACAATCAATAAAAACCCAAATGAATTGTCAGTTTGAAACTTTGCTTCTCATTTTCTTGCATGTACATACACATAAATCATCCAGTTCTCATACTGCCTGCTCTATTTCCCAGACCTATTTCCCAGTTCTCTTTCTGAACAGCAGAGAACACCTCGTCCTTCACGTTTTTCCCAGCCTCCTCATGCTCCTGCACTGGTTGGATGCACTGGGATGCACTCATCACTGTGCTGGATCCTTTCAGACACCACTCTCAGGGTGCTGGGACCTGCAGTCTGGGGCACAGCAGGGAAGGAGTATCTGCAGGGAGAGGGAGCACTGCTCCAGATCTGGATTCTGAGACAGCATTTGTGCAACACGTGTCAAAGGCTCTGTGACAAAGAGGGGTCAGCTGCTGAATGTGAAAGTACCTGGTGCTGAAGGAAAGCCCAGGAAAGGATTATGGGATAAAATAGGTCACCCGCTCCCGAAGGTGGTGCAACACCAGGACTACAAGGATACAAATAAAGAGGGGAGAAATTAGGAAGGTAGGATGTCTCCAGGAGCTCTTGATTCCCAGGGCTGGTAGCTGAAAAGGTCCTTGGGGTGTCTAGGACCTAAGGCTTGTTGCTATCCCTGAGCAGATTTGTCTTTTGTATTTGTATCCTTGTGACCATTTGCTTTCAATGTGGTAATTAAGAGCCTGGCCATATATCCTGCTAATTGCCTTCTCTTGTTTTGCCATTGAGTTTACTTGATCCCCTGTGTACCCCGGTCTTAAATACACTTAGCTGAAAATCACTGCATTTATACTGAGTAGAGAGGGTGAGTTCTGGACCTGGTTTTCAGGTGAGGGCAAAAAACCCCTAACAGGCTTACAAAAAGAACCACATAATGGTGTTTGCAGCACTTGTGTGCTGGCATAGCAGACTCTGGAGTCTGCTTCTCGTTGAAGAGCTGCTATCAGAGACTGGAGATCTGGGACCAAGCTTCTCATAGAGGCTGCCAACTGGAACAACCCATTTTCCAAGTGGCAAGCAAGTCCCAACCCCTGAGTGTCCCAGGAGCACCTTTGGAGGGCAGTGAGGCAGCCTGAGCCTCCTTTCTCTGGCTGATCTGCAAAGACACCACAAAAAGACCCACCACGGTGTGACCATCACATATATTGCTCTGGATGAGCTCCTCTCAAAGCCTTACTCAAAGCCTCTAAGGCAGCTGATTTCCAAAATGGCCTAACAGCCACTTCCCAGCAGAATCAGTGCCTACTCCTTTCCCTCTCCCCCATCTCTGATCTCTGCTACACACTCTTGTCATTAACCATGTGGTAGATATGTGGCTCTCTGAATCCTCTGCAAATGGATGCAGCTCATTCGCTCAGCAAAACTTTGCTTTTTGTTCCTTGGTTACCAAAAACTGCAGGAGAATGGACTGACAGGCAGCAGAAGACCATGAGAAGGGACTGAGGGAAACAGAGATGGTGCACCAGGAGATAGTGGGAGCCATGTCTGAATGCAGGAAAAGGGCACAAGACTCACGTCTGTTTTTAGGGCAGGACTAAGCCATTAGACCAGCCCAGCAGATCATGACGCTTACCTTGATCCATCCTTAGCTCTCCCAGGAATTTCACTCCTGGTACAACTGGAGGCAGCCTTCTCACAACTGCCCAGGGGCTGGTGGCTCTCAGCTGCCTAACAATCAGCTTTCAGACCTTTCAGTCATTTCCAGCCATGAGCTCCTATCTTATGGGAGGTATTTTTTGGGTCTTAGTTCCAAATGTATCTGTTAATATTTTGCACCTTGGATGAATTTTACCCTGTTTCCATTATTTCAGTCCAAAGCACTAACCAATCCCTCCTGCACCACGTATCAGTTCTTCTGTGCTGGGAACACCTCCCAGCTTTGTGCCATCAACACAAAACAGCAAATGCTACTGACATTTGTGCCAAATTAATGTCTGCATTTAGGCTACGTTTTCAACAAACCACATGCTATTTCACATACCCTGATGGAGCATGGCTTAACCCCACGTTGTCACTTCGTGCAGCCTTTGATGTTAAACTCCCTCCTGGCAAGATTGTTTTAACTCCCACTGAAATCACAAGGGGTCTTGGCAGGGATGAGAGTGTGTCAGGCCACCATGCAGAACAGGCTGGAAAGTTTAGGATCAATAAGTCTAAGTTGTGAAGAAAACAGTCTGAATATGCCAGTGTTTTTTTAGGGTAAATTTTGTAGCTTTGTAGATCAAAATAATGGAAAAAAACCACCCCACCCTGTGTTTAAACAAAATTACAGTGAATTGCTCAAAGGCAAAACAAAATTCTCTGCTCAGCTGTTTGGCTCACATTCATCTCCCTTTACTCCTATAGAAGTGACATTTTAATTAACTGTGTCAGGTGGATGTGTAACATCTCTGCTGAAAAGCCTGTATCTGCTCAGCTGTGTGTCATGGTTTCTATACCACCAAGATCTACTAGAGGTCACGCTTTTGTGGCAGGAGTATCCAAATTCTAAACAAATACTTCCTAATACATAATCTGTCTAAGCTTTTCTTCTACTTGCACAAATGTATGGAAAGTAGTGATTTACATACACAATTTTTTCCTAAAAGCAAGCAAAAGAATTTCTATAGCAGGATCAAAAATCAGTTCTTTGTGGGTAATAAACAGTTTTGCATGGGACTGGCTGGCTAAATGGTAGTGATTTTGTTCCTCGAGTGAGTGCTTTTAGCTATGAATACCTAAGTGTGCAAATGTAAACCGCTGCTTCTGCAAATATATGTGCAGCTCTGAGGTTCACTTTCTGTGAATGTTAATGGACACAGAATTCAATCACATGAATATTCAAAGAAAGTGAACACAAAAGCAGCACAAGGGTGGTTGAAGCAAACAGATGTAAAAATGTAAGCCCAGAATCACGGCTTCTCCCCCCTCGCCAGGGTGAATGCCTTCAACTTTGAGAGCTTTACAGCATTGACCAGATTCTGAATTTTTCAGGTAAATACAATGCAGTACAAGCCATGACACTCCACAGAGTCTTGTGAGGAACATATCAGTTGTGTCAGGAAGTCTGATTTGGATCTGAAGCTTTCTTAGTCAACTGTCAGCTTAGACCTACATGGGAACACAGTGGTGCAGGAAATACTTCAGCTGGGATGACAAGTATATGGTCAAAGATGATCACTGAGAGATTATTGAGAGTCCCTTGTCAACCTGGAGTGAGGGAAATGATGTTTGTAAAATTCTGTGAAAGGGAAGGGATGAAGTTGAGCAATATTTTTATTATCTTACAAAATAACAATGTACGGTGGGGTTTAAATTGCAAGCGTGTGATTTTAACATCAGTGAACAGGAGAAAGAAACAAAGGAGGAATAGAAATCTATATATACACTTATATATGTACTTGAACATATATTCTCAATCCTTCACCTTTAGATGTGCCCACTTAGCTGCAGATGTAAGTGGGAATCTCTGAAAGAGTCACTGAAGCAGGAGTGGGCATACAAATACAGTAAAACTCCAGGTGGCTGGAGAGCTGCATTTTGTTATTCAGGAACTTTCCTGATGCATTTTAATTTTGCCCATAAAGAAATCACACATGGACGCAATCTACAGGGAAAGAACATTGGAGGTTATGAATGAAACCAGTTAAATTTAAAGAGAGGCAATTCAGACCTCTGGAAAAGCTAATGGCATTTTCCCAAGCACACCATGAGCACACAGTCTGGGAGTTCACCACGCATCAGTAATGTGAGTAAATGGTAACTCCCCTGGGGCAACTGAAGGGAAACTGAGGCACGTAGGTGACTGACTGGAACTCTGATTCTGCAAAGCACTTAAATATATGCTTCAAACATGGGCCATCCTCACTGATGGCAAATGCTGTTTTCCTGACCTTAGTAACTGTTTGTTACTAATCCCTTCTCCTTGAAAGAGGGATGATGTGATGGCTGTGCTTAGAAATATTCTATGGTTAGAAGTATTCATCAGTTTAGTTTGGTGAGAAAAAAGCTACACAGACAGCTGAAGGCCAGAGCAGGAGAGGGTCAGAGTCAGGCTAGAGACAGAAATATTGCTGAGAAATCAGACACAACTACTCCTAGTGTGATGGCAGCAGGAAGAGGGGAAGAGCAAGAACTGAGACTGGAGGTGACAGACAAAATACAAATGTAGGAAGCCTCAGGAACATGCACTGTTGAATCTGTGTTGCTGTTTCAATGGAAATTAAATGAAGCATGCTTACTTACCATGCAAAGTACACAGGAACCAGCTTGGAGCTTCCTAGAGAGCCTTACACTGCATCAGTGGAAGTGAGGGATACTGTGGAAAGGCTCATCTCCCCTCATTCACTTTTTAAGATAGGCTAGACAAGGCAGCACATTTCTTTTCAGTTTACTCCCTTTTACTCCTCTTCTTAAAAACCAAGACAAACCTGTGCAGTGATTTTTGCAACCACTATACTCAGTATCTTTGTTTCTTCATGACACCTTCATTTCTGCCACACAACAACTTGTTTTTTTAATAGCTATGGACAAATACAGATTATATTTATTTTTCTAGCTAATAAGAAGAGTTTGGGTTATGTTGTCAACCTAGTAGGTCTTGATTCCTGTTCTAGCAGCTTAACAGCTGACAACAGGCCCTCAATAATCAAATCTAAATTCATTTTCAAGGAAATTAAATACTACCTTTCATTATTACTATCTTATTGGCACCATGTCAACTTCTATTTTACTGATACTCCTCCAGAAAAATGAGATCTGATAAAAATTTGCATTTCAGTTTACATTATTTATCAGAATTTTCATTTAGATTTCATAAATGTCTCATAATGATAATAACTGCAACACTCTGCACAGTTGCATGAAGACCTACCAAAACTGTAGCACACAGCATCTCTTATTCTCTGTGTGGTTCCAAAACAGAATAACTCCCTCTCTTCCACCCTGTGTCAGAACCTCCTGCCTCTTCTGGAAATGCTACCAAGAGACTTGGGGATGGTATAAACATGACTGAAAAAAGTTTAACCAAAAGGATTGTGAACATTGATATATGGGGAGATCTGCTGTTGTAACTTATGGAAATTTGTTGGAAAGGCTGGTACTGCCTGAGTGCTTTTCCTTTCTTCCTCAATGAGATGATCTGGTGAAAAAGCAGAATTTGAGTAGGTTTCAACTCCCCTCACTGGAGTCATTTAGGAAGCAGGCACAGTCTACACCAGCCACATGGGGTCCCTCTACATTCAGTGGAGAGACACCATCCCTCTTATTGTGGCCTCTCAGAGCTTATGCTGAGGGGCCACTGAGATTTTGGACAATCCTTCCTCAGGAAGACTTAAATTTCTTGGCTGGGGTTTGCCAAAAATGCTGCCTTAAAAGAAAAATCTCTCTGAGTTTATTTTTCACAAAACCCTCTGTTCTTTGAAGATTTTCTGACCCTTCACTTTGAACAGTATCCAAACTGAAATAAAACCTAAACAGTATCTTGTTGCTAGTTTTCTTTTCCCATATTCCAACACTCTCTGCCTTCCCCCCATTTTTCTCTTTATTTTCTTTTGCTTTTCCAGTGGAGGGAAAACAGAACAGAAAACACAGAGAGTGTGATGGTGATTAAGCCTATTTAACTAACCTGTTAAAGGCTTTCTAAACGCACAGCCAGGGATCTGCTCGGGACTCTCAGAGCAAGCATGGCTTCACCATAGGATATTCTCTGCAGAGCTGTGTGGGATTAAGTGAGCAGGGTTACCTCTTCACTTTCTCCTCAGCCATTAGCCTGCAGCAATCTGCTCTCCACTCTCAGGCTACTCAGAGTTGAAGGGACATGAGAGTATTTACAGTAATGGCTCATTTCTGCCAGGTCTGGGCCCTGGTAGCAGATCCTCCTTCCACCAACTGGTGGCTCAAAGCAGGCAGGATGCTGCAAGTCAAACAGAGCAGCTTGATTGATTATTCCGCAAATATTTTGCTTTTTCAAATTTGCTTACATACCAAAATATGGGTTAGCTGATAAAAGCCAACAGCTCCATCAGAGTCCATTACAATCTACCAGGCAAATACTCAGTAATTTCCAAATTAGTCCACGGACTACAATACATTCAAGTCAACTTCATAATCTCTCTTGTAAAAAAGCCCCGTTATAAGAATTACCTAATCATGGATTTACCAGAGAGATAGCTTGCAATGTAAATGACTTGTGTTTGGATAGGTGGAATGCATATCAAAATGCATGCTCAAATGAGAGACCATATTGACTCTCTCCAAGTTGTTATGGTCTATTAGATAAATATTATCTTGGTTCAGGATTGTGGTAGTTCTCTATATGCACAGTTTCCTGATAAGCCATATGGACTCTCAGATAAAATTGTGCCTTCAGATTTCAAAAGTGATATGGCTGAATAGCTGTAATGAGTATGAGGAGGCTCCTGTTAACCAGTTAATCAGAATATGTCACTGAATGCCCCCTCCCTGTTTTGTGTTAGGATGTGCTACAACACCCACCCAGCAAACATGCACCGCTCTGTGGTATTTTGGCAAAAAACACATACCAGGAGCATGGCCACAAATCTCTGTACAACAATGGTGGTTGTATTAGTATCCCTGCCCTTCTGTGATTCCAGTAATCTTTTTATTATTTTTCATCCTGTTCATACAAATGCACACAGACTTGCAACCACTGCTCACAGAACTTTAATGGTGTCAAAGACATGGATTTCCATCACGCATTGCTTTTTCTCACTTAATAATAATGTACTAAACATATTTCTCATCATCAGTGGCAAAAACTCAGTGGACTCACATTTCATCTGCATGGAATATGAGTTCTAGGGATCCTGCATAACCCCTAAAGTGTTCACATGAACTAAACAAGGTTGGGACACAAACCAAGAGAAAAACCATGTGCTGAAGCCAAGTCTGAGGTTTTTAGGTGACCCCAAACAACTTCTCCATCATTAATAAACATGAGATTTGTCCAGTGCATTTGTACATCTCAGTGATATGGAAAACTATGTAGTGAATTCTAGTTTATTTCAAGTGACTGCGTTCTTTAGAGCTGAGTATTTTTTTCCTTTTGTTTACACCTGGCAAAAGAGGTCTCTTGCTGCCACACAAAAAGAACTGCGTCCAAAAGATGGCAAAAAAAGGTATTTTTTCTGGGTAAATCAAGTTTTGCCCAGCTTCTCCTCATCATTAAACGAATAAATTTTCCCCTGAAGAGCAACACAAAGATATTCCTACTCAGCATTGCTCAGTATTATGCAGAGAGATCCGAGGCACCTTAGGGTACCACAGAGCTTATAAATGACCTCTGGGGTGCTTTCCCTTAACTGTCCCTCAGACCGGGCAGCACACCAGTGTGTATGTACCTTCTAAAAAGTTTTTTGTAAAGATGCACAATGATCTTCCAGCAGAAAAAGTGCCACATGGCTGCTGTGTAGGATGCTGCCAGATAGCTGCACAGGGTGAGTCTCACTCTGGGAAAGGCATAGTCCAGACACAGGTAAGGCCAGGACATTACTCCTCACAAATGGGTTACGTAACTTTTGGTTTAGACCATTGCTTAGTCTGCTTGCAGACCTCAGAAGCTAAGGCTGCAGAGTGCATATTATAAAAGTAATTTTAACAGGTGAGAAATGTAACTTCATTTGGTCCTCTCTTCTGTGACTTTCTTGTTATCTTAATATTATTTAAAAGCAGCTCTGCTTTGAATGGCTAAATTCATTCTCTGAAGCACACTGCTGAAATGTAAACATCATACAACTTTGATTTCCTCTGAATAGAGGACACATGCTGTTCCTGAAAAGAACATACAAGATTGCCACCCTTTTAGAAATCAAATGTTAATTATGACTGGGGATTGGAGGACACAATAAGCTTTTGCCCATTCATTGTGGCCAAAGATAATTTCTAAGCCTCTACAAAAATTGTATTTTGCAGGTCTGTTTAGACTCTTGTATTTTATTAGGAGAGAAGGACTGCCAGCCCCTAGTCCTGGCAGAGGAAGCTGAGGCTGCAGGCACTGTCTAATGCTCTTGCCTACCTTTGCAAAGGGGACATCAGCATCTTGCCTGTGCTCATATTCACAGCCATCCTCCATGAAGGAGTGTTAAGATTTTCAGCTTTAAACAGCTCTGCCATGCTGTAAATGCGCTGTTGAAGTTTTTATAGGCCAAGTTACACAATGATGTTTTTCCTTCTGTGTACAGTAGTTTATATGTCAAACTCCCAATGTGAAAATAACACCATTGTAACCTGAAGAGGTGTCAAAAGAAAACCAATTGCAATCAGTTGCTTTATGTTCCCAAAAATTTGACCACAGGCAAATGGCGATATGGCCTGGGTTTCCACTAAAACATTTAACTTACCAAATCAAAGCTGCACGCTTTGTAGAAGTTTTGGATTCCCTTTGCTTTTCCAGAATTAAACAGTTTGTGCAGCTTATTTTAACAATGAAAAAAAAAAGTGGGAAAGGGCTGAATATTGATAATACCATTTCAAAATTCTCCTAAAAACTACTGTGACTAGAAATGTTCTGCAAAATTCTATGGAAAGGCACAGCATCCCCCTGTTCCAACATGTAGCTCATGTGGGAGGAACTGGAGTGCTGGCAGGAAGCAATGCACACTTGATTCTTGCTGCCACAATGCAGGTTATGACAAGAACTCTGCTTGCTTTATTCAAACAACTGCTTTGGAAAAAGACTCTGTTTCTGCACCCTGTGTTTCAGGGCACCTTTGGCAGACTCTGAAGGCAGCAGACCACTCTGTGACCAGCCCTTCTAAGGCAGCCCTCCCTTCCCTTCCCTAAGGAACGCTGCTCCCAGGAGATTTTCAGCATAGCACAGGCTCTGTTCAAAAGGCTCAGATAGGCTTGAATGAACATCTGACCTTCTTGAGGAAGAAAATGTAAACTTCCCTCTCCTCCCCCCCAAACTGGGATTCTTTTGAGGTTCTTTTCTACTATTTGTCTTTATTTATCAAGCAAAGAAAATATGCTTGACCCTATATAAGAAGAGAAGATTTTCACACTTAAAAAAGTTTTCAGCTATAATGGAAACAGGTGAAGAGTTCAAAATTGTGAATAAATATGAAGTTTGATGGAAGGAAGTTTTTAAGTTTGTTATACTGGGAAGAGTAAAAAGAATAAATAAACCCCCAGGTACACAGCAGATGATGAGCCCCATCCCCAGATCTGGGTGACAACTGTGCCTGTAATTATATTGCAGATTTTGTGGAAAAAGTGCTGAACTGCATGGCTTGATCAGCCAGTATTTCATGTTTTTATTTTACCAGAGCACTGCTGTTTTCAGTGAATTTTAATGTGTACCATCAAACCCCAAAAGTACCTTAAGCAATGTTGGTTTTCTTTTTTCATTAAATGCATATCTTTTTTCTTGCCTTTTTCACCGAACACTTCATGTCCTCCTCCAAATTGTTCTAGGTTCAGCCTCCAAGAGAGTAGTGAGGGAAAATCAGGCCATTTAAAAATAAAATAGATTACTTCTGCACAGCTTTCTTTAATCAAAACCATTATAACTGAAGGCTCAGAGCCTTGATTACACCTCTTCAGAGGGTACCCCTTGATTTTTGCGCGACATCTCTGATTATTTTATTTTCTTATTTATTTATTTATCAGCTTTTACTTTCGGCATTGATTTCTAGGTCACCGAGATAAGGTTTTTTCTTGCTTTAAATGGACTTGTTTGTTTCTCAGTGGCAGGTTATTTTTCTTGCAGGGGCTATGAAGTAAACATGCTTCTTTTTCAGAAGACAACAGAAATTCCTGTGATCACATATTCCTGGAGTTCTTTCTCTTTTTCCTTCCCCCAGCCCCTGTGGTGAGCGAGATTGGACCAAGAGTCATTCCTCCCGACCTCTCCCGAGCCCCTGCAGAGCTAAGGGCCAAAAGGTCATTTTCTCAGGTTCCCTCTGGAGGGAGAATCCAAAGGTCATTCCCTCCCTCCCCAACTTACCCCAAGTGCATGTGAGAGACATTTAAAACTCCTTTGAAGAGGGAGGGGAGAGACTGAGTCCATGTGCTTTACCTGCCCCTCAACAGCCAGGAGATGTGAACCAGGGCTGCACAGTAAATGTTGGTCACAGAATCCCAGAACTGTTTAGGTTGAAAAAGACCTTTACACCATCAAGTCCAACCATCTGCCCAGCACTGCTAAATCCACCACTAAACCATGTCCTGAAGTGCCGCATCTACAAGTCTTATAAATACCTACAGGGATGATGACAACACCATGTCCCCAGGCAGCCTGTGCCAATGCTTGAGAACGCTTTCATTGAAGAAATGTTTTCCTAAACCTCCCCTGGCACAACTCGAGGCTATTTCCTCTTGTCCTACCACTTTTTACTGGGGAGGAGAGACCGACCCCCATCTGGCTGCAACCTCTCAGGGCCCCTTGAGCCTCCTTTTCTCCAGGCTGAAGACCCCCAGCTGCCCCTCATAGGACCTCAATGCTCAAACCTACCCGAGCCTGGCCTTGGGTTCAAAATCTGGCACTGTGAACTTCAGCTCAGATAGGCAGAGACTGATCACACAGCTGTGACATGGGCCTAACCATTTCTGCTTCCTTTTCCCCAAGTCAGCCTTTCCCTTTTCACAGTCCCCAGAATCCTTCTTGTCCTCCCAGATCTGGGTTTCACTGGAATTAACCAGATGCCATTGGGGAGTTGTGTTAAACAGCTCTGAACATCCTGATGTTCCTGGTTCTTGGGAATGGGGCCACAGGGACCATTTTATGAGTCCCCTTAGAGAACAACCCCCGACAGACTCCCACAGCCTCACCAGAGCTCCTGCTGCTGCTGCCTGCTGCCCTGTCATCCGTGAACCCTGTGGACCAGTTTTGGATTTCCCAAGACAGCAGTAAATAGTTAAGGCTGGCTCCTCTACACTTCCTCCTCATCCCTTTCAAGGAAAAGGTCTCTTCATTGCTTGCTCTTTGAATGATGAAGTAAAAGCCGGCGATTTCTCATCGTTAAATTCTTTGAGCTGCCTGAGGAAGGAAGGAAGAGAAGAGCAACACTTATTTCACAAGGTCCCCTGCAGAAGGGGGGCACCAAGGGTCACTTCCTCTCAATCCGTCCCCTCCGAAGGAGAGCAGTCAGGCTGTGTCAATGCCATGGTCCCTTTGTGGCGGGTAGGCAGCCGGGGGTCATCCTGTGCCCCAGCCCCGCTCTCGCCGGGACACACGCACGCTGCTGAGCCCCGGCTTTCTCTCGCACACGGGGGGCAGGGGAGATTAGTTCTTTTTTCCTCTCTCTTCTTTGTGTAGAGGGAACTCACAAGTCACTACCTGGGCCCCTTTTGGAAAGAGACAATAGCAAAAGGGCAGTCCCTAGGGTTTTTTTTTTTTTTTCTGGGGATTTTCCAGGCTGCTGGGACATAGTAGAATTAGCTGAGCAAAGCTTTAAAATCCAACCAAATAAAAGTGAAGTGCTGAAGTGCTGGTTTGGAGTCACTTGGAAGTTTTGGTGACACTCTCAGTGCAGTTACAAATTCTGAGCAAATCCACTGATCTCTCCCGAAATTTGGGGAAAACACTGAGCTTCCATGAAGTCCTTTAAGAAAGCAAGGATCATGTGAAATAAACTGGAAAATCCAGGTTTCATGTTGTCATACAGGAAACAATAAATAAAAACATCTATCTTCTTGTTGTTTAGAGTTTGAATTGTTGCAGGTGACTCTTTAGGGCCTGATCTGAATCTTTTGAAATAGCTCAGGTGTTCTGGCTGAATTTTGTGTGCTTTGGGTCAGCCCATGACCGGGCTTCTGTCCTTACATTACTCTCTCGGTAGATCTCCAAGGAGCTTATGTAGAATTTAGAGCCAAGAGCTACCTTTTCAAAAGTGTCTTCTGTTCTTTTAAATCTTTGAGTCAAATTTTGTTCAGATAGGGGCTTGCAGCTCTCACTGAACTCAATGAGCAAGATTTTGCTGCCTCCAAAGCAGACCCCAGGGAAATAAGCATTGTTTAGCTGATTACTTTGAACAAGAATTTGGACCTAAGATGTAACTAGTAAACACTTTTACCTTGTTAAGACATTCTACAATTTCAGCCTTCACTATTTTAAATGACAAGAACAGCAAACTGCTCAAAAGAAATGTGCAAACTCTCTATGTACTTGTAAGAAAGAATAGAGAAAATAATTCTCCACTTGCTGAGTAGAGAAATTAATTCAGCAGCATGAGTTAACATGCCCAGAACCCCCTTGTGAACTCATTGCCAAGATTCAAAATTCCTTTTGACACACTCTAAGACCTTTTATAGGGGAACAAATTGTAGCCAAGACCCTTCCTTCCTTCCTTCCTTCCTTCCTTCCTTCCTTCCTTCCTTCCTTCCTTCCTTCCTTCCTTCCTTCCTTCCTTCCTTCCTTCCTTCCTTCCTTCCTTCCTTCCTTAC
>JAHLSL010000022.1:7822810-7866495 GCA_025920805.1 Petroica traversi
TGTGTCGCGCCTCCTGATTGGGCGGCGGCGGCTGGAAGGCGCGCGCGGATTGGCCGGGCGGCGCGCGCTGTTGCCATGGCTCTGTTGCTAGGGAGGCTCTGCCGTCTCCAGGCCCCGCAGGAAACATGTAATGAATTATGGATGCTTGGTTCGCTCAAAGAGAGCCTGATCTGTAATGCAGATGAGCTGCCCGGCCTCCCCCCCACCCCACCTTTCTTCTAGGTTCTTAAAAAAATATAGGGAAAAAAAAAATGGGGGGGGGGGGGGGGAGGAAAAAAATAATCGGAGTTTTAAATCAGAATCCGCCGTTTGCGCGTCCCCCGCCGCAGCAGCGGCTCCCGAAGCTGATGGCAATTCTCATGCAAAGGCAGGGCCAGAGGTCACTATCTGTTATTTGTTCAGGAAAAGCTTGTAGGATTTTTCACTGAACTCCGTGACCTGCAGGGGTTTTATTTCCCCCCCCCCCCCCCCCCCCCCCTTTGGTTCGGAGACAAAATAGGATACAAACAGCAGAAGTGGTATTTTCTGACAGCTGGAGAGGAAATTGTACCCTCGGTGCGTGAGGAACGCTGCAGCCAGGCTGGCTTTTCTTGCCTCCTAAAAGATATCTTTGCCCAGACTGACCCAGGACCTTCCGTCGGTGCTGTTGGCACAGCTCAGGCCTCTGGAAATGTGGCTGTGGAGATGTTCCCTGTGAGTGCTACAGCTGGAACTGGGCCCCTTCCCTTCACCATAAAACTGGCTCTTGTTCCCCTCCGATCCCTCCCCTGCTGGAATCCCCCGCTTGAACAAAGCCTCTGGTGCTTCATACCTGAATACACAGGTTGCTACAATTAATTTCATTCTCCTAATCTTCTTCAAATAAGAAGTATGGGGGATGTTATGCTACAGAAATGACAATATTTTCCTATACCTACTGAATGCTGATGTCAGAAGAGATACCTCTCTTGTGCTCCTGCGGAGTTTTGTTTTGGTTGGGGTTTCTTTCATACTAGTGAAAAATTATTTCAATCCTTTCTGTGTCAAGCCTCCACGGACAAATGTGACTTGAAGAACTCTTAATTCTAGCAAAAATAATGAACCTGATGTTTGTTTTGAATCAGGTGATGTAATTTTGGCCAGACTCAACTGAGAGTGGGCACCCTCAGCTGTCCAAATATTGACCTCGGCAGAGATCTCTTGGTACCTTCAAGGTTCATCACTGATGTGAGGGATAGCCCCATTTCCCTGTTTTTCAGACAATTCAAATATTAAACATTTTACTCAGCAAGGAAATTACTGAGAAATTAATGAATTTCTGCATATTTTGTGTTGTGGAGTTTATGCCTTTTGCACCTCAGATCGTGACTGGTTCATGGTTTTTCTTCTGGGAGAAGTAAATGCTTGAGTAAGTGCTCTGAGAGGAAGACAAAATATATCCGACGTTCCTGTGATTCAGAGTAGAATGATGCCTTGTGTCTAGGATTATTAAACAAAATGTTCTATTGTGTAAAAACCAATGAGCACTTAAAAAATAAGAAAGTCTGTGAAACATTGCATATTGGAGAAGAAAAAACTTCTGAGTTCTGGCTATAAGGCAGTCCCTAAGAGCTTCAGCTGCAATGGTCCTTATGTTTTATTTTTTTCTGTTATTAAAATATTTTCTATTGAAGAAAATGATTAAGGCAAAACGGTATTGTCTATCCCATCCATTAGAAAAAATAAATAATTCCAGGCTGTAGAATTAAACAACCTATGACACTTAAAGTTGAGAAGTGTCTGATATATGTTTAGTTGAAAACACAGTATTAAAGTTTGTATATATAGATCTGTTAAATTTGATGATTTTTTTTTTTTTGTGGCAGCAGTTCCATGCAACATACATTAAAATAAAAGATCTGTTAGCAGTTTGCACTTGCAGGAAATATAGGTCATGTTTTTGTGAACCAAGTAATTGTGGCTTACACTTTTCAATTCTTGATCTTCATTTTTTATGTCTAAGGCATTGGAAGATGATTTTTCCCACACCTATAGAAATACATGCTGCATTCACCATGAGATTTGGGATATCTTAAATAGTCGGCAGAGAGGCAGCAAACGACTTCTTAAGCACGTAAGCAATTTAAACAAATACGTACTTCCATTACTTTAAATGGCTTTAGCATCTCTCCCATGCTTTCTGTTGAGGAATCACAGGAAAATAAACCAACAGCAGCCAAGCTCTTTCTGTAAGTCTGCTGTCATGTTGCGGAAAGCTCTTGTAATGGTGTCTGCAGCACAGCTTTTGCCTTCATGCATTGATCCAAACTTCACCAAAATATTGCTTGAACCTTCTGGGCAGAGAGACCTGGACTCCAGCAAGCCTTACATCCCCCCCAGGACATTTTGTAGGTAGCTCCTCAGGAGGAACCTTGCTGAGTTCTCCTGATTAAGATTTTATAATTCCCTTTGCTGTGTTTGTGCGCCGAGGGGCGAAGGAGGGGCTGGAGGCCTTTGGGGTGTGGACCTAACAACCTGACTCAAATGGATACAATACATACTGGACAATAGTTCAAGTGTCAGAAGGTCTGGAGTCACCAACAGGGAGAAAAATGATGCAGGAAGCTTTCACAAAAGCTTAAGGAAAGAGCTGAATAACGAAAGGGAACTTTTTGGTGCATGATGAGTGGGAGGTTGATGTGTGGCCAGGGCAGAGTGGGAAGGAATCTTCAGAAAGCAGTGGCAGCTAGGAGAAACAAAGGAAGAGTAGTAAATGGTATTTTTTATTCAAATCTATTTCCATGAAAAATAACAAAGTTATATTTCCCCTCCAAATATTTAATGTTATTGTTTGAATGGAAGTTTCTTTCTTTTAGAAACAAAGGGCTTCTTTCAATTTACTTTTTAAAAAATGAAAACTTTCTAATTCTCCTTTTCTGTTAAGGACTGTATAAACAAAAAAGCTTTTTTTCTTACCAATAATAATTTTTAACGATGATAGTTTTAAAATAGTGCTTTAGCACAAACATATTCTTCACAAAGATAATTCTGTAATTTAAAACTTCTTTTGCTGAAGTCAATTCAACTGGTTTTTGCTATCAATAATCTTCATAGAGTTTGCATTAATCCACAAACATTGTATAGTGTGATGAAGTTGATGAGAATCAACAAAGGATAAAGTAGAGTATTGCAGCCCAGATAAAGAAACCCTCTGTTTAATGCCAGCTGCTCAGGAAATGTCAAAAGTAAAGTGAGTTTCAGATCAAGGGCACTGGGAACAGTCTGTTAGCAAACCCTAAGACAGGCAGCTCTTGTTATTAGTATGAACAAGGATATGGTGAGTTCTTTTTAATCTGTCCCTGGGCCTCCTTCTGCCTTCCCAGACGTGAATTCATCCCATTTGGGCTCACCTCTGTGGGATTGCTGGGAGATTTTCAAAACATACCCTCTTTGCTCTCTCTAATGTTCTCCATCAGGTTTGCTAAAGGCCAGGATTTCAGTGAAAATCCTGCTCCTAGGAGACCTGTGGGCTCGCTGCCAGACCTTGAAAGTGCACAAAATTGTGGGCAGCTGCTCTTTTTTCTCCACTTGTCTCAACAGCAAGGGATTTCTTCACTCCTTGGTTTTTTTGCCATGTGCCTGTGATCGTACTTTGTTTATCACCACTTAAGGGAGTCTTACCTCGTGATAAAATAGTAAGTTAACAGGTGAAATGTCTGAGGGAACAGCAACAAAGTGTGGGCAGGGTAATAACTGGATGAACCTCTCTATTGGTAGCTCTTTCATGAGGGATGGATCACTA
Source organism: Petroica traversi (assembly GCA_025920805.1). NCBI lineage: Eukaryota > Metazoa > Chordata > Aves > Passeriformes > Petroicidae > Petroica > Petroica traversi. The sequence goes on from JAHLSL010000022.1 coordinate 7,826,571, forward strand.
TTTCATGTGACTAGGAAGCAGAGGAGATGGTTTGGGAGAATGAACATGGTATATGCTGATACTGCTTGACAAAACGTCCCCAGCAAGGTGCTGCAAAATGAGAAGACTGTTGACATCCAGTCTGCAATGAACAGCAAAGCAGCTTGGCTCTGTAACTTCAGATCCATAACAGGCACTTTGCTGTAGCTGTCCCATGATAAGGAATTTTGCAATGATTGTTCAGAATTTTGCAGGTTAACAGCATGATATAACCCTTTTCTTACTACGTTCTTTAATCTCTTCAAATTTTCAGGGAACCTTAAATGCATATTTAGTTCTTGAATGCTGTGGTTTGTACCCGAGGAAAAATCCTGCACAAAACTCTGCAATATATTTTGTAATGTGTGAAGTGTCAACATGGTGTGGGATATGACTTGTGCATCTCTATGATACACCACTAGATGATAAACTTCTTCAGTACAAAGTCTGTAAGTTCAGAAAGGGCATTAGTCAAACTGATGAGGCCAGCTCACTTAGAAATTGTCATAGTATGCAAATATGTTCTCACATTTTATTGTTTGAGTAGTGAGTATTGGGAGATATGGATTGGGAAGAAACAGATGAGTGACTCAGAGGCTGCTGGTGCCACAAAACTTTATGGTTATTAGAGCCAGACTGTCTTTCAGATTTGGTTCTGTTTGCAGAATAATTGTAATGTGAGAAAGGACAGCCAATATGATGCAATCTACTATGGCTCCAAACCTTCCTATCCACAGTGACAATATTTATTTCATCATATATTAGATATTTAGAGAGGAGATATTTACAGCAGATTTAGTGAGCCCCGGTATTGGAGATAAATATTATTTGGCACACGATTTACTTGATCTATTTAGTTCTGTCTTCCTTAGACTGAGACAAGCCCATGTCCTGGAAGTAGGTATGTTGGGATCACAGGGCCAAAATGAATATTCTGTCAGCGGGTTGTGGAGACCCAGGCTCTACAGGAAACTCACTTTATATCTGCTTCAAAAGATCTCTGTACACAGCAGCCAGGGGATCAGGCCCAGCCAGTATGGATTTATGAAATGCAGGTCTTGCTTGACCAAGCTCATCTCCTCCTATGCCAAGGTGACCAAAGTGTGTGAGGGAAAGGCTGTAGATGTGCACCTGGACTCTAGTAAAGCCTTTGACACCGTTTCCCTCAGCACTCTACTTCAGGAACTGGCTGCTTATGGCTTGAATAGGTATTCTGTTTACTGGATAAGAACTGGCTGGATGGCCAAGCCCAGAGTGTGGTAGGGAGTGGAGTTACATCCAGCTGGTGTCCAGTCACAATTGTGCTCCCCAGGGCTCAGTACTGGGGTCAGTTCTGCTTAATATCTCTCTCAGTGATCCAGGTGAGGGGATTGAGTGTGCCCTCAGTCCATTTCCAGATGACACCAAGTTGGTGGGAGTGTAGATCTGCTGGAGGGCAGGAAGGGTCTGCAGAGAGATCTGGACAGGCTGGATTGATGGACTGAGGCCAATTGTGTGAGGTTCAACAAGGCCAAGAGCTGGGTTCTACATTTGGATCACAACCACCCCAGGCAGTGCTGAAGGCTGGGGGCAGAGTGGCTGGAAAGTGGCCCTGGGGGAAAGGACCTGTGGGTGCTGGTCAGGAGCAGCTGAACATGAGCCAGGTGTGCCCAGGTGGCCAAGAGGCCAAAGGCATCCTGGGCTGTGTCAGAAATGGTGTGGCCAGCAGGAGCAGGGCAGTGATTGTCCCTCTGTGGTGGGCACTGATGAGGTTGCACTTCTAATCCTGGATTGTGTTTGGGCCCCTCACTACAAGAAAGACGTTGACATGTTGGAGAGTGTCCAGACAGGGGCAGTGAAGCTGGTGAAGGGATAGAAGCACAAATTTTATGAGTAGTGGCTGAGGGAGCCAAGGTTATTTAGCCTGGAGAAAATGAAGCTCAGGGAAGACCTTATCAGTCTCTACAACTGCCTGAAAGAAGGGTGTAGCCAGGTGGGGGTCAATCTCTCCTCCCAAGGAATAAGCAACAGGACAAGAGGGCACAGCCTCAATGTATGCCAGAAAGGATTTGATTGGATATTAGGAAAAATGTTTTCTCTGCAAGAGTTGTCAAGCACTGCAATAGGCTGCCAGGGAAGTGGTGAAACCAACATCACTAAAGGTATTTAAAAGATGTGTAGATGTGACACTTAAGGACTGGTTTAGTGGTGGACTTGGCAGTGCTGGGTTAACTCAATGTTAGACTCAATGACCTTAAAGGTCTTTTCCAGCCTAAAAGATTCTGTGAAAGATCTCAGCCTGCTACTCTTTGCTGTCTGCCACACAAAACTTGTTCTCAAGCCTGGAAAGAAGCTTTTTCTGAATGAGCCAGGAGCAGTCACTCCAAAGCAACTGGTTACTGGTCTTCCCACTCTTTGTGGGGCAGCTGTTGGTAGGATCACGGCAAGTGTAGCCACAGAATCTGCTTTAACAGCAGCTTGGTAGCTGCTTCAGCTTTCCAAGGCAGCTGGCAGCTGAGTTGTGAAGCTGCAGCCAGCCAGCAGTGAGATGTCTAATACATCTCCAGAAATCACTGTGTATTTGCCATGATTACCATAGTGACACGTCCCACTGTTTTGTCCATGCTCTGTGATCAAATAGAATCAGTCAAGATGTTGCCATTTATCCAAAACTGAGATAAAACAGTGACATAAGAGGAATAACAGCAATTAGCCATAATTCTAGATTACAAATAGCTTCTGTTATGCATGGCCTGGGAAGAAAAGGTACCATGATGGATAGGTTGTCCTTCTGGAGAAAGGACTTTGATACCAGAATTATGGATGTTTCGTAGGGAATGAGTGCCTGTGTTGCAGAGGTGTTGATATGGTAGCAGGTTGTGTGAATAAAAGCAGCATAGATAATTGGAGCGTAATAGTTAAAATGTTACTCAGTTTCTTTGCAAGCAAAAGTTCCCATTTACGTTCAGCAATCCCTGTGTAACACAGTGGGCTGCTGCATTGTGCACTGTTTGAGCTTTCCAAGCCGGTCTTGAACTCACAGCCACTGGCAAAGGTTTGAATATCCCTGCACATATCTAGGAATTTTGTTGGCATTGGTATCAAAGCCCATGCTGTGATAAAGGAAAACCACACTGATCCTTGATTTCTTAAGAGTAATTCCTTCTAAGATAGGAAAGTGCCATAAGATCATCTAGTTTGATCTCCTGTATAATATGGTCTATTCAATTTTAGTTGATTCACAGGTATTTTCAGCATGATGGTTTTAGTTAAAGAATTTAAGTCTTCAGGGGTAGCAGTTGCACGCCAGAGACATAACACAGGAAGAACAAGCTATAGTGCCAAATATGTGAGGCCTCAGTCATGATGGAGAATTTATTAAATGGAGAGTTTATTAAATGCCTAATTGATCACAATTAGTAAAAGTAGTGCTTTCTCCCATCTTTTGACTAACTTTTTTTCCTGATTTGACCTGAGAAATTCTGTCCAACTTCATTCAATATGGTTCTGTGCATTTAATCCAGACATACATACATAGTATCTAGGAACATTTGTCTCTGTCTGGTTAGAAGCCAGATCTAGTTTGTTTGGTGCCCTTTTGTCAGTTATGGCAAGTCTGCAATTTTGAAAAAAAAACATCCAACCTTCAGTCAAATAAATAAAATCCCAATCTCCAAATGCCCAGTCATCTCCATCTGGCCAGTTGGGCAAGAGGGGGAGAGGGGATCCTTCCTGGCCGCCTTGCTCTGAGGTTCTATTGAAACTACATATTTTAGGAAGGTGTGTGGGATTGCCTTGAAACTCCAGCCAGCAGTGAGACCCTCACCTTTACTGATAATCTTTTAGTGTTTAATTACCCTGTCTGCCAGAAAGTTAACATCGTGTTTCAAGGCTGAATTTGTCTAACTTCCAGCTATTCAATCTTGCTCAAGCTTTTGTCAACAAGATTGAAAGCCTTTTATTAGGTATCTTTTCCACTGGGGAATACCTATATAAACTGATAGAGTCATTCTATAACTTACCTGACATTCTGCCTCTAAAAATCACTTACCAACTCTTGCTTTCCTCACATCTTCCTGCCAGAGATTTCTTTATTCTATATGCTGGATGGTGAGACAACAAACCTTCTTCTAATAAAAGATGAGGACAGTAAAGAAATTATTTAAGAAAGTAAGAGGAAAGGGTCAAAAGAAATTGCTTGGAAGAGGCATTTCCTCTTGATTCCAGCTCATTTCTGCAATACTGATGAGCAATGCCCTGTTCTAGATGACACCTGGCATAAACCAGCCAAACTGCAGTGGGGTCAGCTCCTGTCAGTGGAGCTGTTGCTCTTTATAGCATTTGAGGACATAGAAAGTGCTTTACAAAGAAGCTCATGGGTGTTAAGGAACACTGGCTAAAGCAGGGATAACCTGTAGGATGCTGTGTGATGCAGAGTCACAATGAAATCACAGAAAACCCTGACCACTTAACTTAGCAAGTTGTGTTAAGCACAAAGGAACAGTTACAAATTTCACTACCAATTTGCTGTCAGGAAGTCATTTGTCACCCTACCCTTCCAGTTATTAATTTATGTAATCAGCACTTACCTTTTACATTATGAAAACATTAAGATAGACTTTGCCACTGTAGAACATCATTAGATTAGAACAAAAATGTAATGCAGTCCCCATCCTACCAAACTGTTGATCTGTAATAGTAGTTATTTATAGCTGACCAGGTCTAAGCATTTGGTGTAAAAGGAGAGAGGATTTAAAATTAAGAAGGTGAGTACAGCTCTTCCCCAAGGAGGAACCATGTCAGAATTCAACCTTTGCTGGTGGTAGTTTTTGTCTGTACCCTATGGGGGTAGATTCTGCAGCAGTGTTTTATTTCAAACATCTTCATTTTTCCTCTCAGGATGAAGGAAATGTTTTAAATTACAGCTTCAGCATGGACGTGAGAATTCAACTGAAGCACAGATATGAGTCATGAAAGTGTTTGTGCCTTATTTTCAGGGTAATCACTAAACACCTGCTAAATTACATTTTAAAAAATTACCCAGTATTTCACAGTGGGTTTTATCCTCTTGTTTATTATTTTCTCTCTTAAGCCCCACTCTCAATCCTTGATCTGTGTGGGAAGATTGTCTCAGGCATGCAGAGCTCCCAAAACTCAGCAGAGCTCTGCGTGTATTGATGCTCTGCCTATGAGGGGCTGATTACAGGACAAGGACAGGTTTGTGCTATGGAGACAGACTTTGGGGCCTTTAGGCAGAGTCCTGGCACAGCACTGGGTGCACCAACACAGCATGAGAGAGGAAATTATTACCCAGAAAAAAACACATTCACTTTTTTTTGAAAGGTAGTGCAGCAGAAATAAAAAAAGATAAAAGTGACTCATCCACGTTGATTCTGTCTAAACTTTACTTTCCCTCATGTTGCTGTTTTCTTCTGTTAGCAACTTTAATGTTGTAAAAGTACCTCGTGGAGGAGAAGAATGTTGTAGGTGGGCATTATCCCCCCTGAGATGTGGAGTGTCTGCTCTGTTACTGAGCCTCTTGGGAACATGGTGGAGGGCACATACTCAGTTGTCTGTTTTGCTTTTTATGTTTTCTTTAGTTGTTTTTCAGTCTGGCACTGAGTGGGCAGACAAGACTCTTGAACAATCTGTAATTACATAGTGTCACAGTTGATGAGGTTACAAAGGAGTAAATATCTAGTTGGTTTTAGAGAGGATATTTTTAACAATACTTACTCTACATCTAATAGAGTGCATCTGTGTCCTCTGTGGGCACTTTGCCTTAGATAATATAAAAGGAGAGCAATGGGGAAAAGAGCAGCATAATTATATCTGCATAGTCTTCAGCAGAATCAGTTTCTGCAAATATACACTTGACATTTCAACTCTTTCATACCATTGCTGCTCCTATTGATGCCAGTGGCATCTCTGCTCTTGAATAGGAATAGGATTGAATTCTGACTGTTGAATCTCTTATTACAAGGGAGGTGGAAGTTTCCCAGCATGACTTGATTGCCATAGGGAAAGAGAAAAGTTTTATTAGACCATCACGTCAGTGATTCTTGACCTGGGATTGTGACTGTGTCTCGACAACTTTGCCTTCTTTTGGCTCACAAGGAGAGACCAGCAATCCAATATATTTTTCTTTCATAACATGGGCCACAGAACAGAGTAAAATAGTTCCATCAGCCTGTCTCTGCTGGGTTACCTGCTGTGCTTCCACTTCTGCTAACCAAACGTTGGCATCTCAGTGATACAGAGCTGCCTGCTCTGGACAGTATCACACATCTAAAGCCATATGAAATCAGAGCTGAGGGAAAAAACCTGTTAAAAGAGTCAAGGGTCACTTTATGATGGTAATATGGAAAGATTTGTTTAAAAGGCTGTTGGGTACTGATACTTGAGGTTCTTTGGTGAAGCAGTTATTGGACACCCCTCTTGGTCATATTTATTAATTATTTGTGCTCCAACAGCACCTACTAATGGATGTGTCTGGTCCAAACATAGTGAGTGACATTGCTCAAGACTCCATAATTTCCAGCTTTCAGAGCAGGTGTGGGAACAACAACACTGATTTCCATGAAACAGGATCAGTTCTCTTCAGCTGTTGCTCTACCTCTGCAGGCTGAGGATGAGACTCACTCTGTTGGGAACATGCCCTGCCTCTCAGCATCAACATTCAAGGTTTTGCAAGCATATTGACCTTGAATGACAACAGACTTCCCTCTGCATGATGAAATGGCAGAACTCCCCTGTATAGAGGGATATTATTCCCTGGTTTAAAGCACAGGAAAAATAACTCTTAAAAATGTCTTTAGGAAAAAATGACTAAATTGAGAAAAGGCAATAGTGCACTTAGTTTGCCAAAACCTGGATGTAAGTGCAGACCTATTTTCTAGAGTTACTTGCTGAATTTTTGAAGAGATAACTAATAATTTGTTTTTGTTTTCCTAGCCTTGCTCTGGCTCTTTCTTCCTTTCAGCATCTGACAATAGCACCACCTACGCAATACAGCAGAAATGATCAAGAAATCAGGGGAGTGGTTAGGTGATCTGCCTCTTGAGCAGCCTGCTAAGAACCATCTTCTGAATGAGAAAATTCAGATGCAGTGTAGGAGAAATCCATCAGCTCTCACTTACTTTTTTCCTCCTCTTTCCTCCAGCCACAGGAAACCAAAGCAATCTCTATCCCCTGGGCCTGTTGTCCTATGGAGGGATTATCCCTTCCTCCAGCATGAAGGGTTATATGTGTCTTCTTTTCATCTACCATTTACTCTATTTTCCCTGTCTTGAAGTTTTTCCCTCTCTTATTTAAACAGTGTTGCTCTGTTTTTGGCAGTGAGGAGTGCAGGACTCAACAGAGCCAGGCCTGCCTTCATATAAAAGACAGAAAGAAAACAATCCTTTTTCTTCTGGCTTTAACATACTTTGTGAGATCTCTGCCTAATCCTTGCCATTCTCTTTCTCTGCCTCTGCTCCTCCTTTGGGCTGCCCACTCAAACACCCCTCTTGCTACTCTTCCCCCTCCTTGTGATGTAAAACCTTAACATCCAAGTAATGAATGCTGTCTTACCTCTTTCTCTTCACTCATATGTCTGCAAGGTGAATGAACACTCTCACAATGGAAGGAGGAGATAAGAATTTCCCCATGGAAATATCACAGATACTTAAAATAATTTGGAGCAAAAATCCCTGCAGGTTTATTGAAAACACCCCCCTTGACACACAGAGATTTATTTATCTGCTTTACTGCATTTTGCTTACGTCAAGAGCTGGATTGCTCCTGTGCAACCCCCTCGCCAGGCAGATAATTGCTACATATTCTTTTGTACTGCTGCCACCACCTCCACCATTGGGCTTTTTCCCAAACAATCGCCTGCACAGCCTCGGAGCAATCCATCTCCCTGCTGCCACTGGGGTAGCAGTGCTTTGGTGTTAGGGGTCTCCCAGGAGCAGGTGAGAATCTTGCCTCTTTTCTTGAAAATCAAATGAAGTAAACGCGGTGCATTTCTCCTTCCTTTTCCGGATAAATAGCAAAGATGTTAAATAAAGCCAGGGTAGCTCTCTGACAGCTCCAACCTCTCCTCGATGGTATCTCGTTGGCCGTCACTTCCAGGCAGACACACCGACCTGATGTGGTGTCATTTATCATTACCTTTTGTTTACAGCCACTCAGCCAGTTGTCACTCTGTGTGACAGTGCCTGTATTCAAGCCCATATGAATTTATTTTTCAAAAAAGACTTTCTGAGAGCAAAGCCTCACTAAGGATCCTGCTAAACTGCATTGCTGGCAAGACCTTTTCCTTCACCATCATCCATTATATTCATGATTAAACAAATGATAGCGCAACCTGGCCTTTCTCTTTTTGTCATTTCCTGCTCAGGGTTTCTTGCACATGCTGATACTTATCTTTTCAGCTGAATAGTAATTACATTCTATTGCTATGCATTTTGGCAATAACAGTTGTTAGGTTTTCTTGATTTCCTTTACCCTGTAAGGACTGATTTCTTGGCTCCTCAAGTTTGGTTTTCTTCTCAGCTCCCTGGACATGGGACTGTCAGACTCCATTGGCTGCAGGGAGCTGGACACCCCAGCAGTGCCAGGACTAACCATGGTCTCATGTTTTGTCCTAGGAGAAGGATGCCTGACAAATCAGTGACATCAGAGCGTGTGAGGCAGGGCATAAATAGCTTTCTGTATGTTGCTGTAGCCACAGCAGTGGGTCTTGGTTTTGAGCTTTTCTTCCCTTCCCTTTTCCCTGGCTGTTCAGTGAAGGTGGGAGGAGAAGGGCCAGATGCAGGGGCAGCATCCCAGGGAGAGCTGGCCCACATCTGTTTATCCTTGCCCTATCTGCCTTTGTGTGGCAGTGTGCAGGTAGCAGCCTCTTTGCCATGGCCTAGGACAGAGGCAGGAGGATGCCCTCACCCACTGGGTTTCCTGCATTGTTTCCTTCTGGATGAAGGCAAAGCTGGATGGAGACAAAGTGCAGGGACTTGTTTTCCCTGGTGCATATGGTGCATATCAGAAGCAGGTTCAGCAAAAGAGTTTTCTACACTGTGGACAAGTAATGACTCTCCTTTCCCTTTTTACTGTTAATATATTCATTGCCAAAGTAAATATTTCATTTCCCAGCACTAATGCAGCTCAAGAACCAGGAACATGTGAATTCCCTTCCCTAATGTCTCTTACCCCAATAGCACATAATATATAATTACACAAAAAAACCTGGAGGACTAGGGACATACCTTAAACTGCTTCCAGTCTGTCTGTGACTTCAAAAACAGGAACCATATGCTGGGCCCAAATACACAACTGGATGGACTATTTTATGCAAAACTACTGGTGAACCAAGAAGTTTCCATGATACTAAATATTTACTTGTAAAAAAAATAAATTATCTCATCATGCATTTTGATTTCTAATTTCATTGGAAGTATACTTACTTGTAATACTGTCAGGGTGGTATATTTGATTTTTATTATTAAGTACATTGTAGCTAGAAATGGCATGATTATTTATTCCAAAAAAGTTCTAAATTCTTAACATCAGATGAAAATTAAATTATTTTGGTAGATTAAACATTTTGTTTTACCTGATACAATGATTTAAAAATATTTTTCTGTTTGCAGATAGCTAACAAAGAAGTTTGAAATGAGACAGTCATTTCAACTGCATTTTTTCAGAGCCACTAGTGAGATAAAAAATCCATTATCTGAAAAGCTCAGAGTAGAGTGCCTAAATCATGAAAGTTGTGTTGAAAGCATCTTGTGATTTTTACATGGTAGCTTCTGGGCACATACATATAGTATATACATGCGTATGTGTGTTTAGATATTCACCTACATGAATGCATGAGCATGTATTTGTAAACAACAAGGACATTGTGCCATAGGGGTTTGCCCTCAGATGTAGTGGCTCTGTACCGCTCATGGAGAGGCATGCAGCCAGCATTATTGTGGATTTTTTTCTTTACAGCTTTTTTTCCCTTTTCTTTACAGCTTTGGGCCCAGGCCAAGGCTTAAGCACATGCTTATATTTGAGTATATCAATACTTGCATCGAGCTTTGCTTGAAAGTTTTCCTTAAGTCTTTCCCAAAAATCTCCACTGAATACACCATGTGGGATTTTGCTACTAACCCTTTGAATAGTGCCCCAAATCCCTAGTTGTTTTCTGTTTTGGAAACCACTGTGATGTAATGCGTGTGTGAGCTGGCAGTGGCATACAAGATGCTGAGGGCAGTAGTTACAGAGCTTTTGGAGAAGGTGTTCTTGCAGCCATCCCTGGCAATATCAGGATAGGTAAATTCAGCTCCAAGCCTTCTATGGTGGGCATGGATACAATAACCTGGCCCTGATCCTTCACCCTGAGGCCATATCTCAGCTTTGCCTGCATCCTGAGTCAGACTGAGCTGCCTTTGCCTTTATCCATGGGCAGAGTGTGCCGAGCAAGAGGTGCAGCAGGAGCAGCAGGAGCTGCTCAGCGATGCTGAACAGGAGCGCTCCGTGGGGGCGCAGGTGCCACCTCGTGCTGTAGGTGACAGAAGAGCCAGGGAAAACAAGCAGCTCAGCCTCTGGCTGCACAGAGCTGCAGATCAGGTCCCCAGTGCCCCGCTCCCTGCTGATGGACAGCAGCGTGTTGTGGAGGCAGTGTAGCATAGCTTGTTTAATGCTGCATTATGGTAATGAATACCGGGGAGCCATTAACACGGGAATCTCAGATTTCAAATATAACCAACCACACACTTCAATGTTTTGTTCTTTGGAGATGTAAGCACATGATTTTTTAAAAAAATCAACTTTCAGGCCAAAAAGCAAATTTTCCCATAAAGTACCTCTTTGATCAATCTATTCACAAATATATATATGTTTTTAAAAAAATTTGTTAATATTTGAAATAATTTGAAACATAATGACACTGTTATTTTTACCCATGGTAGGCTCTTTACCTATTAAATGTTATATTACCTTTCTAAAACCAAATTAAGCAAAAAACATTAGCATCAACCCATTGAATTAAGGTGCTGTTAAAATAAAGTAGATGTTTTCAAACACCAGAATGAATGGAAAAATATTGCCTTTACTGTCAGATTGCATTTCTTTCCCATTGAAGCTAAGTGGGTTAAATTAAGTGATTAATTAAGCATACATCTGCACCATTAGGTGGGCATTTTTATTTTGTTTAACTTACATATTTATTTTCAACTTGGGAAAAAAAGAATTGCAACAAGACAAAAAGAAGGCATTCCCCATTCTACTACTAGTGTGGTTTTTACTTTCATTTCCATTGTAGTGTTGTTAATTACTTGGGTTTATAACTGAGGTATAAAAATGTGCTCAGTGGTGAAATTTCCCAGAGAAAATTTTGCTAGGTTTTATTAACTGCTCTTTTTAGATTAGAAAAGCTGAAACAACATTCAACAACAGTAAGCACCTTTGTTGTAGGTGTTCTGAGTCTCTCCTTGTCATGAACTGACTCGGTCCAGTCTGGCATTGAGGTGCCATTTCCAAAACCATCTCTGGAGCTGCTGCCTGGACCTTGGCCTGTGGTTTGCATGAGGAGAAGGCAGGTGCTGCTTTGCAGCTGAGCAACTGCCCAGATGCTCAAGCCAGTCTGGAGCAAAAGCAGCAATCAGAGCTTCAGTTTCTTCAGTTCCCTTTCCAAAGTGCATGTGGAGGTTCATAAACCTCCTGCCAGCATGCAGTGGAAGAAGGGTACCCAAGGCTTCTCCACACAGAATGAAACTCTTCCTTCCCATCCCTTACACTGCTCCTCCAAAACTGCATTTGGCTGCAGCATTGTGCTGGATTTCGCATTGAATTTCCTCCTGCATTGCAGAACCAGAAGTGCTTTTTCGCACTGCCATTCGCCAAATCTCCTTTCCAAGATGGTTTTTATCCTGATTCTTGCCAGAATCCCAGTCGCTGGATGGTACAAATGCTGTAAATGGACTAATGTGGGCCCAGCAAGTGCTGGGACTGCTGCTTTGAGCTGAGCTTTTGAAAATAATGAGCTGGATTGTCAGAGCCCTTGGTCAGAGCAAGGCGAGAGAATGAGAACCCTGCTGCTCCCCTGCAAAGTTTGCAACTCCAGCTGCTGGCAGTGGCAACTATTCAACTGAAATTCCCTCCAGTGAGAAAGGTCTTTGGCAAGATGGAAATGTTGGGATTCTTTTTTCCCTCCCCATTAATTTTAGTGGGTTTTTTTGGCATCAGATGCCTTGTGTCTTCATACAAAAGTTCTTTTCTTTTTCTTTTCTTCCTTTCTTTTAAGCTGACATTTTGATTCTGCCTTTATTAAACCACTTTGGAAGCAGCATGACTCTGTTTTGGACTGAGTTGCACTGGTATAAGTTTTGTGCAGAGGCATCTCTGTTTCAGAGTGACTACATCCCTTCTGACAGTCCTCCCACAGCTAGCCCACCTTGCCTTGCTTCAGGCCTCCATCAGGATGGGGTTTTTTACCTGCATGAATCCTACTGCTCCACGAGCATCCTGACCAGATGTCACAGGGCACTTCTCATGCAGAGAGAAAGCCGCTTTTGCTCCTTTGCTTTTCTGCTTGCCTGACAGCCCTGTTGCTCCTTTTCCCCCTCCTCCCCTCTTCGGTTCAATTACTGACCCAGTGTGGATGTCATGCCCCAGGATTTCTCAGGGCTTTTTTCTCTCCCAGAAAAAGAGCATGTCCAGTCCTCACTGGACCCATTCTTTGTTGTGACCTCCCGGTGTCTGGGGCAGAGATGAAGGAGGAAAGCACTTGTGGGGACAAGGGCCAGCACCCTACTGCATCCAAGCCTTGTGTGGCTTTACTGCAAAGCAAAGATTCTCTCTTGCTATTCCCTCCACCTAAAGTTGTGCACATGATTTTGCAAAGTTTTAAATAGGTATAAGTAGTGGTCGTTAAAAGATCAGTGATTCCTTTTTTTGCTGTTGCCCTTCAAACCCACCCTCCTCCTGTCCTGCTCATATGGTGCTCCTACAGCTTTATACTTTAAACAGCTTTGTTTTGTTCAAAGTGTCTAATTTTGCAGCAATTGGGCAAATATCCCACCTCTTCCTCATGCCCATGTGCTTTATCTTTGTCTGTCTTCCCTCATCATAGAGCACTGTCGACATTCAAGCATCCACATTTTGCTTACCAGGGTAAAAAAAAAAAAAGGTTCAGGAAAGTCAGGAGTGAACCGCCTCTTAGGTTTTTTAACTGTATTTGTATTAGAGGAGGTAAATTGCCAAAATTAAACCATGACACCATGACAAAAACCCATGAAGATGATAAGGCAGAAATTCCTAGATATCCACTCCTGCAACTCTGCTTCCAAGCCCATGAGCTTATTCCCACCAGCTTGGGATGTGTTTCTCAGACTGGAAAGCACCTCCAGAAGGAGTTACTGGTTATTTTTAGAAAAATCCTTGGAAATTTTAAAAATTCAGATTCAAATCTGTTATTAGTAAGTCTAGTTATTTGGAGGTGCACTTTTATGATCAAAAACTGTACGGGAGAGGATTTAAACAAAGAAAATTAGTGCTCAGTTTCAGGGCTGAGCTATGGAATAATAGGCAGACTCTTAATGGGGTTGTGTTGATTTGGTGTTTCCTTCACACCTCAGCAAGGTCCTTCTGACCACCAGCCTGCTCCCTGAGCATTGCTCCATTTTCCAGGTTTATAGGGCCTTTTAAAGCAAGATCCATTTCTGTTTTGCAGCACAACATTTCAAGAAAGCATCCACTTACAGAAAAGAAATCCATAGAGGTTAAGAAATAATTACAAATCAACTATTAGAATTACAAATATTTTTACCCTGTGCTGTTGCTTAGTTGATTGAAAATTGAGCCCACTTGGATAAATTAAATGAAATGTGGGAAGAAGACTATTGAGAAGTGATTAGCTGGCCCCTGTGTCCTGGAAGTTTGGTAGATCACTACTAGGAAATTCATAGCACCTCTAAAGCCAAACAACCAAATCCTGGATTCACAGGATATCTTTCTAGGGCCTGCACAGCTACTGAAAAAAATCCATCTGTACAATAAACATGAAAGTCCTCTTAAACTGGCACAAAAATTTCACAGAAGTGTTTACTAGAAATCTATCAAATGCATTCTATTAGGGATGGGACAGAACTGCATAAGGAGATGTCAGGCAGAACTAGGTAATTTCTGGAATTCTGGCTCTGTGATCCCTCTCTTGAAAGAGAGAACAGAAGCAGCTTAATTCCAGGAAAAGAAGCAGAACAAATGTTTCTCCTTTGAGCAAGCAAAGAGAAGAGGGAAACTGCGACCATTCCCTCTTCTGTCTGGGCTGCAGGGCAGCTCCAAGCTGTCTCCTGTGCAGGGCAGACAGTGGAATTACAGCCAGCACAGTCCAGTGTGCTGCTCACTGCCCTACCAGCTATGTTTAGTGGTGGGTATTTTCAGCAGCAGGATTTTGTCTTGTCATCCACGTCACACAGCACCTGACTGGCAGATGTCTGGGTACACAGGGAGGCTGAGAGTAATCAGTAGCTTGGGAGTGCTGGAGTTTTTTTGGACGTGACTTTTTTGATGATGTTTTCTTTATTCCAAAAGTGAATGTCTAACTACACCCACAGTTCTGGGTGAGTAAAAAGCCAGACCTCACATAAAAACAATCAATTTTCTAAAGTTGTTGAAATGGCAAGATCTTTAAAAATCTGTCAGTTCATTAATATATATTAAACCTATGCCAGCTTGCCCTGAAATAATTTAGTAGATAAGATCTCATTTTGTTGATAACTAAATGAGTTTTAGAACATTCAGGGTATTTTTATTTTTTTAAATCTTGTTTTCATTTACAATTGCTTGTAGCTGTTTATATCTATTTAATGACTAAAAAAGCATGTCCACAATCTGTCTCTGGCTGAATTCCTCTGAATAGTTCACTCGTTCACAGCAGTTGGTTCAGTGACCAGTGTGATTTTTGAATCAATGTAACACAGGAGAGGGTTTACATTACTGCTGCCACAAAATGTAATCAACTGCCTAGCAAACTTGTCTGAAGAATTATTAAAGCATAGAATGCAAAGTGGCAGAAATAGAAGTATAATTCTAGTAAAATCATCAAAGGATGCAATAACCGAGTTAGAAAATGCAGTGACAGATCTAATTAACGAACTAAATTACAATTCAGTCCAAAAATAATTGTCATTAAAACTAAAATCACATTTCTGTCTGAAGCGTCTCAGCATGTTTGCCATAGTGATTGCTAAAACTAGAAAGAAACCCACTCTCATTATTTTTTTAATGCAATTATTACACACAAAAATCAGTCATGAAATCGAATATGCCGGTTTAGCAAACGATTCTCAGCTAAGAGCCTTCCCTCTTACACCACAAGGTACAGATTTAGGCTGGGGCTGCTGGCTTACAGCACTTTCTTTTTGTGTTCGTGTTGGAGTCAATGTTATTTTTGGACTGACTCCTTCCTCCCAAAGACCTCTTTGTATTCTGACTTGAAACAACAGACCATTTAATTTTAATATTGACCTAATTGCACATCTGAATCCATTGGAAGCTGTCTAACAAAACAAAAATACGAATGGGACATGTGCCAAGTGCAGTTTAAGTTGGGCTGCTTTTAATATAAGCTGAAGAGCTGTTGTATTAAGCTCTAACAATGGCTAATACAGCTGCTGAGCTGATTACTTAAGCAACTTCTGGATATATTCACGCATCAAATTTGAATTCCAAGTATTTTGCATACTGTTTCCACCTATATAATTGTCCGCTAGCCCTTATCATTATTTATTATGCAAAACTGATTTTTTTTTTGAAGCGTGAAGAATGAAGTAATTTAGTATGCAAACAGTTAAAACTCTCATGTGGATTCCGATTTCGTATGTGTTGATAAATTCACTTACGATGACTGACAGTGTGAGATTTTTTGGGGTCATATCGGTCACTCTTTCCATGACACTGATGAAAATGATAAACTAAATGCCAGAAGTGTCCCTGGCGCATCATAGGATGAAATGTGTAAAATGTCAGTGTCTAGCCTGTGTCTATTAATAACTAAATATGATTGTGTGTAATGAGCAGAATTTTCATGTTGATTGAAGTATGATTTCTTTTGATCTTCCAGATGTTGCTGCTTAGAAATTCATATTGCTCTTTTGCTGCTAAATGCATAATGACCTTTTAAAACCTTTTAACTGTTAAAACCCCTATTATTTTCAACAACATAGTCAAGTTTCCATCTTCTTTTTAATGTTGTTTGGAAGTTTCTCTCTCTTCCCATCCTCACCTTGCCTTTTTGCTTTCTCTGGTCTCCTCTTCCTCTCTCTTCTTTTTACCCTTTATTTCCTCTAATACAATTCTCTAGCAAAGGTCCTGACATTGCACGGACTCCTGTGCTCAGAGAGGCAGAGGGCATAAGAGGGCAGAACCCTGTTGCCACTTGTGTCACTTCTGTCCCCTAAAAGTCCCAGGCTGTTACCCAGCATTGCTGGAAAACCTGTCCTGAGCAACCATTTCAGGCAAACACCCAGGTCACCTCGTTTCCGAGGTAGAAAAGGAACAAAGGCAGGTGTCAGGAATGAAGAATCGTGTAGCTGACGTTGATAGTGGAGTGATCTGCTCTGAAGAAAGGAATTGTGGAGCATTGTAAGCTCTCTGCATGAATAATGCATTTGTGTCGCTCATTTTTGGGCTTAGTCACACCCTGCCTTCCACATTTGGCCCCTTTATGGTTGCACCTGTGCATGAATGGTGACTGCCTGAGAGCCTGCAAGAATGAAACGAGTCCCGGAGTAAAGGCACAGAGCAGCAGGGTAAACATCTCTTCATTATTCAGCTTTTGTGCCAACCCCACGTTGGTGGGAGGCTGTCTCTGGCCTGTGTGACTCAGCCATGTGAATGCAGGAGCTGCTCCTGCACCCTGAAGGTGTTTCAGGCACTTCACTGATTTGCACAGCAAAGAAAGGAATCTGTACTCCTTGCACTTTTGCCAGTGTGAGTTTGGGATGCTTCAAGAGCTCTGAAGGGGCTTCACAGTGCCTGGGTTTCCTCCTCATCACTCCAGCACTGCTCACACCAAAAGGGCCTTGGGACACCACCCAGTCCAAACTCCCATTTCAAGCAGAGCCAGACCTGGATTGAGACGTATTTCACCCAACTCATTTCAATATTTAGGAGGGGTCTGGAAGGAGAGGTGCACCTGGCTTGTAATGTTTGGAATGGTCTACACTTAATGGGTCAAGGGCCAAATCCTCTTCATAATCTTATTTGAGCAAATACAATGTTTTCAAGCAGAGCTCCCATAAATTAGCATGAGGATGAATCTACTTGAAACAGTTTGACCAATTCACCATAAAAGATCTGTTCTATCTTATAACTTCCAAACCCTCCTTTGGGCCCACGGCCATCCAGCTTAGGAGTTGGTTCAGCTCTTATTACCTGGGTACTGGCACAGGGCCATGCCTGAGGTGTTTTGTGCCTTCTGAAAGGGGGAGATGTCTTATGGATCTATTGAAGCTGTTGTGTAACAGCAGGAAATTGTACCATTTCTGTTTAGCAGTACGTAGATGGGAAAGACAAGAAAGCAAAGTAAAACATCTAGCAAAAGAAATCCCATTTCACCAAGTTTTTTGCACCTGCATCTGTTCCTGGTTCTATATTCAACATAGAAAACAATTATTTTGGTTTTAATTCCAGATTCTGTGGCAAATATGACACACAGAGCCAATCCCAAGAAGATCCTAGACCCTTGGAGGGCCAGACCAAGTCTACCGTGACAGGTAAAGAGTGTCTGTACCAGATTATTATTTAGTGATTAAAAATGCTGTCTGTCACATGGCATCTTTGCAATGTCCTTGTGAAAATAGATGCATCTTTTACTGGCGTCCCTGTGGTTTTGATTGTCCCTAATGCAATAGTGACAGCCATGGGGCCCTATTGCTCTCAGCTACCTCTGCTTCCTGTGCAGTGTACTGTGTCCTTCATTAAATATTCTGGTCCCATCTGGTCTGACAAGCCATCCTCAGAAGCGATTACAAATAGTAATGATGACAAAACCCAGAGAATTTTTGCTTTATTTTGAAAATTATTGGTTTGTGTTGTATGGTGGCGCTTCCTGCCTCTCTCTGGGGTCACCTGGCAATAATTTGCGAGCCTCCTGCCATCAGATCCATATCGAGCAAGGGCACCTGGAAGCTCGTTTGGGATGGGAGCTGCTCCATTTCACCATCCCTGCTGGCCTTCTGTGGGCAGAGGTGAGGTTACTGTGCATGAAGTGGATTCATGACCATCACTCTAATAGAGGCTATTTAAATATATTGTAGCAGTTTCATTTGTGTTGCCAAAATATTAAAAGAAAAGCTGGTGATAATACAGTATCAACCACCAACACTGCATAATTAAGCATGCATTATTTGCAGTTGATGTTTGTCTGTTTAATAAAATTAGGGATAATTAAGAGGAAATCGTGAGAAGATATCTCTGCACAATATAGTAATAGACCAAATCAAGTGAAACAGGGAAAGAAATGTCTCTCAGTAGGATTGTTTACCCTGTGTGGTGTTTGATCCTTTGTTTCTTCAATGGGTCACTTATTATATATTAAAATGATATATTTGTTTATGTACATAAATACATGGATTACGTGAAAAAGTGACAGATCATGACTAGGGCACATTAAGATTTTATAAGATCTGTTTAAAGGGCATGATCAAATTTTGAGAGTAGAGGCTTTTGCTGCATAGGGCTGAGATGGACATGTCCCAGCTTTCTCTCATCCAGCATCCTTTCCTTTTGTTTTCACCGAGATGCCCTGGGACTGTTCCTGTCTGATCACATTCCCCACTCCCCTCACCCAGAGGCAAACATCTCTGGACTGGCTGGAGTAAGTCCAAAGGTTGTTAAACACTGTTTTGACCGCTGGGATTTGCTACAGGAGTGAAAGTGGATGAATACCTTGTGCCAATCCATACCTTGGTAAGAGCACCTTCTTCTGATATCCCACCTTGGGGTTAAGCCTCCTCCCTGGTTGTGGTGATACAGATATAAATCACCTTTCTGTAGCTGGATAACCCTTTGCTTTAAGGGTCTGCTCATTTAATCAAAAGCAGTAGGGACAGCAGAGGGAGTATGGCTAAAGATGTATTTACTTGAAACATCCAGAGCTCTGAATATATCATCAGCATGGGCCAGAATGGCCTGGGGAACATCTGTGCTTCAGCTTTGCTCAACAAAGACAAATACGTCTCACTCAGTGCTTTGTTCTTATATAAGTTTCCATATCGGTAGAAATAATTCAATGTATCTTGGTAATTTTGTTAAGGCAGGCTCACCAGTTCCCCCACTTCAGATTCAATAGTAATTGTGTTGATATTACCTGCAGGTATCTTTGTAAGATAATGCTGTTAATGTCACTACTCCAGAAGCTTTATCAATGCATTAATTGGTGCAGGAAAGTTGACAGCCTGCCCTCACAAGTGCCTGGCTTTGAGCAACCTGAAATTGAAATGATTATTTGACATTATTTTCATTTTTGAGGATATTGCTCTGCAGAGGGACAGCAAGAAGCAGCATCCTTAGATGGCACCCAGGTTTGATGCATGGATAACTAATGCAATCACTGTTTTTGTTCATTCCTGTAGTGAAGGCACACCCAAGGGCTTTGGTGAGGATTAGGGTCTCTGTGCTCAGTACCACATTACAAACAGCATGCAATCAAATCTGGATTAATATAAAAGAAAATGAAACTATTCCTTTTCAGAAAAATGGAATTCCTTTCCCAAGAGGTCAATAAACTACCTCAGACAGTGGTGGCTGGAAAGAAGAGACAGCTGCCAAGGTGAGCAGCCCAGCTTCCTGACAAGGCCATGTACCTCTAAAAGACTCCAGCAAGATGAGCCCCTGCACTCACACAGAGCTTTGGGGAAAAAAAGGTGTTTCAAGAGAGAAAATTACCCTTCTGGCTTCATTTCTCCAGCGCTGCCTTTGCAGACAGGCAGAGCTGGTGGTTCCCTGTGGCAGCAGTGGCTGGCAGACTGCCTTGCTTGGACAAGGCACATGGCAAAGCCCTCCCCAGTCCCCAGTCCCTGTCCCCCCAGCCAGTTTCTATCTGCACAGATGCTGGCAGTCACTGTAGGAGACAACGTTTACTCATCTGTTTCTTCCTCCTCAGAAACAACTAAAGAAACAAGTCTAGTTCTCCTTCCCAGCGTCTCCCGTTCCTGCTCACAAAGTGTTCAGGTAGAGAGCCCAGGCACAACTCAGAAAAGAAATCTTCCTTCCCCCAAACTGATGTCTCCCAGATTTTCCTACAGTCTTCCTCTAAATATTTTTTTTTGGCAGACCTGAATTTTGCCTATAGTAAGGATCAGCCTTGAGCTGACTTTTCATTCTTAAGCTCTGCTGAATTGCAGATTTTGCCTGGATTTTGCAGAGTTCTCTGAGGTCTATACCTCCTGACACTGCACAAAAAGCCCTGATGAGGTACTACAAAGGGGTAATGAGCACTACTGCCTAGAGAGGTGGTAGAGGAAACCCCTGGAAATGGGGATGTTGACGGGACTCTGAATAACCTGATTTAGTGGAAGATATCCCTTCTCATTCGGAGGGGATTGGACTAAATGAACTTTAAAGGTCCATTCTAATCCCAGCTATTCTATGATTCTATGAATCTTTGAAAGTGGCCTGAATCCAGCTGGTCTAGTTTGCATGTATGGTTGAAATTTTAGGGACCTGGGCAGAAGGAAAAAGAGATGGATGCAGCTACCTAAATCTTTTTGCTACCCTTTTCTAAAAGCAGGATTCAAGTACTGGATGGCGCCATTTGTTATGTTATGAACTATGTGGCAGCAGATAGAGCACTGATTTAGGATGGGGAATATCTAGCTCTCAGCTTTCCTCTGATGCAGGAAGAAATGCCCTCCCATTTCCCAGATCTCCAGCCATGATTTGCTCTATCCTCGACAAGAGCAAACACCAACTCTTCTTTCCAAGCCAAGCCAAGCTGTCAAGAGTCACATGGAAGAGACAGCAAAGCAGGAGGGGACCATGCATGGTCAGTCACCAGGCACGCACAAGTTTTGCCATGGCTTTCTCCTGGTTTTTATCCTTTCTTTATGTTGAACTCCACCAACAGATCTGCCCCTGCATGGTACAGCCACAGCAGCAGCAGGAAAATGGCTGCACCACCCTGGTGGTGTCAGAAGTCCTGGTTCATCTGGAAGCTGAGAGAGGGTTCAGGCGCCTGTTGGTCTGTGCTTGGCTTGGTTTAGGATCAGTAGCCTCAACCATGTCCCCTGCACCGGCCACTGCAGCAAAGAGTGTGGGCAAAATTCAGGCTAAACCTGTGTGGATTTAGCTGTGTGCATCCAAATATGAAACTGTTGAAAAGGAGCAGTTTTGACAAACTGGACCAGTGTCTGATATTTGTAAACCAGCATGTGTCTGTGTTCATATTTATTCACACCATTCTTCAATGCTCCAGTTCCTAGATTGGTGTGAGGATAGTTCCTCAGAAATTAATAACTGTTAGAGCTTTGTGGCTCAGTGAGTTGTCTACTTCCTTACATCATTAATACTATCCTTGCAGAGAGGAGGAGTGTTGAAAATAATAAACACTCTTTCCTTCATTAACATGCTGAAGGCTGGGGAAGCAAAGGCAAGACATGACTGCTAGTTACTGTGGGGCCTCAAAATACACAGCTCCCAGCTGGGGCTTCATTCCACACTCAGGTCCTTTCTCCTTGCTGGAATAATAAAGTGTTGTAATCACACAAGCCCAAGTTTGCATCTTTTCTGGCATATTGACTGTTCTGCTCCCTGTCTATCTGTATATGTATTGTATATACAACACTTACAAAACATGCTGAATTTTACATACTGGGTGTGGGTATCACTCATTACAGAATTCACCCTGAGCTCTGGTTCTTGCTGGGGTGCTGCTTCAGTAGGTGGCACTATTTCCTCTGGATTTAGGAGCAAATCTGAGTCCCAGCACCAGTTGTGGGAGCCTTAGGCCCAGTTTGAGTCAGATACCAGGGTTGGTTGCTTCTGTACAGGACATGAAGCAGCATTTCTGGCCATGAGTGAGAGGGGGAATGACTGTGGCATGGAAGTCAAAATTAATTCCCGTAATTTCATTCTGATTCTATAAATCTCTTTTGCCCATTCAACTGGGTATTGCATCTTTTTTTTTTTTTTTTTTTTACTTTACAGTCTAGAAACTGCTGTCTGGTATTGAATATGTTGTAGTAACTCTCTTAAACTAATTATTACTTGCTACCCCAGAAATGGCTGCATTCCTACAGTAGAAATGTGTCCTTATATGTGCTCCTCACCTCATAATGTTGAATCTTAATTAATTGCTGCTTATAAAATGCTTTCAGATCCCCAGAGGGGAAAAAAATTGTATGGGAGTGCAAAGTATTGTTAATTGTTATTTTAGCACTTTAAAAGCATGAACCTGGCCCTGAAAACTAGCCACAAAATAATGCACTAATTCCAAATTCTGCATGAGAAAACTCGAGGCCACAAGGGAATTTGAGAGGTTCCTAATTAGGCAGAACTCACAAGGCAGACAAAAACTGGAAGACAAAGGTTAAACAAAAGAGGCAGGAATATATTTCATAGGAATCCAAATCACAAGTAGAGAAATGCAGTGGTGGGCAGAAACTTGGTGTGGACCCGAGGCCAGGTGCTGATCCACCTGGGGAGATGCCTGCACATTAACATGAACAACCTCTGCTAAAGGTGCTGGGCAAACCCAGGCCTGAGGTAGCTCAAGCAACTTCCCTGGAGTGACACCAGGGATTTGTTTGGCCCCTTTTGTTTTGCTGATATCACAAGAATGGAGACGGGGAATTAGACTGGCATTGATAACTGCCTGACATGCACTCAGGGGAGAGGGTGATCATTTGTTTGCTGTTGGCTCTGCCCTGTAGGCTCTTTGGATTTTGTGGCTTTTCACCCATATTATTATTCTTACTATTTTTAGAAAATTCTGCAGAGAAAGAACAAATTGTTAAAAATACTAACTTAAAATTAAAAAAAAAGTGAGTAGCAGACTTGGGGCCAGATTTACAAGGACAGATCAGGATACTTACAGCCATTTTATGCTCTAAGTGCTAATGTAAATTTTTTAACTTTCTCCTCTCCTTAAATTTATTTAAACAGGAAATGTTTAATTCCCTAAATACAAAAGTTTCCACTGGTCAGTTTTTGCAGGTGCCATGGCACAGGGCCTGCACAGACAGACCTTCACCTGCAGTTTGATGACTGAGGTGCTTGACATCTGTTTCACTGCCAAATTTTCTCTCTCTCCCAGAACAGCAGATCCTGAACAGCAGATCCTGAAGCCATCCTTCCCCTCCACGTCCCTGCATCTTATCAAAAACCACAGCCAAACACTCCTCCCTGCTCCACACACAACCCCCAGTTCTTCTGAGTATCCCTGAGGCCAAATCCCTGCTTTGTCTGTTTTGGGACAGAAACTCACAGCCAGATCTTCCCTCTTTATGGAAACTTTCTGCCAGTGGGGTACTGACAGAGATAGGATGGAGCTGTCTCGGACAACCCCATAAATTATTCCCAATGTAATGGAAGCCCTTTCCTTTGCATTTGCAATTCAGTACAGACTAAGGCAGCCAGCCCCGCCTCTCCTCCAGTGCAGGTAAGGATCCAACCCTCAAGGCTGCAGAATCAACTCTTTACAGCTTCTTGTTCCCTGTGACTTAATGAATATGTATGTTTTTATTGCAGCATGGAATAGCTCAGGTCCCATGAGCACAGCAAGCAGGGAAATGTTTGATTTGTGAGCCTGAGATAGGGAGCAGCAGTAGTTGAAATTCAGGTGCCACGGGGATTTCTCTATGGGAGGAGAGCCACGGCATCTGTACAATTTAGGTACCAAGGAGGTCTGGAAGATGGCTGGTTTGGAAGTTAGCACACAGACCAGCAGTTAGGTATCTCCAGCACCCCAGTGAGTCAAGCTCCAGAGGCTTCAGCACAATATGCAATCCATATTCACATATTTTCATTATTCAAAAAGGTTTTTACCTTGCCTGGAAATTAAGCACAAAGGGCCTAATTCTGGATGCTGCATGGATATAACCCTTGGCAACTATCACTGAAGCTGATCAGCAAAACAGTGTTTCACTTTTGCCTCTTTGAGAGTGGGATTTGTTCTGTACCTAGCCCGATAGTTGTCATCGGACTGATCCACAGACCTGCATTAGAAAGTGTTTCTTGTTTTGCTTGTCCTTTACTGATGTTATCTCTGCTCAGGATGCAAAAGTCAGTGCTCATTCCCCATCCCTGGAAGTGTTTCAGGCCATGTTGGATGAAGCTCTGGGAAACCAGGTCTAGTGGAAGGTGTCCCAGCCCACGGCAGGGGTTTGGAACTAGATGGTCTTTAAGGTCCCTCCCAACCCAGACCATCCTTTGATTCTGTGATGATTCTATGATTTTCTTGACATAAGGTATGGGTATAAGTGTAGCACCCTTAAGAGAATGCCACAAATACTTTATGAAGAGGTACAACATCTCTCTTTTGGGCTGATCTTTTCTTAGTGCATGCACATTTTTAAGGCTAAATATTCCCAAGAAGAGATTAACACCAGAGTCTGTTTTCATTTGTTTTCCCCCATTCAGTCACAGCCCAGGTACTTAGAATAGGTTTTTTGAGGCAGCTCAGCCTTCAGTTCACAGTCTGCAAAAATGTTATGTTCTCCCATACAGATCTTGTGGTCCAACTGTTTCCCTTGCATTCACTCTGATCTTTGGACCTTGTAGCAACCAGTCTGTATCACTACAGAGAAAAAAACCACGTTAACATACAGGAAGAAAAGCAGAAATGGAAGTTTAGTGTCCTAGCTTAGCCAGTGTGAGGGACATGATGGGCCAGCACTGCCAGCAGCAGGGAGAAGTGCAGGGATAAGGGCTGCACCCAGAGAAGGGAGCTGTGAGCTTGCCCTCTCTGCCTATGAAACTTCCCCCTTAGAGGTGAGCAAGTGTCATTCCTCTGTAAGATCCACTCCACAAGCCTTCCAGCACAGCTCCCTGTCCAGCACACATGCAACAAACTAGACCCAAATGCTTTAATTAGTGCATGCTACCATTACACAAACCACACAGCAATCTGGGAGGGCAGTGGGAGAGAGGACCTAAGAAGGGATGCTAGCTGTGACAGGAGAAAATGGACGCTTTTCTCCTCTGTTTCAGCTTAATTATTGTACTGAGAGTCTGTCTTCACTGTGTCTTAGAGCTTTAGGGCTCAATGCTGAAAGCAGGACAAGTGCCAGTAGCCAGGGAATAGGGTACTTGGTACAAAACAACAAAAACATCTTCGTGAAGGCAGTGACCTGCAGGACTCTAATTAGCTCTGGTAGCAGCAGGGCCCAGCTGTGATGCTGAACATAGATCTGAAGCTTGAAGAGACTGGCCAGCCACAAGCAGGCTCCATAGCTCTGCCAGAGAGAAGGGAACAGAGGAAAATTCTGCCACAGTGACATGAAAGAATGCTCAGAAGGTGTTTCGGGCTCCTGTGCCAGCTGGCTGAGTGGCAGAGCCTGCATACAAAGACCACTTTCTGGGAAATGGAAAGACATCTATGTTTAATATTAGAGCTTGTGACTCATTTTCTCTATTTGCTACCCCAACTGCATAACCAAACAGAGTCTCCAATCTTCCTTCCTATGACCTTCAATCATCTGTTGGAAAGACACGTCACTCGGATGAAATGGAGAGAATTTATTCAGAAATTTCACTGACTGAGATGAAGCAACCTGTGTGCTGCATTTGCCCATCTTTCCTTGAAGCCCAAAGATGAGGTGGGTCACACAAAAGGCAGATTTTCCCATCAGTCTGACCTCACAGTACACTCTCCATATTTTGCTGAATGCAGGAAGCCGATAACCTTATCCTTGTCATGTTTTCACAGATCTGTGCCTCTTTTCATCATATTCCTCCAGGCAATCCCATGTCTATTTTCTACTTAACCTTATAGTTTTGATTTGCATAGAAGGTTGCCTATTCCTTTACTTTTGCACATTTCTTTTGTTTAAGAAAGAATCCCATCCTAATCCCTTGAATTTGCCCATGATTCTGCCATTAATCCTTCAAAAGAAAAAAAAAATTGCAAAATATATAGAATCTCTCAGAACCCAGAGGAAAAAGTATCCCAAAGAACATCAGTGTTAAATACTGTTGTTTACCCATGCACTCCAAATGCATTAATAGGTTAGAAAATGGAGATGAGTCTAGGTTAAACAGAAAGCTTTGTCACTTTGCAGATGACAGGCCTTTAGACTTACAAGATAAATAAGACAATTCAAGCATGGCTTTACCACTCAACATCCTCCTCCTTATGTTCTTACAAAAGCTTATGCAATTGTGTATTGATGTAAAAGGCACTTTCCTGCCTGTGATTATTTATGCAATCAGAAAGAAAAAATTCATGATGAACTAGACTCTGCAGGTCAGCCTCTGATCATTCTAATTTGAATGTTGGATGAAGAAAAAATGTCACAGGCAGCCAGTATCCTGGAAAAGAGAAGATCTGTAGGGTCACTGACAGGAGACTGTCAGTGAGCTGTCACAGTAGACTTCGCTGGTTATTTGCTGTCTTTCTGTGAATCATCTGCTCTTTTGCTCCTCAATCACAGGCTGAGGCTCTCCTGCATGCAAGACAGATGCCTCATTTGTGGCTACCAACAGGAGTCATGTCTAGGACAAATGTTGAACTGCTCAGATCTGTTAAAACTGAGAAACTTCTGGACATTGCTGAAAATACGACACGAATTCCTCAGGAACATCGGTACTTGAGGCTGTGATGCCTGTAGATTTTTGGGCGCCGCTTGATTTCATGAAGAAATGGGGAGAAATCAGTGGCGTGTTGTCTGGCTGATAGCTGGCACTGAACAGAGTGCTGGGCTGTCACGAAATCCCATCTGTGCTTTTGTGTCTGGTTTGGGCTCCAGCTGAAGAAGGATAGGAATAAACTGCAGCAGATGTATGGAGAACTACCAAAATGGCATGAGGTTGGGAGCTCATGGCTCACAAGAAGAGGCCAGGAGAGTTGAGTCTGTCTTGCCTTTCAGAAGACAAGGCAAACTTGTAATTAAAAGGACTTGATGGGCAGCTATAAAGACAGAGTACCCAAACTCTTTTTGGTAGTGCCAGGCACTATAAGAAGGGCTAAGATCCCAAAATGAGGTTTGGGGTTTCATTCTGAACATTAAGAAAATATTTCAGCAGGAGGCACAGCAGTGAAAGAGCTCACCAGAAATGTTTTTCAACCTCCATGTTTTGAAGTTTGCACATCTCAGCTACAGAAAGCCACAGACCTGGTCCCTTGTGGGTGATGAGTAGGCTGATGGAGACTAGAGATCTCCAGATGTCCATTGCAACCACCATTTCTGTGATTCTGTGATTTAGAAGATTTTTAGCATATTTTGTAGCTGAAATGCCATTCCAGACTTCTCAAGTGAAACTAAGTCAGAGCAGGAAACCAGAACACAAAGAACTGAGAGCAGAAGTTTTGCTCTAAAAACCAATGCACCAGAAAATTGAAAGAATTTTATCCATGTGCTATTGTAATCTGAAGAGCTATGTGTTTGCCATTACATTGAATGGGCTGACTGTGAGTTTCTCATCACGGTGTGAAGAGTTAGGGAAAACTTCAGAAAGAGCCTGCTGGAAGGAAACTCTGCTTGCTGGAGTGGTGAAAAGCTGCCTCTCAGCTGACAGAAGAACAAAGTCTTTCTATGCTCTAAAGTGCTTCTCACAGAGACCAAGGAGTGAGTGTGTGTGTGGGGCTGCTTCTATCTCTTGACAGTGGTTGTGCTCTGGATTAAAATGCTGGGGAGAGAGAAGGAAATACCTTGGGGAGAGAAGTCAGCAGTAATTGTACTGTTACTGTGTTTGGGAGCAAGAAATACCAAAGTCTTCGGCTTGCAGACATCCATGTGTGATAGCCCCCAATTTAGCCTGCAACAAAGAAATCTGCTGTCAACACACACACACACACACACACACACACACACATCTACATCTTTCAAATACCCTCCAGCACCACTCACCACATACTTCCTGTGTGATTAACACATTCTTGTTGAGTGGGCAAGAGTAGCATTTCCAGGTTCTGCTGTACTCCAAGTCTTGGACCGTCTGGGCTGGCAGCTGCACGAAGAGCACAGAGTGCACTGCCTTGTCACCTAATCCCAGCTGTCAAACTGAAGAAGGAAATTACAGCTATGGCAGGCACACAGCAGTGTGCATGGGTATGAAACCTAAAAAAGAAATAAACTTGTAGACCTCCGTGGATCTATTTAAATACAATATTTTATTCCACTCTGTGTAGCTTTTTATACAGTTCTCATCACCATAGCAACAGAGGTCCAGCTCTTCAAATGGTATTTAGGTATCCTTCAGCACCCAAATCTGTCAGCTGGGTGCTATTGCAGTCATAAAAAGATTATTAAACTTCCACACACTCCTGTGTTTATCCAAAGTTCCTGGATACAGATGCTACCCATAGCTGAGAATATCTACACGTTCCAGCTCAAGCTGAAACAGGACTTAAAGATCCTCATATTCAGAATTTCCACACTTCACTATCCAGTACCTTTGAAACCCTGGGAAGATGGTTAAATGAACTGTAGTTCACCCAGTGGACAGCCTAGGGAAAAATATGGCCCTATATTCGTTTTCACCTCTGCCAGTCCTGCCACCCTGGCAGCCCCCTCCAGCTTGGTGGTTAAAGAACTGATGTGTGACAGGCAGGTTCAAATTTTGCTCTGAATCATTTGATGCAGAGAAATATGACTCCTCTCCCACATCCTACTATAACCCTACTGCCAGCTCTCCCTGTTTGAATGAACATGCTCAAGGAAAAAAATTTCCTCTGCAGAACACCTTCCCCTCAGGGGAATGGTTCGAATTTTGCCTCAAATGAAGCAAAACCAGGGAACTGAGCTGGAGTTTCCTGCGGCGCAAGATTAACAATCATCTGTCATGGTTTGGTTCCATTATCTTTTTGTAAAGGGAGATATGTACGCAGGGGGATTTTAAAAATATACATATTTCCGTGCATATAAATTGTATCCCTCTTTGCATTCTTCTGCTTGGATGAATAGTGTGTGTACACTTAGCAGCATAGCACAGGTTTTGCATGCATAAATATTGTTGTGTACATTTTTTATTCCCCCTCTCTAAATAGCTCGATATATGTTGAATGCAGTGACGTT
Organism: Petroica traversi; assembly: GCA_025920805.1. Lineage (NCBI taxonomy): Eukaryota > Metazoa > Chordata > Aves > Passeriformes > Petroicidae > Petroica > Petroica traversi. The sequence goes on from JAHLSL010000022.1 coordinate 7,855,772, forward strand.
TATGTTGTGTGCAAGGCTGTGCCTGGATGTGCCCTGTGTGATGGGGGAAGGGGATCTCCTTGACACAATACTTATTAGTATCATCAATCACTGGGGATGTCATTTCCAAATTCCCTTTCCCTCACCTAATTTACTAAACCTAATTCTTTATCACACTACGAAACCCAGCATGAGAGATGGAAGTGATAATAAGAGATGGCTTCCTCTACTGTACAGAGGCAACGTCAGCCTGGCATCTTCTGGAGGGATTTTCCCATTTTCTCTCTCTTTCCATGTAGGGTGCTCTGTATCTGCTCAGCCCAGAGCAATTAGCAGCCCATTGCGTCCCTATTTTACTGTGGCTTTATTTACTTCTGGCTCCTCAGTGAGCTCTTTAGTTGCTGGAGTCCCTAAGTCAAGCATTTTGCTTGATTTGTCTGCTGGTGATTTCTTGGCTTATTTACTAATGCATCCAGTTCAGGGCTCCTCCAAAATGCACTTCATTAATCTCAACAACCTAAGGCTATAATTTTTTTTCCAAGTCTGTTACTAAATTAGCAAAAGAACTTTATCAAAAACTTGCCTTATTGAATTTGCCAGTCCTGTCCTACTTGTGCAAACAATCTGTAAAACTTGGAGGGAGGAAAACAGCAAGCTATGTATGGAATCTAAACTACTGATTCAAAACTCCCAACCCTGACATGGACAGTGCCAGGATCTCATCCTATATGTGCTGTCACCTCCATTCCATATGCAAGTCCTCTTCCTGTCAATGAATTTAACTCACCAGAAATCATTGATTTCCCTGGGTTTGTTCACAGGATTGTCCTACACACGGACTCCTAATGGAATTAATGGATCTGCATCCTGCCCACATAGATTATAGCACTGGGTTTGGGCTCAATTATTCATGGACGTGACTTTGTTTTACCAGCAGACCTTAAAAATACACAGCGTCTTCTCTCAGTAGTTATAAAGAGAATGGCAGAGAAAGAGAACAGAAACATATGAAAACAGTAATAATAAGGCAGGTCAGAAGCCTTAGGAGGAGATGACCTTCAAGATTTCATGCACATTAAGGGGAAAAAAAACCCAAACAAGCTCTGTTTTTCATAAAACAGGGAAGGTGCATCCAGTGTGTAAAGCTTTTAACACCAGCATAAAGAATCAGTGAAGCCTGACTCTTACATTTGATGAGAAATGAGTAAGACTCAGAATACAAAGTTGTCACCAATTAGCAGCATCTCAGCTAAAAGTGTGAATATTTTTAAAAAACTGAAAGGATTCAAGACTTATTTTTAAACAAAGAAGAGGTTTTAATCAGATGAAGAGATGGATATTATGAGGGATGCTTTACAAAGACCCTTTGGGAATTTGGTTGCTTAGTGCCAGGAGGAACGGTACTTAACTCATTTTTTTTTCCCCTTTTTTTTTTCCACTTTGAACATCTGTAATTTCCCCAGTGACAACACAGTCCCTCGAGCCAGACCCTTGGGAGTCCCTGTTCAGGTGCTGTCGTGATGGCATTAGTCATTGTGGGAGCACAGAAACAGCATTGTGGATCAAGGCACACCACGCTGAAGATTCACCAAAACCAGGGCGTTTATATGAGCCCAGTAAAACTGATCACACTGGGATGGTCCTACTCAAAAGATGAAAAATCACCAACTTGGGCTGAGAGCAGTCAGGATTTGCTAGAAAATTGGGAGAGAAAGTTTCTGACACAGAAGATGCCATAACAGGAGATGTGCAGTAAAATCCAGGTCTGCTTTGATACCTGGATTTGTGGTGCTGCACCTCCCTCTCTCTGAGTGCCTCCTCAGGCAGTCAGACACCGAAAGCTTTGTTACTTGAATGCCCCAGGGACAGCAGCAAGAATTCCAGCTATGAACTCTGCTATTTGCCCAGAGGTCCTGAGACCCCCAAAATTGGTTTTCCTTTACAGAGGAGTTACCTGTTTGCTCAGCTTCCTCACTGAAAACCGTGTTCAAACAGCAACAGCTGAAAAAAAAAGGCTTTAACAACGGTATTTGAGATTGCAAAAGCTTTCTAAGCAGGGATTGACTACTACACTCACCCACTGCTCTGTGCTCAGTTCTTGGTTAGCTTTTAGGCAGCTCTGTAAAATTTATTCTCCAAGGAAAATATAAAATCTTTAAAGGCTAGAAAATTTCAGTGTTTCTATGTGAGAAATATCTAACATAAGAAGAACCTCTGCTTGCTACAACCCAGATATTTATGGTAGATGTGCTCTGATCTGGTGATTTCACACCAAAATGGATCAGGACACTACCAAATGTCCAAGGAAAGGCACCATAAAGCTCCTTGTGTCCCACTGCATGCCCATAAATGAACCTTCCAGATCAAGTCTTCTTTCCTGGAGCTGTAAGTACCTAATGGAAATGCCTTTTAGCATAGGCAGGCTACAAGGAATGCAGCAAAACTTAGACACTGAAACTACAGCTTGCTTGTCAGTGGCTGTTTGCCTTCCAAGAGCCAGAACAACTTCTCCCTACTGGAGTAAATGCTCCAATATTCAGATTGTCTGAGAAGTATGGGCATTGTTTTAACCTTTTGTAGATGATCTAAAGAGAAAAAAAAATTAAATAAATTTTAAGTGTAAAATTTTATATGATTAAACACAGACAGTAAACCTCAATTACTGCATGTTCTGTGAAGACCAGGAGAGGCTTTTTTGAGAAAACATTTAAAACCATTCACTAAGTAACGTGGCCATGTCTGCTAGAGGCAAAGGAGCAAACCCCATACAGATGATGAGTTTGAGAGCTAATTGTCTTAGCTAGACCATCACAACCAACTGCAAAGATGGACAAAGCTCTTACCCCAGTGACTGGCTTTCCACTCCTCCAGGGCGGGTGGAATTTAGCCAGGTCTCTGGGGTTTTTTTGTCTGTAGAATATTAAAGAAGTCACCAAATTATTGCAAACTTACAACTTTCTTGCGTAATTTGAAATTTTAAAGTGCTATACTTTGTGGCAGGGAAATTTTTGGCAGTTAAGTATCTTACTGTTCACATTTGGCCTTCATCAATCACAATAAAAGCCAGGTAAGGCCATCTAATACTGTGCCTGGTAAATTTTCTCAACAAGTCTGCAAGATTTGTTGAATTTAGATCAATAACACAGGCATTTGGTTGGCCTGTACTAAGAAAAATGTCACTTTTGCAAATCCACGGAGTCATGTACTGAGGTGCCATTCAAGCTGGGAAGGTTATGAAGGCAGTTGTCCCAATCTTTCTGCTGCTCAAAGGGCTGTTCAATAATTTTGGCCCAGGAGCCAGCTGTAGGCTTATTTAAAATATAGCAACTTTCACCTTGGTGTAAGGTTTAGTGAAACTCATTGTTTTTAATTTGCAGCTTTGAGAAGTGTAACCATCTATGTTTTATAGATTTTTCTTTTCCTGTGAGGAAACTCATCAACTTTGATGTCTGTAACTATTGATTCTCTGCATTAAGGGATTGGTAAAACAGATTAACCACAATAGCATGTTAATTAAGACCATGTTTCAGCTTTCCAAAATTACTCTCCTTCTGCAGAAAGCTGATGAATTGACTGGCACTAGAGACCATCCAGCCCAAGGAGCCAGAAGGTACAGATCACAGGGGAAATCATGCACATACCCAAGAGAAGGTTTGGAGAGAGTGCAATCCCATTTTCACAATGTCCTGCATGGGTCTGTTGTATCCAAATCTTTAGTAGTGCTAACAGGATACTCTGCAGATGCAGAGCCTGTCAGATCTTCAGCCAGGCTGAGACAGGATTTGCCATGCATGAAAATTCCAGGATGGGCAGTCAAGACTTGTCCCACAGAAAGATGTTCTGCCACACAAACCCAGTCTATCAGCCCAGGAACCTCGTCAGGTTTCCTATATTACCTTCAAGTGAAGCAATAATTTGCCTCCTCTGTTGCTAACTTTCATGTCTCTTGTACAGTTAGGCTTTAATCTTTGGAGCAGAGCTTGTGGTGGGTTTGTGCCTGGTCTGGAGGGTGGCAGCCTGATCTGGGACATCACGGCTGCTCCTGGGTAAATACCAGTTTTCAACTGAAAGGAAAATCCAAATGCCTTTTGTGTGTGCTCTCACCTTGGTGCTCCCAGAGCCCTGCTCTGGAGGTTGGACCCTCTGCAAGGTTTGGACCCTTTGGCCTTTCACCCCAGCTTTGCTCTGTCTTTCCCAAGCCCCATTTCTGACTGCACTCTCACAATTGGTTTTTATGGAGGCTGCAAACCTCAGGGCTAGCTCAGCTTGTGTTAATATCAGAGAAGAATCTCGCAGTTTACAATAGAAAAAAATGGAAAGTTGAGTATCATTTAATGCAAAATGAGCTAGAGTGCCTATGCTGTATTTTTTTGAGAGGTCTGAGGCTCCAGCTACCTGAAAAAGCTGATAAAAGCTGCTGTCATCCAGGTTTCAGCTCCCCTCCTCTGGCCCTGCACTGTGTGGACAACTCTCAGCACACAGGAACTCTCAGTCAGCCTCATTCTGCCCTGGCAACCTCTTTCCAAACCTCCCAAGTGGACCAAAACATAGGAATGGGAGGAGCAAAGTCCCTCCCACTGCACCAGGAGATCAGGCTTGTGTCCTGCTGTGGAACCTGGATGTACACAAGTCTGTGGAATCTGATGAGATGCATCCTGAGGGATTTGGGTGACACAGCAGCCAAGTCACTTTCAGTGATATTTCAAAAGTCATGACAGTCAGGTGAAGTCCCAGGTGACTGGAAAAAGGGAAGAATTTTTTATAGTAAGTGTGGATAAACACTGGCACAGGTTGCTCAGAGATGTGGTAGATGCCCCATGCCTGGAAACATTAAAGGTCGGGTTGTGCAGGCTTTCTGAGCAACCTGATCTAGTTGAAGTTATCCCTGCTTCTTGCAGTGGGGATGAGCCTTTAAAGGCTCTTTCCAACCCAGACTGTTTGACAAGTCAGTGATCCTGATGCAGGCTGGTAGTTGGTGCTGCTCTTCATTCAAGTTTCTCTTGCATTGAAGTGTTAGTCCTGCAAATGCCCAGTGCTCTTCTGATGTATTCAGTCAGAAAAAAATGATGAGAGTTTGCTTTTTATGCAATGGTGTGGATTGCTTTTTAAGCTATTCTGTCTGGGAGTGAGAAAAATGGAATCAATGTCCAAGGGGTGTCTCTGGTGGTAGATCAGGCTGGTCTGATCCGCTGCTAGAAAGAGACAGTACCGTGTGGGCTGAGAGTCACCTGCAGCAGCAAAATCCCCTCTCCATTTCTTCACCACCCTGGTTACCTAGTGCAAGGACGTCCAGCAGATTCTTCTCCCTCCTAACATCATTCAAGCTGGAATGCTTTTTATTAAAAAAAAAAAAAAATTGTTAGCTCAGCTCTTCAAGGACATGTACCTTTGCTGTACCCAGTTAATTTCATTTTCATTTGTGGGGTAAAATAAATGAGGAGCATGAGCTATACAGCTTTGGAATATTGCTTAAAAAGGCATCTTTCCTGGGTAGATGGGAGCATGCTAAATGTGTGTATCTTTGAGAAGAAGCCTCAATTTTATTATTGCTATGATTTCCCACTTTCACCATTTTCTGGAAGGAACAGGGTTATTTTGTTCAGAGATTATTTTAGCTGGTTCTATCCATTTTTCTGAACTGAATTCTTCCCCCCTCCCCAGAAAGCTTGCTTTTAATAACAGTTGTTATTTCTCTCCAACTGCTGGGAAGAGGAGTCCAATAAAAACCCTTCCTTGGGTTCCTTCCAGAAATAAAAAAAAACATCTCGGCTGTCATTCAGGCCTGCCTTTTCATTAATTCTATTTCAATGTATTTTATATGACTGTGTGCCTGCCTTTGCAACAGCAAGGAATCTCAGTGGGATGGAGCAGCTTAATCGATCAGCAATGCTGGTCACCCAGAAAGAGTGTTAATTGGCCTCGGTACTTGAAGCATGTGACACTGCCTGACCTAATCATCAGAACTGGAGAAGTCAATAAATTAGAGGAGAAATGCAGATGGATAAAATAAAGACCCAGCTCTATACAACACGCTGTGAACATCGTTCCTGAAACCAATAGTGCTATATGGAAAAGCCCAGTCAAGCATTTTCTGGATAAGGCCCAGGGGAGCTAAGAGCTGGAATAATTTCATGTTTTCAGAGTTTCACCTTTTAGTCTTCCATCACGCACACTTGATATGTCTCAGCAATTTGTCTGAAAGCTCCTAACTGAACCTGTGAAAATTATTCATTCTCCCACTCTGATAACCAGCAGTGTAGTTTGCCTCGTTCCTGTGCTCCCTGGAGAGGGACTGAGGCTGGCCAAGCCGACGTCACCTGGTCAGGGCTTTGGCAGGGACATGCCCAGGCTCACCTCCCTCTGAGAGAGCAGCAGTGTTCTCACAAAATTTGATGTCTGGGTTAAATACTGCAGGTGAGGTCTCGGCTCCCTCTGCCACCATGGGTTTGCTTTGTCACGGGGTCCAGCATTTAACTACTGGTGAGCCAACAGCTTCAGGCTGCTGATTTAGACCGATGGGAAAGCTGGTGTGAACACCTCCCACAGAACAGCCAGTGAAGGAGACTGGATGGCCCTTGGAGACAGAGCCATCCACTCTCAGGGCAGTGTCCTGTCAGCCTTATTAAGTGCTGCAAGTGAAGGACTTCACTCCCTGGATTGGGCAGGGGGGATTTTCCAAGTGCTGCAAAGGAAGGAGCATGTGCAAGCCCAGGCTGTCCCAGTAAACATGGAAAGGACTGGCCTAGTGGCTGGGGCATGTGGGATGCAAGCCCAGGCAGAAGCTGGTGGGACAGAAGAGTCCGGTGTCCCAAACTTGCCCTCTTATGTGGAATGGCTGTGTAAGGACAGAACCCTTTACACCCCTTCTGTGGGACTGGGCAGTGTCAGGATTGGATGTGGAATAATAAAGCTCTTTGTCCTGCCTGCCCCAAAGGCAGTGACTACTGTAGTGAGACCCAAACCTTCTCTTAAATGGTCATAAAGAGAAGGAAATAAATATAAATGCCCAATAAATGCATGTGTCTGGCAATGAATGAAAGGGAGGACGGTGTAAGGTGTATCACTGTGCTGGTTTTGTTCTGGGATTAATTTTCTTCACAGTTTCTAGTTTGGGGCTGTGTTTTGGACTTGTGCTGAAAACACAGAGATGTTTTTGTCATTGCTGAGCAGAGCCAAGGCCTTTTCTGCTTCTCATACCACCCTGCCAGCAAAGGGGCCTGGAGGTGCACAAGGCACTGGAAGGAAACACAGGAGAGCTGACTCCAGCTGATCCAAGGGATGTCCCACACCATATGGAATCATGCTCAGTATATAAGAGGGGGGAGAAGGAGGGAATGGGAACATTTGGAGTGAGGGTGTTTGCCTTCCCAAGACACTGCTAGGTGTGATGGAGCCCTGCTTTCCCGGGAATGGCTGAACACCTGCCTGCCCATGGGAAGTGGTAAATGGATTCCTTGATTTGCTTTGCACATGGTATGGCTTTTGCTTTACCAGTTAAAAAGTCTTTATCCCAACGCGTGTCTTTTCCAGCTTTTACCCTTCTATCAGGTTTTCAGTTTCCTACCAGTTAGACCCCACTTGTGTTGGTGGAATCATTGGAGGGGACTGGTGGGAGAGGCACTGCTGCCAACCAGGTGCAGGGAAGCCAGCAAATCCAGAATAAATCCCAGATCTCAGCAAAGCCAATGTGGTAGTGAAAGGTTAGATATCTCCTACACCAAAAATTACAGATGTCCAACCATGAGTAAGTGAACATGTGCCTGGTAGGAGTGCAGTGATGCTATTTTATCCAGCACAAATGTCTACAGGGACATTTATCCATCTGTTAGCTGTCCACAAAGCTGTGCTCTTATTTATTCTCTCTTTTTCTTTTTTCCTGCTGTTGTTTATTTGTGTCTAGATCTGTGAGATATATCTCTCTAAACCAGCTCCAGAGATAGCTGTACAGATAAACATCTGTTGCAAGGTATGGCCCATGGAGAGAAAACACTGTGTTAGCAGAGAAACCGACATAAATTTGCAGTCAAAAGTCACAGGCACAGTCCTATTAGTTGCAATTGGTCAACAGAATGCATTTTCAAAAATAAGCAAAGGTTAGGGGAAAAAAATATCAGAGAGAAAATTAGCAAGGCACTACAAACTCATTTGGTTGCCCTTCAAGTGCCAGAAGATGATCAGAGACAGCAGAGCTACTGATGTTAAGTCAAATATGAAAGGAAAGCAGAATGGATTATTGTAGCCTGGCAGACAGGAAGGAACTTAAGGAAAAAGAGCAATAAATTCTCCAGACCAGCCAGGTGAAAAGTGCAGACCTGTCCTGTCCCCAGTCCATAGCTCACTTGTTCCCAGAGCATCAAAAATTATCTATATCACATCCTTTACCTGCTGGCCTTTCAGTGGGGCAGTCAGGGTTTTAAAATAACAATAATAAAGCTTTCCATTTGTATTTTAATAAGGAAACATTTCTTTTTATCAGATTACCAGGCCTGTCATGATTCACCTCCAAGCCCTTTGCTTGGCTAACGAATTTATGCCCCTCTCTCTAGGGGAAGAAGATCTTGTCATTCACAAAATGATGCCATTATCAGCAAATCTCATGCTGAGACAAAGCAGGGAAAGAAAACCCTGCTCAGATTCCTTGGTGCTGGTCTCTCCTTCCCCCTGTGTTTGGTGCTGTAGGAGGGCAGACCATTGTTTAGCTCCAGTCTTTTCTGCTCAAGGGCTGCTGTCTGGTCTCAGAGCCTTTGAGGTCAGGAGAGATCACAGTGTGCAGTGGAAAACCCCACATTTTTGTCCTTCTCAGACCAGGAGCTGTTTTCCCTGTTGCAGTGCAAAAGCTCCTTCGTTGACGCAACTTGGGCACAAAGGGAGTGGAATATGCTCCCCTATCCTTCACCAAAATGTTGAATAAGGGTGAAATTTTGGCCGAAACATGGTGAGAGTAAAGCTGGACTGTGGGCCAGGACATGTCTTTGCATCTCTGGCATGGGCAGGGTGCATATGGCCACAAAATCCCCCAGATGGCTGAAGAGTTTGCCTTCCACCCCCGTCTATTCCTAAGCCCCTTCACACCATGCCAGGGCAGCTTCCCAGCTCTGCTCAGGATCCCAGAGCTGCTGCCCACCACTTTCACCCTTGTCATGGGTAACTGGTGAATTCAAGTGTGGAGATGGCTGAAGAGCAAAGCTCTGTCATGGCACAAGGGGCAGCCCTAAGAGCTGGAACACCATCTGATATTGGTTTTGCAGTCTCCAGTTAAAAAAAAAAAAAAAGTCTTTTTTCCCCTAACTTTGAAGGGCCAGTTATTTATGACCCTTACCCAAATCTGGCCCATGCAGGGGCAATCTGCACTCCTGGCACACCAGTTAGGATTTGTGGGAGTTGGGTGTAGCAGCTGCCTCTTGGCAGTGCAACATTCCCATAGGAGATGCAGTGTCCCTGACCACAGCCCTGAACATCTGGGGAATGGCAACTTCCAATCTAAAGCCCATGGCCAGATGGAATCCTTGCACATCTCAGGATGCTTTCCTTCTGCAAGGCAGGCTATTTCAGCAATGTCCTGCCTGCCTAATGCCCAACCTGTATTTTCCCCTGGGAATAGTGTTTTTCTGCTCTTAGCCCACAGATAATTCTGGGCTAAGTCATTTGCCACTGTTTCTTTCTCTCTGCTGATTTGGAAGGAAGCTGAAAGGATTATCTGGGACTACTACTTAGTTTTTAGCTGTTTGGATTGGAGGAAGCCTTCTATAACCTACGTTACTTACTGAAGGGTAGGGGAGCAGATGGATGGGGAGAGGAAAGTGTGTAAGTGAATACTTATTAAAGGGTTTAGAAAAAACATCTGTTAGTGGTGCACTGCTGAGTTCTCACCTCTTGTCTCCTGGAAGGTCTAACCTGCCAGTGCATTCCCTGACCCTGGATATGGGGAGGAGAAGTTTATCAGGTTTATCCTTATTCCTTTCCTTCTTGCCCAACCCTCTATATCTCACTGTGCGTTAAAGGGAAACTCAGACAAGTAATTAAATTATTTTACCTTGACTTAAAATACTTAATAAAATTAAATGAGCTTTCACAGAAGCCAAAAGTAAAAGCTATAATGGCATTTTCAACCAGCATTAAATTGATAATTAATTGACATACATTATAAATAGTGTAACTCATGCAGCATCAGCCATCTATTCTGAAGAAACATTTAAATTGTGATGGTCTCAGTGAGTCACACTGGTCAAATGTAGCTAAACATATATATATATAGCTACAGGAGTCTGCTTTAGTGGGGGGGGACCAGCATTGGTTATGTATGGCAGCACTTCTTGTGTCTGCCATTTGCATAAGTCCTGCTTTTACAGGACTGGAATTCACAAAGGAAAACTGAAAAAGCTTTTTCAAGACAGCATTCTGCTAAAAAAAGGACTTTGGTGGACATTTATGTGATTCTGTGCACATTAGGTGTTGTGTTGGCTACTTACAGAAAAGCAAGTTAGATGCAGAAAAAGAAGACCTATGAAGATCTTCCAGGATAAATACTTACAACACCGAAAAAAATGTGGGGTTTTTTTTTGTTTGTTGGGTTTGGTTTTTTTTGTTTGTTTGTTTTTGTTTTGTTTTTTTTTTTACTAAGAAAAATAAGGTTATTAGAGACTGGAACTTGCTCAGCAATGAGATGACAGCTCTGGCAGATCACTGCAAAGATGTCCATCCATTCCATTCCATTCCATTCCATTCCATTCCATTCCATTCCATTC